>CM043016.1:4384992-4529428 GCA_023690525.1 Holotrichia oblita | reverse complement strand
TTTTGTTAACGTTCGTTTTTTACGTCGGTTCTTATTGGCTTGATTTTTAGAAAAAGGCATCGAGGTGAATATGGCAGAGATGCATGCTGTTTGGTGATTTGTCAAAATAGGAGGGAATTGTGGAAGGTCTAGTTGAGTTCTGTGGTCTTAATTGGAAATTTAATCTCAATACCACTTTGATAATTTTATGTTACAGACTACCTAATAATTCTGTTTTTTTTAATGTTAACATGCCAATTATACTTTTTTGGGCGACTTTAACACGTTGGCTACCACATGTACTTTGACCAAGCATATTAGTACTGCTTAAAGTTCACCTACTGTATAATAGATGGTGCTAACCTCTTCTACAATATTCTACAACCACATAATATTCTGAAATTTTTCTTGAAAGTTTGTGTAGTTTTCCTACGTTGGTTTTTGTTGTTTATGAAACAGCGTCTTCTAAGCTGGTTAGAAGAACTGGAGGCTGAAGGTAAATCTGTTCTAAATCCGTACTAATTCTTAAAAAACCTTCTTAATTCTGCTCATAGAAGCCGCGGTCAACATTTCTAATTCTAATATCGAAATAGATTCACGCCCTGACCATTCACCAAATTTTGATATTCAAGAGTCTATTTTGAGTTCAGACTCTGAATATATCTCAGAAAGCTCTAGCTCTTCAACCTCTTCACATATTTCTGATAACCTATCACAAGAAGTAGAAGAAAGTGACGGTTTCGATAATGATCACGATATCGTTCACGAACAAACATCCAGATGGAAAAACGTCACAGGCTATTCTCTAAAAACTTTTCCATTGATTGATGAATTGATCTATCCGACCAAATGTCTTTTTATTTATCGGTTTTAAGACGAACATTACGGTGGTATCACAAGGTTGCTTTTGAATATATCTTTGGAACATCAATGCTTTAATTCAAATATCTGAATTTCGAGAAAAATTGTTGAGCGGGCTACTAGGGGATCATCAAAAAAAAATTTTTATTTAACCTTTTTGCATTGTTTGTTTTTTGTTTGTGGAGAGTCTTTAATACTTTATTTAAATGTTATTTTGAAAGATAATAATCATTATGTAAACAAACGTTTTACTAATAAAACTGTTGCACAAAAATAAAGGTTTTTTTAGGTATTCTGTGCATCACGGATGATACCCACTTCACCTATATATTTTTTGGTCTACTGCAGTACTATCCTACAGAACAAACAAATCTTTTTTTGAAGGTGAATTCCCAATTTACTCAAAATTACAAAATTAGTACCATTGCATAAGAAAGGAGATAGAGACCTTTGGGGAACTATCGCTCTATTGCCTTAACATCGTATTTTAATAAAATCTTTCAGTACTGCTACTTGTCTAGACTGGAAGAATTTCTGGATAAAATATTTATCAATCTATCAGCATGGTTTCAGGAGAGGCCACTCTACAGCTTCAGCTCTTGCCAACTTTCTGGGTAGGGTCGGTATATTTACCATAGATCTTACCATGGCCTTTGACTTTGTTGACCACACCCTCTTTTTGGAAATACTTGAATTGTATGGGATTATGGTAATACCTTAAGTTGGTTACAGTCTTTTGTTGCAAATCGGGAACAATATGTTAACATTCGTCATTATAACAGCAATAATAGTAGTGACTATATATGAGTATAGGGGTTCCACAAGGCTCTATGTTGGGGCCTTTACTGTTTCTTTTTATTTATCAATGATCTTCCACTAAATACAGACAATAGTTGTGTAACCCTTTATGCAGATGATATTGCTCTAGTGCTTACAGGTATTGATAATCAAACTCTTGCAAAAAAAATGCAACAACATATTAAATCTAATCTCAAATTGGTTTGCTTCAAATAGGCTTTCCATCAATGCCCTGAAAAGCACATACATTAGGTTCCATCCTTTTCAATACTGTCCTTCTGCAGATTTTTATTTACAACTTCAATTAATTCACTGTGAAAAACTGGTTCCAAAACTGAATACGTTTTTATTTTGCTCTTGTAGATACCGGTCGATTTGATAAAATTGTACACAATTTCGCCATCAGAGGTATTCTTTTCTTCCTAATAACCGCACCTTTGGCACCATTAAAAGGAAGCGAAGGAAAATAAGAAGAAAGAATATAAAGATATTATTAAGATTGCAAGTCCGAAATTCGATCTTGAAGACGATTTAGATTTCGCTTGATGGTGGACCCGATTTGACAAACGATCTTGTCTTTCCATAGAATTATATGGAAATGCAGTACCAAAAATCCATGGAAAGCACCTTTCCAACGACAGAATTTATGGCTTTTGAGTATAATTCCTGCAATAAAGGGACTGTCGAACGCATGAATTCTTTGATGGACTTTCTAGGCACTCTTTCAATCTCCTCAAACCTCGAACTCTTCACCAGCTCAGCTTCATTACTAAATTACTGCAAAAGCTTATGCCTCTTCAAAAGAAAAAGCTTACCAACCATCAATCAATCAAGATATAGTCAAGCACAGAATAAACACTGGTGACGCGGTTCCAATTCGAAAGAGACCTAGAAGACTTCCGTTGGCCAAACGTGAAGAAGCTGAGGAAGTAATGAAGGAAATGGAAAGAGAGGACGTAATCGAGCCATCAAGTAGTCCTTGTAAGGAAGAAAGATGGATCCACCAGGTTCTGCGTTGACTATCGTCGTTTAAACAGTGTGACCAAGAAAGACAGCTACCCCTTGCCAAGAATTGACGACACTTTAGATACCTTGGCAGGAGCCAAATGGTTCTCAACACGCGATCTGAAAAGTGGCTATTGGCAAGTAAGGATGGAACCAGATGACAAATAGAAAACTGCCTTCACGATAGGTACAGGACTTGGGCAATTCACAGTAATGCCCTTTGGCTTGTGTAATGCTCCCGCCACGTTTGAACGGCCCATGGACACTGTTTTGAGGGGACTATCGTGGAATACTTGCTTGGTATATTTTGACGTTCCCAGATCACATGAAGAATTTGGAAGAAGTGTTACTAAGGTTGCGCGACGCCAATCTGAAGCTAAGCTCCAAGAAGTGTCACCTTTTCCGTAAGGAGGTCAATTATCTTGGACACGTGGTCTCGAGAAAAGGAGTTGCAGTTGACTTAGAAAAGGTGAGAGGAGCTGTCGAGAAATGGCCTGTGCCCAAAGACAAGCATGAATTGCGGAACTTTCTGGGGCTATGTACGTATTACCGACGTTACGTGCCTGGATTTGCCAATATCGCGAAGCCGCTGACAAGGTTAACGGAAAATCGAGCGTTCCATTGGAACAATGAATGTCAAGCATCCTTCCAGCTCTTGAAGGAGGCTTTGATGACTGCACCTATCCTGAGCTACCCGTTGCCATCAGGGAAAATTTGTTTTGGACACAGATGCCAGTAATGTTGGGATAGGTGGTGTGCTCTCTCAAATACAAGATGGCCAGGAAAAAGTGCTTGGATACTTTAGTAAGACCTTGTCCAAATCAGAGCGAAACTATTGCGTTACCAGACGGGAATTATTAATTAATATCTGTATGGACAGAAGTTTCTGATTCGCACTGATCATGCCGCCCTGAAATGGCTTCTGCAATTTAAGAATCCCGAAGGACAAATAGCCAGATGGATTGAGCGGATGCAAGAATATAACTTCGAGATTGAACACCGAGCGGGACTAAAACATCGAAATGCGGATGCTCTTTTCAGGAGACCATGTCCAGAAGACTGTCGACACTGAATCGAAGACAAGACAACCAACGTTTCGAGAACTACTGTCGTTGATAATCAGTGATAATCTACGCGCAGATCAAGAGGCAGATTCTGTTCTCGCAGTCTTACTAGATTGGAAGAAGAATGGGCGAAGACCAAACTGGCAGGAAGTTGCTTCCCATTCGCAGGAAGTAAAATCATATTGGGCACAATGGGAATCCTTGGTCGTGGAGGATAACCTGCTGAAACGGATCCTGGAGAACCAAAATGGTTCAGCGAAGAAACTGTAAACGGTGATCCCCAAGAAAAGGATATCAGAAATATTGCAAGAGCTCCACAATGGAACTTCTGGAGGGCATTTTGATATCCATAAAACACTGGAGAAAGTGCGCCACGCTCACGGACGTGAAGGAGTGGTGCAGGAAATGTGCCAACTGCGCTGGGACCCCAGAGGCGCCGACGAGCGCCCATGTGGGAAGCCCATTCGCGAGAATCGCCATAGATACTGCTGGCCCCTTTCCAAAAAGCAACAGCGGAAACAAATATATCATCGTAGTAATGGACTATTTCTCCAAGTGGGTCGAAGGTTTTGCCCTTCCAAATCAGGAGGCGGCGACGGTCGCAGATGTTATCGTGAAGGAGTTGGTCAGTCGTTTTGGCGTACCTTTGGAGCTCCATTCTGATCAAGGGCGGAACTTCGAATCCAACCTTTTCGAGAGAATGTGCGAACTACTGGGCATCCGAAAAACGAGAACAACCCTTTTGCACCCACAGTCGGATGGAATGGTAGAGAGAATGAACAGGACCATGATCAAGTACTTGTCCAAGATAGTCTCCGAACATCAAAGGGATTGGGACGAATGCCTACCATTATTTCTGATGGCCTACCGAGCATCGATTCAAGAGACAACTGGGCAATCACCAGCAAACGTGCTGTTCGGCAGGGAATTGAGGCTGCCATGTGATTTGAAGTTCGGCGGTAGGCCTGGAGAAGATCTCGCAGGGGAGGATTATGTTACCACCCTTCGTCTAAGGCTTGACGATATTCACGAGCAAGTATGACCTAACATTCAAGATGTCAGCGATCGCATGAAAGACAACTACGACGTTAGCGTTGAAAATTGATGGATGGATGCCCTGTACATGGACCCCAGTTTTGAAGATTTCATGGAGGAATATTCCGAGTCCCGAAAGGCCAGATTTGGGGTAATCACCAGAAGCGTCACAGCTGTACACGTACGTGCTCGTTATCATCGAAGTTTGTGAAATTGTGCAAATTCCTAGCGCTTCATGTTCATCTTCATTCAACATGCTGGATTCAGCATTGAAATCAGTTTCCTTTTTCTTTTTAAAGTTGTCTGTTCTTGCTTAGCTTCGACAAGCTTTCGGTTTACCTTAATGATTTTTAGTCTAATCTGTCCTTATATATCGATACAAGCAAATTTTAACCATATCCGCTAATAGGTAAACCAGTTTATAATATTAAATCCTGTTAATACACACACACACACACATACCGAAATTGCATCCGGTGTAATCCAGTCTACAAGATTAAACGAACATTACATAGAACTGACAGTACATAATCTGGATTTGGCGTACACTTATCTGCAATTACAACAACGCTACCGCACTCAGCTACCTCACTATTACATGCAATCGAATTGATTTCCAGACGAAATTAATATTAAGTTAAATCGCAGCGTACGCCACATCGTCGTCTCCTTTATCCCACGTTCAGTACCTCTCATCCTTACACACAGATGCTAAAACTAAGTCTAGCAAAAAGACTATCTAAGCGTGAAAGTTCCACTTTATATATAAACGAGTATCTCCCTAGTATGAAACGCAGACGTGGATCGATTCTCTCAATTCGTGCGAATACGAATTCCGAAACATGTGTGCGTCTGTGTCTACGATAGAGGGGTTATGAATCCGTTAGTTCGAGAAAGGCAGGGTGTACAGTTCTGGAAAATTGAGGATGTTAAACTTGGGTGACGCTGACGGTAATATACGTTGTAATTTTCCGTTCAACACGAGACAGGTTTATGTTTTCTTTTCGCCGGAGCTCGTACTCTCTTTTCCTTTCGAATTTGTCGCAATGCAGTTGTGTTTTGCGATATTGTACCGAAGGAATTGGGACAATATTGGAAGATGCAGAACATTTCGTGCCAAAAATTATCTAGTTTCTTTTTCTAAGTGTTTTGCTGGATGTCGTTATGTCGACGATTGGTGGAATTTGACGAAATTTTATTGAAAGTTTAGGTTATAGCTAACACTTGCACTTTTGCCCTAAACCCTTTAATCGCCAATACAATTGAATCTAATTAAATAACTTGAAGCCGTTATCAGAAGAAAGGTAAAAATGAGGATAATAATTTATTAAAACGAATCCTGCCCATCCTGATAAATAGGGGGATTGGTCGGCCCAAATCCAAACGTGTGAACCTCTTGTCGGTTCAATTTGTAGGATGATGGTCTCTATCTATGTCCTTATTAACAAGAATTTGTTAATCTAGTTAAAGATATATAAACACCGCATAAAATTGATCAACATTTTGGACACTGCCCTCTCCAGTAGGAGAGTGAGACGTCACAAGAACACAAACTCAACCCAATAAAAGTTTATTCAGAGGATAAAAGGGCTTAGCAATCCATGTTCGGCCGTAGAGGAGAGATAGAAGATCAGAGGCGACGGCAATTGTCTTTTTTTGTTTACAATTTCGAACCTTGTAACCTTAATAATATGTTCGACAACAGTCACATTATAATAACATAATTTTTTCAAGTTTTAGCTTTTGACAGCTGACAGACATCACAAAAATAGTAGTATTTATTATTACTTTAACATCTATTGAACAACGAAAATATTTCTTTATAGGCGGATATAACAAGTAGAATAATTGTGACAGCTGTCAAACACAGCCAAAATATTATATTGCGGTGTGTATAGATTAGTAATTTTTGTCTCCAATTTTCAATCAAAATACAACTGACAGTTGTAAAAATGTCAAATTAAATACTCTTATTGTGTTAAATGTCAAAAATAGTTTTGACAGCTGTTTAAACGCAAAGCAAAATTTTGTTTTCATAGTTTCAACACTTGGAAGCGTTACGACTTCTTTTAAAGCTATCAAACTATGTGTCAGACTTAACAGTTGTTTTGTGTTGCTTTAGTAGACATAGCTGTCAAATATTTATGACACCCGTCAAAAAAATTGTCTCTTAAAAATCGAGATAAAATATATTTAAAAGTTAAATTAATTACTATTTACAATAGTGAGTGTGGTAATCATAAATATGTTTTCGAGAGCTATCGTCATTAATCGTATTATCTTTATTTAACCAGTGTGACAGTTAAAGTACTTCTGATTACTGTTTTGGTGTCGAAAAGTTGTATTTTAGATATGTGTGCCGTAAAATTATCAAAACAATAATTTTAGTTTGACATTGTTATCCTCATGGCCTCCCGCCGTTTTAATTTTTGTTAAAGCAGTCAAACTGTCAAACGGTGTATGATAACTGAAGACTTGTCAAATCAATTATTTTTTTACAATTTTGGGGCTGGAAAGCTATCAAATTGTGAAAGCAGTTGGTTTCATACTACAAAAAACAGTTGTTTTGTGAAATCTGTCAAAAAATTGTCGAAAAACCGTAGCATAGTGAGTGTGGTAATCATAAAGATGTTTTCGAGAGCTATCGTCATGAATCGTTTTATCTTTGTTTGACGAGTATGACAGTTAAAGTGGTTTTGGTTACTGTTTATGCGTCGAAAAATTGCACCTATTTTCGACACCTGTACTGTAAAATTATCAAAACAATAATTTTTTTGTAAGTTTGGCAGTAGATACATTTTTGACGGTTGTCAAATTGCAAAAAATTGATATCCTCATGGCCTCCCGGCCTTTTAATTTTTGATAAAGCAGTCAAACTGTCAAACGGTTACTTTTTAAGGTTTGAACTGGTGTATGACAACTGGAGACTTGTCAGATCAATTATTTTTTTACAATTTTAGGGCTGGAAAGCTATCAAATTGTGAAAGCAGTTGGTTTCATACTACAAAAAACAGCAGTTTTGTGATAGCTGTCAAAAAATGCCGAAGTTTGGCAGTAGAGATATTTTTGACAGCTGTCAAATTGCAAAAAATTGTTATCCTCATGGCCTCCTGGCCTTTTAATTTTTGTTAAAGCAGTCAAACTGTCAAACGGTTACTTTTTAAAGTTTTGAATTGGTGTATGACAACTGGAGACTTCTCAAATCAATTATTTTTTTTCAATTTCGGAGCTGGAAATCTATCAAATTGTGAAAGCAGTTGGTTTCATACTACACAAAACAGCTGTTTTGTGACAGCTGTCAAAAAATTGTCGAAAAACAGTAGCTCTTAAAAACTGTACCAGATAAAATACATTTAACAGTTAAATCAATTACTTTTCACCATAGTGAGTGTGGTAATCATAAAGATGCTTTCGAGAGCTATCGTCATTAATCGTAATATCTTTATTTAACCAGTGTGACAGTTAAAGTACATCTGATTACTGTTTTTGTGTCGAAAATTCAATTTTAGACATGTGCATTGTAAAATTATCAAACTAATAATTTTTTATAAGTTTGACAGTGAACATATTTTTGACAGCTGTCAAATTGCAAAAATTGTTATCCTCATGGCCTCCTGGCGTTTCAATTTTGTTAAAGCAGTCAAACTGACAAACGGTTACTTTTTACAGTTTTAATTGGTGGATGACAACTCCAGACTTGTCAAATCAATTTTTTTTTTTACAATTTTGCAGCTTGAAAGCTATCAAATTGTGAAAGCAGTTGGTTTCATACTACAAAAACAGTTGTTTTGTGAAAGCTGTCAAAAAATTGTCTCAAGACAGTAGCTTTTAATAATTGTACGAGATAAAATACGTTTAACACTTAAATCAATTACTTTTTACAATGGTGAGTGTGGTAATTACAGAGATGTTTTCGAGAGCTATCGTCACCAATCGTTTTATTTTTGTTTGACGAGTGTGACAGTTAAAAAAATTGTGTTTTCGACAGCCATACCGTAAAATTATCAAAACAATAATTTTTTTTATAAAATTGAGAGTTGACATATTTTTGACAGGTGTCATGGCCTCAGGCGTTTTTTCATTTTTGTTAAGGCTGTCAAACAGTTACTTTTTAGGATTTGACAAATGGAGACTTGTCAAATCAATTATTTTTTTACAATTTCGGAGAGTGTCGCCAACAAAAAGTACTTCCGACATCTGTCAAATTGTAGTGACAGTTATATCCCCAAAGTTACTTTTTCAGTTTTAATTTTACGGAAAGTAAGTAAGTCAAATTGTGAAAGCAGTTGGTTTTATACTACAAAAACGAGTTCAACAGGTGTAACTGTCAAAAATATCTGACAGCTGTCAAAAAATGGTAAACAGTGACTGTATGGAAGGGGTTGTAATCTGAATAGATATCAATTTCTAGGTAAAAATAGTTTGTTGGAGCTTGTATCCATCACGAGAAGTACGTAAACATGTCCATAATAGAAACACTATTAATACCCTATGATAGTGTATCCGACATCTGAGAGGAGGCAAAAAAGACCATCCGTCTTCATCCCAAAAATTCATCCATCCGATCCGATCCGTTGAGTTGATTCAAAATTCCTCTAATCCGTTCATCTATTTATCATCAGCGTCTACAACTCTTTTATCACGCGCGTACGTCGAAACGAGCGCAACAAAGACATCGACCGACCTTTCGAATCGGCATTAAACTCTTCTAGTAGCGAATTAATTATTTAATGCCGGAAGACACTTTGGCATTAACGGCTCCCCGTTTTTTAAAAGAATGAAGAAATTACGTTCGCGAAGGAAAATAGAAAAAATGGAGAGAGAAACAAATCAAAAAGAAGGTTTTTAACGTTTCAACGGGAACGTATTCTTAAGATTGAGTTTTACTGCTAATCTTTTCGGTGGCGCTTTTAACTCTTTTAAAATTGTAAACGTGTGAGTGGAATCTTGAATGCTCTTACTGTTACTAGACGTTAGCGCTCGCTGGGGATGTTTAATTTTTAGGGAAAGTCTGAGTCAAATACGTCAAGCTTGAGATTTTTAAATTTGCCTTTCGTAATTCTAAGGTAAAAATGCAACGCAAGGATTATTCTTGCACTCTAGTCGCTTAATAATTTTGAATAAAGAAAAATAAGTGAAAATTAAAAAGACTGGATAAATACAAACCTGCCGACATTGTATAAATTCATGACGTCAATAATATCGGAGAAGATCTGGAAGCCAAAATTACTAGACGAAGAACAAAAGGGCTATATATAGAAGAGGATCAAAACAGATAGATAGATGCTACAATCACTACACACAGCCTATATTGACTATCAAAAAGCTTTGGACAATCTGTCTTCACCCAAGTCATTGGAACTGCATCAGATGGAGGCAACATTATGTGACTAATTAAAAATTGGGCAACAAAACTTCAATTCGATAACACGAGTTGTTTCTTCTTTAGTCGAGCATCTTCGAGTACAACTTTTTGGATAAGTCTCAATGCTCCTGCCCGGCCTCGGGTCGTCTTCAATGGATTCCCTTCCTTGTTTAAATAAACTATGCCACTTGTACACCACGGTTTTTCCTGGACAAGAGTCGCCGTAAACCAATGACATCTCATTCATTATGGTCGCGACTGATTTTCCTTGCCTGGTAAGGAACTTTATAACGACATGATATTCGTTTTTTTCCATATTTCACTTTTCACTCCTGATTATGTTACTTGGTTGACGATAGCTCAAAGACTAACTGTCTAACTGCGGTCTTCTTCTTGCGTCTTCCCAAGGCCGAACTGACGTTCCTGGGCCCTATTTTCTTCTGGGATTGGCTTCGTTCTTGTCTGGAGGGTTGGTCTTTAAGTTGGTCCTCTGAAGCGGTAAAAGGAGTGACTTGTGTCCATCAGGAGTGATCAGATGTCTTCTTAGGGCTCTCCTAATATAGACCCTAGGCTAGGCGGTCTGTCCAGGTCCAGGTCAGCAAGCTGGCCAATCAGCGGGTTTCCTGATCTTCGGATCCATTCTAAGGTCTTGTTCGCAAGCTGGAGGACATGGTCCTTGAGCGCTGGGACGGATAGGTCATCTCGCAGCTGCCGATTCCTCACGAACCATGGGGCACCGGTTATGAGTCGGAGGGTGCAGTTCTGTAGGACCTCCAGCCGATTAGTTCGTCTTGGCCATGCTGGACCACACAAGAGCTCCATATGTGATGACCGGCCTCAAAAAAGAATAATAAATCAATATCTTGATCCTCAGAGATAAAGCTGATTTTGAGCATAGACGGATAGAGGTAGGATCTAGCGGCGTTATATTTTTCTACGATCTTCTCCGTATGTTGATTGAAGGTCAATCGAGAGTCGAGCCTCAACCCCAAGTACGTGACCGAGGGGCTCCATGGAAGTCTAAAATCCCCGACTATGATGTTGTCCGGGGGAGGCCGGAGTCTTCTGGTGAATCTGACAGCCACGCACTTGGAGTCGTTGATCTTCAGGCGCCATCTTGAGGCCCACTGGAGGATATCGTCCAGCGATCGCTGTAACCCTCTCCGTAACATGTCTTCGTCTCTAGAGGTTGTGAAGATGGCAGTATCGTCCGCGTAGATAGCAAGATCCGTACCTTGATGTTTTGGAAGATCGCTCATGAAAATCGGCTCGGCCCCAACAAGGAGCCCTGCGGGACACCCGCCGCCATTGGATGAGTGGACGAGTTTTCCGAACCATGACGAGTGAAAAAGGTTCTATTGGACAGATAGGATTGTATTAGGCGCACCATATTTGGATTTATTCCCATGGAGACCATCTTATAAATTAGGCCACGGTGCCACACTGTGTCGAACGCTCGCGCAATGTCCAAAAACACTGCATCCAGACTCTCTCTCGCCTCAAGAGCGCCGCGAATAGCCTCGGTAAGCCTGAAAAGCTGGTGCTCGGTGGAATGAGCCTCGCGAAATCCGAATTGCTCGTCCTGGAGAATTTCCTGGACGAAGATTCCCTCTTTAAGCCGAGTCAAGATAACTGCCTCTACCAGTTTCGCAACGCTTGAGATGAGGGAGATAGGTCGATAATTCTGCGGGAAGAGGGGATCCTTTCCAGGCTTAGGTATGGACACCACGACCGCGTTCTTCCAGATGTTAGGGAAGTAATTTAAACTGAGAATGCCATTAGTAATATGCACAATGCGTTCGACAACTCTTGGAGGCAGTTTTTTCAAGGCAACGTTATAAATGCCATCAGGACCCGGAGCCTTTGAGGGACGAGATGAAAGAAGTGACCTCCTCGGGGGTGGTGCGCGCAAGTGACTCGCCCTTCGAGCTTCGAGGCTGGTTTCGACTTGTTCCTCAATTAATTTATTTATACCCTCATAAAAAAATGATTTCTTTTTATCTGCAAAATACACCGAAACTGCCTCCTTGACTTTATCATCGGCAGTAAATTTTTACCCCGCAGCTCTTTTTTCATTTGCGGAAACAGATAATAATTGCTCTGGAGCCAGGTCTGGGCTGTAGGGTGGGTGATTCACAATATCGAAGCCCACCTTATGCAGGGCAGCTAACGCAACGCGGCTCTTTTCGACTGGCGCGTTGTCGTGCAAAAGCAGCACACCTTTCGTCAATTTTCCCCGTCTTTTCTCTTTAATGGCTTCTTTTAGTCGCTCTAATATTGAAGCGTAATATTCTCCGGTTATAGAAACACCTTTATCTTTATAATCAATCAACAATATTCCTTCCGAGTCCCAAAATACCGTTGCCATGAGTTTCCCAGCTGATTGTGACACTTTAAATTTCTTGGGAGGTGCTGTGCCCTTTTTATGCCACAGCATGGAGTCTTGTTTGGACTCAGGTTCATAATGATGAACCCAATCCTTGTCTTCATTACAGAGGTCCAAAAATGCACGCGAACACTCTACGCGCTGTTGTTTTTGCGGCGGCGTGAGCATTCTCGGCACCCATCTTGCGCTGACCTTAGACATGCCGAGCCGTTGGCATTTAGCCCTCGGACAGGTTAAGAAAAAGTGCGCTAGTCTAATCTAATCTAATTCATCGATTGAATACAAACAGTTGTGGATAAGGAAACTTTTGAAACAAGACCAACACAAATGTAATCATTGGATTTGGAGATTCTGACTCGACTGATGGCGACGAAATTAACCTAAATAAATTTTCCAACTTCAGATCCAATATCTAACGAAAGACGGTTTAATCCATCCGAAAACCTCATTAATAACAATCATTAGAATTAGCGAATCCCAACCACGACTAAATAGATCGAGCTACTACATCCCAGCATTAACATTATTACATTATCCCGGAAGGGGTTTCCCCCACGAACCAGATAGAATTTTTCTAATTCCATTCCGGGCATCAAAATTACGTATATAACCAGCGTGACATGATTCGGGAGAAACCTGTGCCTGCTTGTCCCATCTCCCCTCTTCAACCCCTTCTTCACCGCGACCTTTAAAGTCTCGTTGCCGTGCTGGTGCTAGCTCGCCTACGGAAATAACAATTTCGGGGTTTGCCGCATCATGAGACTTACAAGTAGCCGAAACGGCGTCTTGGGACAATTTCGACCGCCGCCGAATCTTAGCTCGCCGCGCTTCTTGATGGAACTCCAAGGAGCTACTCTCCGGTTAAATTAGTTTAAACTGTAAATACGTGATAAAGTCCCCCTCCCCTCTCGCTCTCTCTCTCTCTCTCTCACTCCTTCGCGCGGCCAAAGAGTTCCACTAAGATTTAAATTACTTTCGTGCTTCAGAGTTCGTCCTGCATCTCTCTACTAAACTTGTATTTTGCGTGTTTTTTTTTTTGATATGTTTGCTTTCTTTTTTTAAGGTGGTGAAGATGTTAGAAGTTTGTATTGCGATCCGCAAAGTTTAAAAAATCCGCCTGATTTTAATCTAAACGAAGCTCAGTTTGCATAATTAAAGAATTTGTCGTTTTAATTTTATTTTTATTTATATTAAAAAACATTAAACCAAACAGAAGAATTCATCTTTGCATCTTTATCGAATTAAAAAAGGAAGGGAAACACATAACCTAAAGTTGTAAACTACAGGAAGGCAAGCGAATTAATTCCGGTAAGTAGAGATAAGTGAGAGTGAGCGATGTCACCCTGCACTCCTCGTACCCTCCTCCACGTAGTATTAAATTTGAATACATTTAAATGTAAATTTCATAAAATTTCTAATAAAAGAGACCCGTAAGCGCGAAGACCGTGTCGGTTGTCTCCGAAATTGGCGCTTTAACGCAAAAGTTCTGTTGTGTTTTGTTGCTACTCCTGTTTTCTCCCCCTAGTTTTTTTTTCTTTCTGTTTTGTTCTTAGTATAAGCTTTGAGTTTGGTGGATGCGCGGGATATTGCGTTCATTTTTCTTTATTGCTTTGGCTCTATCAAATTTTCCAATCGAAGTTGTATCGTTTCAGTTTCGGCGTGTAATCTTATTCGAGGAGGGTGAAAGATTGTACAACTTGCTATAATGTTTAAGGAGGGGGAAGTGGAGGGGACTGTTTTCGTAAACAATGCGGTACCTATTGGGTTATTATCGGTTACGATAGAATCGAACGTGTTTGGAATAAGCGAAGATTTGTTGGCACTCCACCAGTTTTTGGCACAAAGGCTATAATTTCTTATTTTATAAGTTTCCAGCAGTTATTTTCTTCAAGATTTTCGTGGAATTGACATCCAGCAACACTATCAATTCTTATTTTTTGAGATGGTGGTCGTAATCGATTGCCTATAATGTTACCCAGTTTTGACCAAAGTGATCGCCATAATGTTTTTCGAAATTACTGTACTATTTAACACGTATTTGAATCTAAAGATTATTTAAATTTTTAAGTTCGATACTAAGAGTGACTTTGCATTTTTCGCAACTCCATCTGGCCGTCTGATAGCACTGGCTACACCTCAGTTGCGTTCCTAATTTTTTAGGGAAATGTCCACACCTTCATGGCTCCTCGCACTTGTGGGTAGCTCTCCAGAAGGTTTGCTTTTGCTAAATATTGATTTCTGATGACAGGCCAAATAGTGACGAACAATTGACCTTTGGAAATCAAGTAGACCAATCGATTCATCAGCTGACAACTGAAAAAGTCTCCATGCATTCACGACAATCATATTTATCATGTTTGTGAACAGAACCCACCACCACTTTTTACCTCTTATCGAAGTTCTATAATTGTTGATTCCTTGGTCATGTAGATCGACACCACCCAAAAATGTTCGGTTGAGGAACATCAACTTTACCTTTGGCAACTGCTGACCGACCAACGTTTGACATGACGTATATGTTCTAAAGTATCACAGTTCGTCACCATGGTAACTGCATCACTGTCATATATTTGTTCAAAATAGCCCCTACTTTGTTTTTTAAAAGTTTTCATATCTGTGAATGGACACTTTCTTGTTCGATTCTCTCTTATTGTCCCGGTGGTTCTGTAACCCTGACCCTTCAACAGTTTTAGTAGATAATGACTGTTGAAATAATTATCAAAAAATATCACATGATCAGAGGGTACTGCAACAGCCTGCAGGAGATCGAGAACAACTGTTGACCCCAGGAGGAAGGTTGTGATCATCACTAGTTTTAGATCTGTTTTTGGCACCACAATATATGTTAAATCCATAGCAATATCCTGAAGAGAGCAGCCAGTTCTTGTATCCAAAGTGAACTGGCTTGCCCTTTATAAATTGTTTGCTTGAATGTCTACCGAAAAATTTTACCATGGATTCATCAATTGAAAAATTTCCCCACTGTTGGAATTTTTGATTTAGCATGACAATAATAGGGCTCACAGGGCATAATTATCAGCTAAATGAAGATATGTACGTTTTGATTTCTTGAAATCTGTTTCTTGACATAGCATTCTGAATGGTGTTTATTCCCAAATCTTCATTAAGGCTTCAGTAGTGGCGTTCACTTGGCAGTCTGTGATAATCAGTAAATAGGAGAATCCCTATAAAAAGTTTCATGTCGGCATCTGACACAAAGAAATCATGTCTGTTCTTCTGTGAAGAATACAAATTCGTTTGCTCCACTAAATGGAGAAAACAAATAATAAAATATTTTTAATTAAATATTAGTAAAATATAGTAAAATATTCTATTCCAAGATCGACTTTACAACTTCGGCTGAGTTCTAAATTCAAAAAAAGTGTGGTCCCACTACCTACTTAACTAGGGAAGAAGAAAAAAAAACTAGTAAAATGGACTATAGATTGTTATCAGAAGGGGTTACCTAGAAGAAAAATTGATATCCAAATTTCTGTTAAGTGTTTTATGGATGCTATAATCAAAAACCAAATCCATTCAAGAACAATACACCTGGTGACCACTGGTACGCCTCGTTTTTGAAAAGGCATCCAATTCTCACAGCACGAACTACAGAAGCAGCCACTAATGTGTCTGAACCCGATATAAAGAAATGATTCAACGTTATCTGAAGGAAAAAGAATTTTTCACGATTCTGGAAGATCCATCTCGAGTTTATAACGGGAAGGAGACATGTTTTCTTTTTTGCCCAAAGTTGGGCGAAGTATTTGCACCAAAAGGTGCAAGAAATGTACATATATGAGGTGGGCCAAGGACCAGCAAAGCAGAATCCTTACAATAATGTTTACGTTCTCGGCAAATTGAGATATTACACCACCTTTGATTATCTACCCCAATAAAAGATTGAGGGCTGCAATAAGCAACTGTGTACCTGATGATTGGAGCATTGGTTGCAGTGATAAAGGATGGATGACCACCGACATTTTTCACGATTATATTGCCAATATCCTACATCCAAATTTGCAGAAACAAAATGTAGTATTTCGAATTATTCTATTCGTTGATGGTCATAAGACACACCTCACATATGAATTAAATCAGCTTTGTATAAATTTGAAAATTTTCTTGATAGCACTTTACCCTAATTCGACCCCAGATGTATCAAGTTTCAAACCATTGAAGTCACTATGGAAGTAAAGTGTTTTAAAATGGCGAAGAGAGAATCTATACTGCCAGATGGGAAAGGAACATTTCGCCCCACTCACGCCCCCTCACTTCGTCTGCTTATAAAAAGATTGCTGAAGAGAAAGAAAGGATCAAAGAAATCCATAAAAAAGAAAACAAGAAGAAAAGAATACTGAAAAAGGAAGAGGAAGAAGATGCGAAGAAATATAAAGACGAACAGAAAACGAAATTTAGCAAAATTGAAAAACAATTTAAAAAATAAAAAAGCTGAATGTGGTGAAGCCAATAGAAATAAGACTGAAACCATTTCAAACGAAGCTCATGTTCGAACTTTTTTCAGTACCGAAGAATCATTGACGTCTCCATCTCTCCCACAAAATTTGTGTAAACAATATGTATAGAACAAATTTCAGTATCCAATGTCAAAAATGTAACCGAATTTATCATTTCTCATGCCTAAAAAGAAAAAATCTTTGGGTACTTGTTCTCTCTTTCCCCAACTCACAGTGGACGAACAAATAAAGCGGGCCAAAATATGAAGACGTTGACATAGAGGTGTTTTGGGTCGCTGATTAAGAATCCGATATTGAATTTTGAAAAAAGAAAAACAAAATGCTGGTTCAAAAAGCTTCATAAAACAAAAATTTTTATTAATTTTTTCGGAAAATTTGGAACTCTATTCCAAATTAATTTTTAATTTTATTTAATCACTATCTGCATAATACAAAGTGTGTATTGTCTTCTTCAACAGAGAGTGGATCTAGTAATGCTATCCCATCAGGAACAATGAATGCTCATCTGTCATCTGGCCAATCGGAAGCATCAAAGAGTTAACGATTTCATGGCCATGAATCAGAATTTTGTGGGTAGTAATTGGAATGAAAAACAATGGGTACATTTGGACAAGTTTCTTTGCAGTTTCTCTATTGTACTTCTGAAATTTCTGCACATCAATCTTATAGCTGCAAGACAAAGTTTGTAGGATGACATAAAAATTTCAGAATTTTTGGAAATCCATAGTTTTGCTTGGGTTGATCTACAATGAGCCCTAATCGATCACGAAAACCTTCTTCCTCTACGATTTTTTTATCTTCCTTTCGTGTTTGCCATTTTTAATAGTTAGTTTGTCAGATACGAAGGGAGCGTTTTCTTTATTCGCGGAATGAGCGGTGTTTATATGGGGGTGGTTATCGGCGCATTTATTTTTTGGCCTGTTGAAGCGACTCGGAAGTGGATCAGTATAAATGACGAAGTTTCATTGTTATTAGACGTTAGTCTTTGAATAAGCTATCGTCAACCTAGTAACATAAACAGGAGTGAAAAAAGAAATATGGAAAAAATCGCGTTTCGTTGCATTTTTGGACAATAATAATCCAGTGCAAAATGGTGAATTGAGTCGAATTGTTACTGGATAAATCGACACTTGGGTTCATCATTACTTTGTGCCTGAAGAAACAAGACTCCATGCAAAATGGCATAAACACCAGTGGAGGTTATTTACCTCCCAACTTTGAAATTTAAAGTGTCACAATCAGCTGGGAAACTCATGGCAACAACCGTATTTTTGGACTCGGAAAGAATAAAATGATGATTGATTATAAAGACAAAGGTGTTTCTACAACCGGAGAATATTAATTACGCTTCAATATTAGAGCGACTAAAAAAGCCATTAAAGAGAAAAGACGGGGAAAATTGACGAAAGGTGTGCTGCTTTTGCACGACAACGCGCCCGTCCATAAGAAGCGTTGCGTTGTAGCTGCCCTGCATTGTAAAGTGGGCTTCGAAATTCATGGATCAAAATGTAGCCCTACAGCCCAGACCTGGCCCCGGTGATTATTACCTGTTTCCGAAAATGAAAAAAATGGGCTGCAGAGTCACAGCTAAGATAATTGCGATACTGCCGATGATGAAGTCAAAAGGTGGCCTCTAGTTTCGTGCTAGTATTTTGCAATAATAGAGTAATCATTTTTGTTCCTGTGAGGGTATAAATAAATTAATTGAAAGATGTGAAAAATGTATCCGTCTTGCAGGTGAATATATTTTCAAAGAAAAATAATTTGATTTTTTTATTTCCAGCCCCTTATCCCCCATTCCGCGAATATAAAAACGCTCCCTCGTATATGCAAGCAGAATTCAACCATTCTTTAAACCTGTAGGAGAATTTATTGTAGATTCGATGAACTTCTTTCCATTTGACTTCCTAACTGTTTTATCAGACTTGATAATGTAATTTTTAATTCATCTGGCAAGACATATGGGCGACCAGTTCGAGAGGAAATCTCCGATTGTATAATGGAGAACTAATCCACTGTGTTCTCGTTCAACTGATTTTTGACAAAATTAAAAATTACCCTCCTCAGCCTCTTCGACAAGGAAAGTGGTCCTTCTGTAGTTAGAACTACAAAAATGTAATAAAAGATATATATGTACATATATGTAACAGACAAGGAGTCGTTGCCGTTGGATACCGGAACAAAGGGCTATCGGAGAATCCAGCAGAATCTCCTATGGTAAGTCAAAAAGTGCATATGGGAAATAAAACAGAAAGGCTGTGAGGTTATCTTCATCTGGACCGAAAGTCATAAAAAACATCTTAGGAGATTAAAAAGCGGATTAGCTAGCTAGGTTTGGTAGGCGTTTTCGACCATCTCCTCCTCAAAGGATACATACAGACCTATTTCAGAAAATTAAAATGGAAATGTTTGTAGAGTGTCTTTTGGCTCCTCTTCTGGTAGCTTCCATGTTTGATTTTGACTCGTCTTTAAAACACCACGTTTCATCACCAGTTATAATAGCTGACATGCTTGCCAGATTCCTTTTGGACATGCTTAACATGGTATTGCAACGCTGAACTCTCCAATCTTTTTTTTACAAGGGAGTCTTTGAAAGGCTCAGAAGAAAAGTGATGACGGCCCTGGATTAAACAAAAAAAAAATTCTATCCAGGACGATCAAAATTGAGCCCTTTAAAACTTTCACCAAAATTCACCATATTGGGATTTAATACGGCTAATCTGTACAGTTGCAGATGTGATGTAACAAAGTTTCACGTTTGAGTATTATGATATCCATATATTCGATAATATCCGTTGTTCGAGACCGTATAAGGTGAACTCTGGAGTTAATGTACACTCGACCAGATATTGGTGTTTGCAACTCTCATGTTTACCTTGTGCCTGTTTATACGCTTTCCTGCTACCGTATTTGTAGTAGCGATGTGTATCCTGTGCTTTGTACACAATCTAATAACGCTTAGTCGTGTAGGAGTATAATTTTATTTATTTGCTCTTTATGAGTAACCTAGGATATGGCTGCATGTACATAATATGTGTAATTAATAATAGCCAACTTTGCAGGATCCGCTCGGATTAAAAATGCACATAATACGTGGGCAACAATTAAACATTTCCTTTCTACTAAAATAGAAAGGAATTCGTATTTGGACTAACTACTTGGACTAAATAATGCTCCTGCAACCTTCTAAACGGTTTTGGAAATTTTATCAAAGTTAAATTTTATACAGGTGGACTAATTTATTATTGGATACAGTATTTAAATAATACTATAGTCTACTATAGTTACTATAGTCAAAGGAAATGACCTTTGACCAGCATTAAGGTAGCCAACATAATTTTTATCGAACCCATTTTTTTTAACCCAGAGGTGTTTGACAGAAGTGAAAACGAAATCAATGTATTCAAGTGTTTAGTCCAGAAGGATATTTTTTCTAAAAATAGGTACAACCTAACAGATTCAGAGTACCCCTGAAAGGATTCAAGATTAGTCCTTCCTGCAGACTGTACATGAAAGGTAAAGTTCTTGCTTTCTTTGTTATGTACTCGATGTTGAACATAATATGGGAGGAATCAGACCACCTTAAAGAATTTCATAGGACTTTACAAACACTTGAATTCCAATTTCCAATTTCAGAATCGAAACTTTGCCTCAATTCACCCAAATTCATTTTCAAATTGGCGACGGTTCTTTGGGGATCATCACACAATTATCGCTTCATTTGATGCCACACTGTCTCGATAACATTAAAGTCCGGACTGTTCGAAAACCATTCAAACAGTTTCTTATTAGTTTTGGCCGTATGGCTTGTCCTGGTAAGACTCTCGTTTTGCACAAAATTTCCTGAATGAGTACAACAATGTAGGAACACTATGCTTGATCGGCTTGGTCGAAACAAAGTGTATTTGCTTAAGCATTGACACGGCACCTTATGTGTCCAGTATATTCCACAATTGCTTTGTAGGGTTGAGGTCTGAACCAAGAACCAAGAACCTTAAGCTTCAAAAATGCTTAATCCAAACAGAAAAAGTTTGGCTTTGAGGTAGTGGATCTTGATACATTTTTTCCGTACAAATCAGCAAATGAGCCTTGTTCTAATGGTTTTGCCACATACTTCAACCTTATGAGTAAGTCATGTTAGCAGTTGACTAAATAGCGATCTTGTCCAGAAGTTGTTTTCCGCTTCCTCCTGTATTCTTACCTTGTTGAATGGTCTAACTGACTTTTTAGACGATGTCCAGGAACCTTCAGTTTCTCAAAATGCTTAATCCAAACAGAGAAAGTTTGGCTTTGAAGGGGTGGATCAACTCATTAGGTCACTTGATAATTTTTTCTGTAAAAATCAGCAAATGAGCCTTGTTCTAATGGTTTCGCCATATCCTAAAACCCTATGAGCAGTTCATGTTATCAGCTGACTAAATAGCGATCTTGTCCAGAAGTTGTTTTCTGCTTCCGCCTTTATCCAGCTCTTTTTGAATGGTCTAACTGACCTTTTAGACGATCTCCAGGAACCTTAAGCTTCACAAAATGCTTAATCCAAACAGAGAAAGTTTGGGTTTGAGGCAGTGGATCAACCCATTGGGTCACTTGATAATTTTTCTGTACAAATCAGCAAATGTGCCTTCTTCTAATGGTTTCGCCCTTACCCTAACCTTATGAGCAGGTCATGTTAGCAGTTGATTAAATAGCGATCTTGTCCAGAAGTTATTTCCGCTTCCTCCTATATCCTTACCTTTTTGAATGGTCTAACTGACCATTTAGACGATGTCAAGGAATTTTAAATTTCACGAAATGCTTAATCCAAACAGAAAAAGTTTAGTTTTGAGGGGGTGGATCAACCCATTGGGCCACTTGATAATTTTTTCCGTACAAGTCAGCACCTGTCAAAAAATTCTTGTCACCAGAAAATAATTGTTAGATTTTTTCAAAGCTTGTTGGCGACAGGATGTATCTGCCGTTTAGCCAGCCCTTTTTGAATGGTCTACTGACCTTTTAGTCGATTTCCAGGAACCTTAAACTTTACAAAATGCTTAATCCAAACAGAAAAAGTTTGGTTTTGGGGGGGGTGGATCAACCCATTGAACCACTTGATAAATTTTTCCAACAAGTCAGCACCTGTCAAAAAATTCTTGTCACCAGAAAATAATTGTTAGATTTTTTCAAAGCTTGTTGGCGACAGGATGTATCTGTCGTTTATCCAGCTCTTTTTGAATGGTCTAACTGATCTTTTAGACGATGTCCAACAAAATGCTTACTCCAAACAGAAAAAGTTTGGCTTTGAGGGGGTGGATCAACCCATTGGGCCACTTGATAAATTTTTCCATCCAAATCAACACCTGTTAAAAAATCTTGTCACCAGAAAATAATTGTTACATTTTTTTGTTGGCCTCAGGATGTATCTGCCGTTTATCCAGCTCTTTTTGAAAGATCTAACTGACCTTTTAGACGATGTCCAGCAACATTAAATTTCACAAAATGCTTAATCCGAACAGGAGAAGTTTGGCTTTGAGGGGGTGGATCAACCCATTGGGCCACTTGATAAATTTTTCCATCCAAATCAACACCTGTTAAAAAATCTTGTCACCAGAAAATAATTGTTACATTTTTTCAAAGCTTGTTGGTCGCAAGATGTATCTGCCGTTTAGCCAGCCCTTTTTGAATGGTCTACTGACCTTTTAGTCGATTTCCAGGAACCTTAAGCTTTACAAAATGCTTAATCCAAACAGAAAAATTTGGTTTTGGGGGGGGGGTGGGGTGGATCAACCCATTGAGCCACTTGATAAATTTTTCCAACAAGTCAGCACCTGTCAAAAAATTCTTGTCACCAGAAAATAATTGTTAGATTTTTTCAAAGCTTGTTGGCGACAGGATGTATCTGCCGTTTATCCAGCGCTTTTTGAATGGTCTAACTGATCTTTTAGACGATGTCCAACAAAATGCTTACTCCAAACAGAAAAAGTTTGGCTTTGAGGGGGTGGATCAACCCATTGGACCACTTGATAAAATTTTCCATCCAAATCAACACCTGTCAAAAAAATCTTGTCACCAGAAAATAATTGTTACATTTTTTCAAAGCTTGTTGGCCGCAGGATGTATCTGCCGTTTATCCAGCTCTTTTTGAATGGTCTAACTGATCTTTTAGACGATCTCCAGGAACCTTAAATTTCACAAAATGCTTAATCCAAATAGGAGAAGTTTGGCTTTGAGGTAGTGGATCAACGATTGGGCAACTTGATAAATTTGTCCATCCAAATCAACACCTGTCAAAAAAATGTTGTCACCAGAAAATAATTGTTACATTTTTTCAAAGCTTGTTAGCCGTAGGATCTATCTGCCGTTTATCCAGCTCTTTTAGAATGGTCTAACTGACCATTTAGACGATGTCAAGGAATCTTAAATTTCACGAAATGCTTAATCCAAACAGAAGAAGTTTAGTTTTGAGGGGTTGGATCAACCCATTGGACCACTTGATAAATTCTTCCATCCAAATCAACATCTGTAAAAAAAAATCCTATCACCAGAAAACAATTGTTGCATTTTTCAAAGCTTGTTGGCCACATGATGTAGCGTTTTTGCCCATTTTTTAGCGAGGAGTCTTTCTTGGTTGTGAAGGCTTAATCTAGATGAGGCTATCTCATCAACATTATAAATCTATTCAGGATGGTTGATAACGTCTACGTTTCGCATGATGTGCCTTAATTGCTTTTCTAACATGACTCTCAATAATAGTTTTGTTCAATTTTTTTAATCTCGTTTGATTTAAATTTTGAGCATCTATTTCTTTGTTGTTATGAAAAGGATTTGAAATATTAATTAGCACTTGCAATTATACCTTAGGAGGCCGAATAATCTTACTAATTCCAGAGAAGACTTGTCTTGCTTAATTCCTTTTGTCATCAGTGCCATAGAGGCTTCTGTTGGCCTTAATGCTGCATACAACGTTAAACTAAAACTTACTTGATTGCAAAAAAAAATGTTAACAGTTGGTGTGATAGCCAACGATAGCCAATTTTAGCACCATCTCTTGTAAGCATCGCTTGTTTTATCCTCTTGTTTAGGAGTGATCCCATTAATTACACCATAAACACCTTTTTTTTAGTTGCACTACCATTGCCACCTCCTCTCTTGAAAAGCATGCCTAACAAGTCCTAACAATTTTCAAAATTACGTTCAAGAACTAATTAATTTTGATCTAGTAATCGAGTTATGTTTCCTGTATAATTTTCTTAAAACACCCTGTATATTCAAATAACACAAACACAAGATTTCTAATTACGATAGAATTAGTACATTATTATCAATCTCTGCATCAGTGCTGACTGCATTAAGCGCACCGTTGACATGCAGTTCCAAATACACCTAACCCCCCCCCTCGCTCCCTATTCCTCCTGCATCTAGTTAACCCATTAATTAACCGTAGCTAATAACCCTCATTATTTAGTAATGTGATGGATAACCTAAAACGTATTGTTCTGCATCGCCATCGCGAAAGGAGACAGTTTAGAGCTCCCGTAATAAATTTTCCTAGGACATGGACTCGGGCGCCAATATCAATTGCTTGCAAGAATAAATCAGGAATAATAATACGGGGACGAAGACGTTTGACGGTAGACGGTCTCTACTACTACATATGCATACTTAGTAGTGCTACGTAAAGATCTCTCTTGCATTTCACTGGAGCCTGAGCGTTTAATAGATGACAAATATTGAGGTAAGCTCGTGTGATGTCTCGTCTCGTTCTGTAAACATATCCTAGTTGGAGAGCCCAGCTTGGGAATAGATAACTTAATGGGGGTATCGTGTAGTGTGTAGTGCGAAGTGACGGTGAATGTATATCTAGGTGGGAATGGTTTATGCGCATATCCGATGAGAATGTGGGTTTTATCCTTGATGTGTGTTTGGAGTTTGAAGTGGAGTGAAGCAATTACGTTGTACTGACGTAATATACAGTGCAATCTGTGCATTTCAATGGGGTTTATTCTGAACGTTCTCTGGTCGTTTTGGGCATCAAATTTTTAGCCCATTTAAAGCAATTGTTTTTCAATACCTGTTGGAAATTAATTTAAAAGCAAGTATCCAAAGAAATAAATAGTTTTTCCTCGCCCTCCACAACCTCTCTCAATAAAACAGTAAGACAAGCAGATATTTTATAGTTTGATTGAATTGTAAGAGAAATAACCTATTCTACAACTGTCAAGTGTAATTTGACACACAAATTACTGTATTTACAATGTAATAACTGTCAGATTATATTTTGCCAATTAGGCGTGCATTAAAACATGTCTGCCTGTATGAAAGCTGTACAAAATGACAGTTTCATAGCTGTCACAGATATTTTGAAACTTACAGTGCAGTAACATGTTTTCATAATTTGACAGCTGTCAAAAATCTCTTCACTGTTATGACGCTCTAAATTGTGTAAAAGAAATAAGCAAGTTTATAACAGTCAGATATATTTTGACAGGTGTAACTGTAAAATCTGAAAAAAAAATTGCAGTTTCGTAGCTGTCAAATATATTTTGACAGTTAAACCTGCGTTCAAACATGTCGGCCTACCTTAAAGCTGTGAAAAATGACAATTTCGTAGCTGTCAGAGACATTTTGTACAAATAGGAAACAATAACATAGTTCATAATTTGACGGCTGTCAACTATCAGATCTATTTTGACACCTTTAGCTATCAAACCTGCTAAAATTACTGCATTTACAATTTAATATCTGTCAGATTTATTTTGACAATTAGACCTAAGTTAAAACATGCCCACATATGATGAAGCTGTGAAAACTGACGATTCGACAGCTGTCAGAAAATCGATGATGGTTATGATGTAGTTTGATAGCTGTAATTGTAAAATCTGCAAGAATTGCTGTATTTAAAATTTAGTAGCTGTCAGAAATATTTTGAAACTTGTAACTATTATAACAAGAAATATTAACATGTTTGCACAATTTGACAGCTGTCAAATGTTCTTAACTGATACTGCACTCTAAATTATAAAATAAATAATATTAATAATAATTTTAGAACTGTCGGATGTATTTGGCAGCTGTAACCGTGAACTGTCGGATTTATTTTGACAACTACACCCTCCCACCACCCTCTTCGCACATACAATTAGTAAAAAATTAAATGCTTCGATGATTTGGTGGTTCTTAGAAGGATGATGATAGCTGTCAGAATATTTTGACAGTTTGACACATTTTGATTAATAGTAGATACAAAAAAAACTGTTTTTATACAGTTTGACAGGTGTCACAAAAATCCGCGAGGGTTGGTACTGCGGAAAATTACAGTATGACAGCTGTCAGGCACATTTTGATAATAACAATTGTCAAAATCACAAGCAAAGAACTGTTTTTACATTTTGACAGGAACTTTTAATCCCTACGTCACCCAAAAGCGGCAGTGCACCAAAATAGCTGTTTGTACAATTTGACAGATGTCACAAAATTTCCTGTTTCCTTAGTTTGACAGTTTCAGAAGAATTCTAATGTCGTTGGAGCTGTGCAAAAAGGCGACAATATATGGCAGTTGTCAGATACATTTTAAAAATTATTACTGTCAAAATCAAACACAATTTTTGCAACGATTTGACAGGGCTTTTGAATGCTTACCTGCGTCATAAAAAATTACAAAAAATGACAGTGCAGCACCGCATCGAAACAGGAACAAGATAACTGTTTCTACAATTTGACAGGTGTCACAAAATTGCCTGGTTCCACAGTTTGACAGTTGCAGAAGAATTCTTATGTGTGTGGTCGTAGGAACTGTGAAAAAAAAAACGACAATATGACAGTTGTCAGACACATTTTAAAAATTATAATTGTCAAAATCAGACACAATTTTTGTTACGATTTGACAGCGCTTTTGAATGCTTACCTACGTCATACAAAATTGCAAAATTTGACAGTTCAGCGCTGCATCAAAATAGACAAGATAACTGTTTTTGCAATTTGACAGGTGTCACAAAATTGCCTGTTTCCACAGTTTGACAGAAGAATTATCATGTTCGCGAGGGTTGGATCTGCAATAAAACGACAGTATGACAGTTATCAGACACATTTTAATAATAATTAGAATTGTTGTTTGTTTACAATTTGACAGGAAACTTCAATTGCTTACGTCACTCAGAATTATACAAAAATGACGTGCGTAGTGCCGCATCACAACGGGAACTATTATTAATTCTTTTAGAATTTGACAGGTGTCACAAAATTTCCTGTTTCCACAGTTTGGCAATTTTAGAGGAATTATAATGTATGTGGTCGCGGAAACTGTGGAAAAAGGACAATGTGACAGTTGTCAGACGCATTTTCAT
This sequence comes from Holotrichia oblita, assembly GCA_023690525.1. NCBI lineage: Eukaryota > Metazoa > Arthropoda > Insecta > Coleoptera > Scarabaeidae > Holotrichia > Holotrichia oblita. The sequence continues at coordinate 4,502,138 of CM043016.1, read as the reverse complement.
AGTTACAATTGTCAAAATCAGACACAAAAAGTATTATTTTATAGAATTTGACAGAAATTTTAACGACTTTGGCAGGTTGCACAAAATTGTCTGTTTTTCATAGTTTGAGAGTTGTTGAAGAATTATAATGTCGGAGGGTGTTGGAACTGTGGAAAATTGCAATATGACAGCTGTGAGATACATTTTCATAATTACAATTGTCAAAATCATAAAAATAAAAACTGTTTTTACAATTTGACAGAAAATTCTGATACTTACTACACTAAAACTTACCAGCGTGACTTCGTATAAATATAGGAATATAATATAATTTGACAGGTGTCACAAAATTGCCTGTTTCCACAGTTTGACAGATCCTGAAGAATTCTAATATTTGCGAGAGGTAATTTTGATAATTATAATTGTCATAATCAGAAGAAAAACTTTCTTATTTTATTTTAGAGATTGTTTAGATAATTTACAAATAACAATTCCTTTTACAAAAGCTCACTTGTTGGACCTTCATATATTTCGCATCGGTCTCCCTATATTGTGGTTTCTACTTTGTAGTTCTCCTCTATGAAATCATTTGCGTAAATATGAAACGAAATAATGCTTATAAAATTCGCGAAACTGAATAGCTCGTCTTTGTCTAGTTCCAGTAAATATTCGCCATGTAATTTCTGCCAGTAATTAAACGTACTCGACGAAGTTTCCAGCCAGCTTTCGCTGCAATATACATCGACGTTTGAAGGTATAATAAATAAAAAGTTTCAAAGTTCTTGCATTACAGGTTGATGAATTTGACATTTTCACATGGCTGGCTGCAGGAGATATTCTTTTATTTAATCTCCTGAAGTGTAATTTCAAAGTTATTTTGTAGTTTTAAACTTTTAAATATGTACATTCCTGGCTTCCGATAGAATATTTCCGGGGACAATTTTAAATTATATTTTATTAAATTTAAAAAGAATAATGGGTAATATATCAGGATACCTTCCACGTCTTAAACTTACAGATTTCACATTCAACACACTATTCATTTTTATACGCACGATCAGGACAGCTATTACTCTTTACCTTATCTCTAGCTAGCAGGTTTCGAGCCCTCAACCGCAAGCAACCGGAAAATTAATTCGCTCTAACTTACCTACACACACATACAGTGGAACATTATTTTAGTATGAGAGTTAAATTTGGGTCGCTGAACAAATGCCTGCCTGCCTGCCTGCCTTGTCAATAATGCGGAGTGGGCAAAATACGGTTGAAAAAAAAAACGAAAACACACATTCGAGTCCATTTTGACAATAACCCAATAAATATTAAATTCTGTAATAAATTTCCGGTAAAGACTGTGTCCGCTACCAGATGATCCCGTTTTTTTTCTGACCTCTTATAGCTTCCATTTTGTAGGATCATTGATCAGGATAAAGTGCTTTTCCTGTATGTTCGATATATTCCGGGAAACTAAATTAACTTAATTAATTACTTCTGAAAACAATTGAAGAAATTAATTAATTAGTAAAAATAGTTTTATATTTTTTAAGAAGGGGCAAATATTAGGCATATTTTTGTTTTTTTTTTTGTTGAAAAAGATACTGATTTTCGTACCTCATTTCGAGGTACTGAAAAAGTACTATGAAGCTAGTGCATATTATAAATTTGTAAAATTAATTAATAAAATGTCATGATTTTTTTTTTATTGAGAGAGGGGGCGAACCCCAGACTGACCCATTACAACATTGTATAAATTACAAAATATTGCATTTTTTAAATTTTTTCATAAAGAGAACTAAAATTTATTTTAGGATTTTTTATATTCTTCTTCAGTTAAGGAAAGTAAATTTAAATCTATTTAAAAAGGGGAAAAAATTACAGCCCCTCACACTCCACCCTCTGCAAAAACGACTAATTTGCAGACATATGTTTATTAAACAAAAATATTTGTTTTGATGTCCTCTATCACCTTTTAAAGTTTGTCGATGTATTTTTGGGACACCCTGTATATATTATTATTATATTATACTTAAAAAAATCAAAAAACTTTAAAGAAAATTTTATAAAAATATGTTTTCGATCGTTTTGCTCGGTTTTCCCTTCAAGACAACTGGAAAAAAAATTGCTTTTTATATTACCCAAGAAAGTGGTAATTTTCGAGTTTAAAGGGAGAACAGTATTTAACATCTTTTACAATTTTTCTAACTTCACCCCTTGCCTCCCCAAGCCTTCTCCTTCTCGATCAAATTTAAAATAATTTATGGAAATTTTTATATCGATCCCAATTTTTTTTTTTTTTTTGTCATTTTTGTCTTTCTATATATTTTAGTAAAACAGTAATTTTTCATTTTATAAGTTATGGTTGCCCTCTTCCTCCTTTTTAACAAAGTAGTAATTTTTAACATTTATAAGATGTACTTTTCAATATTACAAGGGGCCCTCGCCCTCTTGTAAATGTACATTTTAAAAAATTTTGAATTATTTTTACAAATTTATAAAATTGACATTTCAGTATTAGAAGGGGGCCTCCCTGTATTATTGAAAAGTACATTTAATAAATTTGTAAAAATAATTGTAATTTCAGTAATGGAAAAATATACTCTATGGTGGCAACTTTATTGTTTCTTCTGTTGATTTAAATATTAATCCGTCAGTTTAGCAAGTGGGCCCCTCTTCAGCATTGAAAAAGAATTATTATTAATTAATCTATAGATGTACCTTTAGAAATGATTATAGAATAATGTTAATAATATATATTTCTATATACATATGTAAATTAAGAATTTTAATTCTGAAAACAATTCAAGAAATTAATTAATTAATTAGTAAAAATGGTTTTATATTTATTTTTAAGAAGGGGCCAATATTTAGGCATATTTTTGTTTTTTTAAAAAATACTAATTTTCCAGTTTAAAAAGAGCTCGGCCAACCCCCGTGCCCCCTCACTCATTCCGATGTACTGAAATGGTACTATGAAGCAAATATTATGCATTTGTAAGATTAATTACTAAAATGTTATGGTTTATTTTATTTTTATTTAGAGAGGCGACGAACCCCAAACTCTTTTTTTCATACAGAGAATGACTGGAATTTTTTTAAATATTTTTCCTCAGTTAAAATGAGGAAAAACTTATGGTCCCTTACACCCCACCCCCTCCAAATATTAAAGAGCATTAAAAATCTCATTTGAAATTTAAAAAAAAATGATTTTTTTAATATTTTTTAATTTATTTTTTTTATATCTTGGTAAAAATGCTTTAAAAATATATTTATTTCTGTTTTATCTCTTTTCGACAAAATAATAAATTTCGTGTTTAAAAAGCGGAAAGATTATCGCCCCCGCCCCCTTGTAATACTGAAAAGCATATTTTATAAATTTGGAAAAATAATTATAATTTTAGTAATGGAAGAAAGAAATTTGTCACTTTTTCTAACGCTTTGCGTGCCACCCCCTCCCCTCCCAGGTCCCTCCTTCTTTTATTTTTGTCTTGAGGGCAACTGAAAAAAAAAACTAAAAATATTTTGATTTTTTTTTATTTTTATTTAGACAGGCAACGAACCTATTTTTCGGTGTTTTTCTTAAGCTGAAAAATTAAAAAATATATTGATATATAAATTTTTTAAAAAGAAGAAAGATATTATCGCTTGTTACAAGTTTTCTGACGCCTCCCACTCCCCCAAAAAATTAAAAAGAGTTTAAAAATATCAAAATAATTTATTATATTATACTAAATCTAAAAACTCTTGCAGAAAAATTCGTAAAAATATGTTTTTTTAATTCAATAAAATAAAAATAAAAGATATTTTTATATTACTCAAGAAAGAAGTAATTTTCGAGTTTAAAAGGGGAAAAAATATTTAACATTTTTTACAATTTTTCTAACGTCATCCCACTCTCCCAACTAAAATTTAAAATAATTTCTGAAAATCTTCCAGACCAGTTTAACGATTTTTTCGGTTATTTTTTTTTCCTATATATTTTGCAAAACAATATAATTTCAGTTTATAAGTTATGGTTGACTTTTTCAACAAGTTAGTAAATTTCACCCCCACCCCCTTCCAATATTAAGATGTGCCAAAAAAATTTTTTTTAATAATTTTCGTCTTTGAAAAGAAAACATTTATAAAATGTACTTTTCAATATTACAAGAGGGCGGGGGAGTCAACCTAATACTAAATGATGAAGGTAATTAATTAATTAATTAGTAAAAATATTTTTATATTTATTTTTAAAGAGGAGCAAATATTAGGCATATTTTTAGGTATTTTTGTTTGTTCAGAAAAATACTATTTTTCGAATTTAAAAAGAGGTCTGTCTATGAAGCTAGCTAGTATTATGAATTTGTAAAATTAATTAATAAAATGTCATGATTTTTTTTATTTTTATTTAGAGAGGGACGAACCCCAGACTGACTCATTACAACATTGTATAAATTAAAAAATATTGCATTAATATTTTTTCATAACGAAAACTAAAATTTAATTTAGGATATTTTTTATATTTTTCTTTCAGTTAAGGAAAGTAATTTTAGAATTTTAAAAGGGAGAAGAATTATGGCCCGTTACACCCCACCCCCTCCAAATATTAAAAAGCATTAAAAATCCAATCTAAAATTTAGAGAATCTTGATTTTTTTATATTTTCCAGACCACATTACGGATTTTTTTGGCTATTTTCATCTATATTTTAATAAAGCAGTAATTGTTCAGTTTATAAAGAAAAAAAATCTGTTTTATCTGTCTCTCTTTCAACAAAATAATAAATTTCGTGTTTAAAAAGCGAAAAGATTATCGGTTTTTATTACGCCCCCTTGTAATATTGAAAAGTACATTTTCTAAATTTTTACAAATAATTATAATTTTAGTAATGGAAAAATACAACAAGAGACTAAGAAATTTATCACTTTTGCTAACGCTGCCGTCTCTCGCCCCTCTCTCTTCTCCTCACTCATTCAGCGATTACAAAAAGATACATTAACTTTCGAGGAGGAACTTAAGACTCTTTCTAACGCTCTGCCTGCCCCTCCCCCTTTTTATATATTTTTTTATCCTGAAGGCAACTTAAAAACAAGCTTGAAATATTTTGATTTTTTTAAATTTTTATTTAGACATGCAACGAACTTATTTTTTGATGTTTTTTTCATAAGTTGAAAAACTAAAAAATATTCAATTGAGGTTTTTTTTAATGGGAAAGAAATGATCGCTTGTTATAAGTTTTCTGACGCCCTCCCACCCTCCCAAAATATTTTAAAAAGCTTCAAAATATCAAATCGTTTAAAATAATTTCTGAAAATTTTTAAAATAATTCTGAAAGAAAGGAAAAAAAATGTGCGTAATTTAAAGATATTTTAAAACATTGTATTTTTAAAATTTCATATTTTCCATAGCAGATTAAGAATTTTTTTAGTTATTTTTGTGATGATTGCCTTTGTGTTGCTTATTGCGGCTGCCAAAAGATTTTCAAAAATTGTAGTCCACCAGATTGTTCTTACTATACGGGGTGACATAGAAAAAAGTACATTGCATAGTGCCACACAATAGAGGACACCAAAATAAGAAAAAAATGTTCCTATGAACATGGGTCCGCAAGACCTTCGGTTAAAAGATACGAGGTGTTGAATTTTATTTCTTTTTTTGGGTTTTTTTTTTGAATATCTATGGTTCCAGTACAAATGCACCTGAAAGCCGACAATGCACGCTAATTAATCAAAAAATAACAATTGAATAATGTGTCATAATGACACTTGTCAGACTGATGTAATTGTTGTTTGAGGAATTTTGTGTTCGTGATTAAGTTTTTCATTGGTTTTCTCACTGATTATTCAAATTTGCTTTCAAAAATGGTTCACTACACTTTTGAAGAATACAGGGACATGATTATGTGTTACGGCGAAGCTAGATCAAATTCTTACGAAGCTCAACGTATTTATCGAGAAAGATATCCTTTAAGACAAGTTCCTAATGTTCGAACATTTATTGATGTGCATAGGCGTTTGAGAGAAGATGGCTGTTTTAGAAAACCAAAATTGCATAGTGGGGTTTCCAGAACTCGTCGCACTGTGCGAAACGAAGAAACTGTTTTACGAATGGTAGAAAATAATCCAAGAAGAAGCACCAGAAAAACAAGTTCAGCGGTACGAAACCTTAACCGTGAATCAGTTAGACAAATTTTCAAAGAACAACTTCTTCGCCCATATCATTTCCAAAAAATTCATTCACTTAATGGAACATGACTTTGTTCCTCGTGTACAATTTTGCCAATGGTTGCAAAACCAAAGACAAAACATTATTTCATCAATTTTGTTTACTGACGAAGCTGGTTTTAGTCGTGATGGTATACTGAACCTACATAACATGCACCATTGGAGTGATGAAAATCCTCATCAATTAATGTGTGGGCAGGTATAATTGACAATTATTTAATTGGCCTATTTCGATTGCCCAATCGATTGACAGGTGCACTGTATCGAAATTTCTTGGAGAATGATTTAAACACATTATTAGAGGATGTCCCATTGGCCATTACTGGAAGAATGTATTGCATGCATGATGGGGCGCCAGCTCACTTTTCTCGAGTGGCAAAGGAATATTTGGACAGGAGATTTGGAAATATGTGGATTGGTCGAGGGGAGGCAGCTCGTAGTCCCGATACCTTAATCCCCTCGATTTTTCATTTTGGGGATTTATGAAAAATGAAGTTTATGCTGTAGAAATACATAATGAAGAACAATTGTGGATAAGAATTATGTAATCGGCAGCTAGATTTCGTAATAACCCAGGAATATTTCAAAGATGCCGTCAATCATTAAGAAGAAGAATGGAATAATGTATTCAAGTACAGGGGCAACAATTTGAACATCTAAAAACTTAATTTTTTGTTTTAATTAATCATTGTTTTTGCAAATAAATTAAAAAAAATTCAACACCCCGTATCTTTTAACCGAAGGTCTTGCGGACCCATGTTCATAGGAACTTTTTTTCTTATTTTAGTGTCCTCTATTGTGTGGCACTATGCAATGTACTTTTTTCTATGTCACCCTGTATAACAATACCTTCTTCTACGTACTAACTTAACTCAATAATAAGCCCTGTTCGAAGTTAATTAAGTATATCGAGCACAACCTCATCTAATAGCAGTCGAAAGTACCACTTTCACTTTTTATTTCCTACATTGGATACCTGCTCGCATACGAAGCTATCAAATTATGTAAATTGCCTTCATAAATATATAATATTCCATATAAAAGCCACCACGTAGCTCTCTCCCCCTTATAATCGACTAGGACGCTACTATACTAGTTTAATCCGCTTTCCTTGTTTTTTTCAAGATCACTTTCGCAATATAATCTAGGATTTCCGTAAAGATATGATGGCAGAAATGACGTAAGGCTTCCTCTTTCACTCGAACTATATTATCACGATTCAGGTTGTAAACAAGAGGGTAATATCGAGGGAGATAGCGATCTCGTAATATTAAAATATTTGTGCCAAAGTTTCGGAAGTTATTTTTAATATAATAGAAATAGAAATCTCTTTATGTGATGGTATTCGATTCGGGAGTGCAAATGACTACTAAACTGGCGCCCGAGCAGGTATTTATGAAACGAATCAAACCAGATAAAACTTCTAACTAATTGGCGTCCGAGCAATTACCTCAAGAAGCCGTTTCTACTCATATACAACATAATTTTCTTCGACAATAGTACCAACCTCGATTTAACTCCATCGAAAATCCAACAGTCACGCACACGCCTATTTTCAATTCCGCACCGTCCGCCCCTTAATCCGTTTAAATTCTATCAAATCGGATCGGTCAAAATATGCTAATTCCAATTACGTCCTCTCGACAGTAGACGCACAGCATCTCTACGAACGTCGGAACGACCTTCATGGTTACGCCATCTATACCGTAACAAGTGAAACCGATTTGACAGGAGCGAAATTTAATAAAAGGGCACACGCAAGGACGTTTTCCTTGTCCCCCCTCTATTCGCGACCCTCCTCCTACCGCACCAATCGAATAATAGCCACGTCAAAAGGTCCGTGTAAAGTATACAGCTACGACCGGACTTTGAACTTGTAACGCGTATAATTGATTTGGTAAAACCGGAGGATGGACGGAAGGTCGTACAAGAAATTCTCGTAATCGTTACATCATTGCGCTGATGACATTACATACGATACAGCGGCGTTTAGAGTAGGGTTAGGGTTAGGGTTGGATGTTTTGTACATCGATGATGACGACGATGATGATGAGAGAGGTTACAAGCGAACAAGATGGTCGACGTCTAATGAAAGGAACTCTGACCGACGACCGACGGACACGGTGACAACTCCTCTTTCCCCTTCGGTAAACCGAGGGGGAGGAGAGGGATGGACACCGGGTGAGGTCAGGAATTTAATTAAACATTTTGTCGATGGAATTTAGGTTAATTAGTTCTCGTTATATGTTTTGGAAAGGAGAAGGAGACGGGGGAGGAGATGGCTATTGAGGATGACCACCACTCACTATAGTAGTACGTCTACACACGATTGACACTATTATAAAAGCGGTTGAAGATAGGGGATGGCGTGTGATATATGTTTCTGGTCTCCTCTTGCGGTCGTATTGAAGGGTGTAGGTGTTATGTCTGAAAGGGTCATATCAAATCTCGCGTTATATAGGATGTAATTAGTGAAATTGGATGGAATATTGCCGTTTAACAGGAAACTGTTCATTAATTAAGGTGTTTTTACATTAAAATTAGGAGGAATTTGGGACTCTGGAAAGGAATATAGATTTCGCTTTTGTTTTATTTTGTATTAAGGGCATGGCTTGTTTTATTGTAATATTATTTATCTGAATTTGAACCAATCTCTTGACAAAATAGAGTTTTGTCCTGTGGTGATAATTGTACAAACCCTTAAATATAAAATTATTATTAATTGGTGCCAGAACAGTGATTGAAATTCCCAAGTTTGACACAAGATAGCAACACTTTAACCCGCTAAACACCAAACAAGTTTTAACTTAAACACCGACGCATTTCAACAGCAATGCTGTCATTATCAAGGCGATAATAAAACTAAATTAAAATAAAATCTACAAAAAACAGGTAACCTAAATGTTATGCACGGTCAATCCGATACGCATCATTAATTTCCGATTAACGAAAACAATGACGAATGCGGGATAGGTCCGTCGTCACAGTTCATTACACATGACTTATTTTTATATATTTCTAAACTTTTGAAAACATTTAGAAACTTACAATTGTTTACTTGTCTAATTAATTTAACATTCGTATGATCGATGTGATCTGTTTCAAAAATGTGTTGGGCAACGCTCGATTTCTCGATTCTATTAAATCTAAGATTAGCCATATGCTCTTTGAATCCAGTTGAGACTGCTCTCCTGGTTTGCCCAATATATTTTTGATTACAATCTTTACAATTGATTTCGTAAATACCTGACTTTTCTAGAGGTTGTATTTTATCTTTAGGGTTACCGATGAGACTTCGTAAACTAGTCCCAGAACTGTGAATTATTCTGAGATCTAGCTCTTTGAAGATTTTACTCAAACCTTTACTGATAAAGGGAGCGTAAGGGAGGGTCACAACCGCTGAAGCTTTAACATCCTCTCGAAAAGCCGTAGATTCTTTCACAGTTTTCTTATAATTAAACTTCCTAATTAACTTATAGATATGCCGAGGCTGGAAACCATTACACTTGGCCGCATCTTTTATAATTTTAAGTTTCTAAATGTTTTCGAAAGTTTAGAAATATATAAAAATTAGTCATGTGTAATGAACTGTGACAACGGACCTATCCATTCTTCAGCGATGGCGATAACGTGTGCGCTGTGTGAAAAGAGCATAAACAGAACAGACGATTATATATGTTGCAAAAGACATTGTGAAAAGAATTTCCATATTAATTGTGTTAACATAACAACAAGTGAATTAGTCTCAATGAAGCAAAACAATAAATTAAAAACATGGGCATGTAAAACATGCGAAGCCAGAGATGATGTCCGGAATATAATGGTAGATACGACTAATGTGGATTCTGCGCTTGAAGATATTATTTTAAGTGCTGTAAATAAAGAGATCCAAATGTTAACAGATACAGTTATTGTATCCTTGCAATTTGAAATTACAAATCTTAGAAATCAAAATAATATCTTATCAGAAGAAATTACAAAAATGAAAGATACATTAAAACAATCAAATGTAGCCGAATCGGAAGGTAACATCGATTCAGAAACAGCAAAAACTACAGGCACAAAACATCTCAAGAATTCAAAAAAATTAGAAATAGAAAAACCCATAACTGATCGTACATATAGCAAAATATTACAAAAAGGCACTGAACTAATAAACTACAGTAACAGTCAAAAACAAGAAAACAATGTGATACTCGTGCAAACTAATAATGGTGAGCAACAAAACCAAACCGGAGCTGTAAGAAAAATAAGAAATAAAACAATAAGTTCAACAATTGAGGGTCACGTTGAGAATAGAACTAACGAAAATGAATTTACGCCAGTAGTGAACAGAAGACGTCGCAACACGCAACAAAATACAATAAATGGAACAGATACAAATGGTGCACTTAAAGGTGCGATATTTTATAGTCGCTTGCATGTATGTATATGGCTTGGAGCCCAGCACAACTTGTATGGATATAGTCCAACACCTCAAAACCTGTAACGTAGACGTTATCTGCGAACAAATGACAGCTAAATATCCCTCCCAGTATTCGTCATTTAAAATATCCGTGCCTACAACAAAATTGAAAGAAGCTCAAAATCCAGAATTATGGCCCGCGGGAGTCAAGATAAATCGTTTTTTATCACGAATTCAACAACCATCAAATATGAAGTAAAACAATCCGCTTTATCCAAAATGTTTCAAATATATCATCAAAATGTACAATGCCTGAATACCTGCATCCATGAACTTCAAGAAATCCTCCTAACTACACCATGTGAAGTCGTTTGCATTACCGAACATTGGCTAACTACCGAACAATTAAATTATGCGGTACTTGAGCGGTATGAACTAGTCTCATCATTTTGCAGAGAACGGAAGAAACACGGGGGAAGTGGTATATATGTCTCCAAAAAGTATGTGAGTAGACCTCTGGAAACTTTAAACGAATTAAGTAAACTCTATGTTTTCGAATGTTGTGCGGTAGAAATTGACTTTAGTAGCGCTAAAATTATTGTTATCTGTATTTATCGATTACCTTTAACCATTGTAACAGAATTTTTATTACATTTCGAAAATTTGTTATGTGAAATACAATCTTATAATTGTTTTTTTGTGATATGTGGTGATTTCAATATTGACATGTTGGAAAAGTCAGTTCATGCATGCGAGTTCAGTGATTTACTGAAATCTTTTTGTATTACTAGATCTATTTCTCAACCTACACGCATAACTAGCAATTCAGCCACATGTATAGATAATGTTCTTCTACCATTATATATGACACATGAAAGTTTTGATGTAAAGGTATTCGCAACAGGTTTTTCTGATCATCTTGCACAAGTAGTCACATGTAATATGAATAATACCACTAATAAAGATCTGACCATCTATCGAAGAAAATATAGCGAAACAGCAAAACTTGAATTTTGCACTGGTCTTGAAAATGAATCTTGGAACACTGTGTATCAAGCCAACAACGTAGACGCTAAATACAAATACTTTATGTCAACTTTTCTATCCCATTTCAACAAAAATTTTCCTAAACGAAAAACACAAATTCACTCAAAGACTTGGCTCAAATCTCCCGAAGTACTTGCGTCCAAAAACCAAGTTGCGCTATATCAAACACTATCAATACATCAACCGGAACTAATACCTATATATAAAAGTATGCAAAAGCAGCATCGAGCGTTATTACTGAAAACAAAAAAAGATCACTATAATCACAGAATAATCACATCAAGTAATAAATCGAAAGAGATGTGGAAAATTATAAACAACAATATGAACCAGCAGCCCCGCAATATCCTACCAACTGATTGTGATATACATATTTTAGCAGATAAATTTAATCAACATTTTTCCAAGAATGAAATATCGCAAAACATTCCACCACAGAATAACTTTGGCGCAATAAGTACAAATACATCATTTTTCTTCTTCCCAGCTACTGCTATAGAATTGATAAACTGTACGAGAAGTATAAGAAACACACAGTCTAGTGGTTATGATGAAGTTCCAGTACACCTAATTCAATTATGTATACCTAAAATTGCCGCACCCTTATGTGATATTCTCAATACTTGCTTTTTGACGGGAGTTTATCCACAAGAGTTGAAAATAGCTGTAGTAAAACCTCTCTTTAAAAAAGGAAATACCAACAACTTAGGTAACTATAGACCTATCAGCTTATTAAATAGCTTTTCGAAAATATTTGAGCGCTTAATAGCAACTCGTTTGTATGACTATTTCCATAAACATAATTTGTTCCAATCTTTTCAACACGGCTTTACGAAGGAAAAATCTGTAGAAACTGCTCTCTTTCATTACACAGAAAGAATATTAACAATGGTCGAAAATCGAAAAACACCATGCGGTATATTTTTGGATATAAGTAAAGCTTTCGATAGTGTCGACTATCGTATCTTACTTGGTAAGTTGGAATTATATGGTGTACATGGTATAGCACAAGACCTTTTAAAATCATACCTAACAAATAGGACGCAAATAACAAAAATTACGCTGAAGAACGAAACATACTTCTCCCAGCCCTGTAACTTATCAAAGGAAATAGTGCAAGGCAGCATTTTAGGACCACTGTTATCCCGCATTCGTCATTGTTTTCGTTAATCGGAAATTAATGATGCGTATCGGATTGACCGTGCATAACATTTAGGTTACTTGTTTTTGTAGATTTTAGTTTAATTTAGTTTTATTATCGCCTTGATAATGATAGCATTGCTGTTGAAACGCGTCGGTGTTCTAGTTAAAACTTGTTTTTTTGAGGAGCTTTTTTTCAAAACGAAATTTCTGCCAAATTTGTATTCTTCAGAAAATCGCCATTTACTGTAAAACGTAAACCGAACAATTCAAAAACACAGTTTTAGTGTGAAGGTGAAGTATGTATAATGAAAAGAAAGGAACTACAACAGTTCTGTTCTAACTTAATTGGTGTAGGAAGAATACACACTCTAAAAAAGAGAATTTGCGTTTTGAACACAAAAACTTGAGAAATTGCGATTTGAAAATAAAAAGTTGCAGATATTGCATTTTGGAATATAAATTTTATTATTATAATATAATAGAAAAACATAAAACGTAACAAAAATTACTCCTAAACTAAATTATAACTCCCAAACAAACAAAGAAGTGCATTCCTTAGATGGTTGAACCTTAAATCCTTATCTTCTTGACAGTCGCAGTCTTCTTCTTGCTCTTCTACTTCTTGGTTAGTTCTTTGGTGTTCGTTTTCTAAAAAAGTTAACAAAATTAAATCTAATATTTAGAATATTTTTTCCATATATACCTAGTGTTGCTAACAGATTCTTATAAAAACTAAATTTCTCATCCTTCTCCCAATCTTCATCATATTTTGCTAATAGCGTTTTAATGTTTTTCAATTTTTTTTGTTTTACAAGAGCAATGACAGTGGATATTTTTTTTGTATTGCATTCATCTTTATTCCTCTCTTCATGATAGTTGTGAATCTCTTAGATTCATCATTAAACCTATAGTTTTCTTCCATTTTAACTTTCACAACTTTAGTTTTGCCTTTTCCGATCAGTTCTTTCTTAATAAATATCCTTTTCGCTGTACTAATACCTAATAGCTTCTTGCAATTGGTATCACTCAGTTTTTTCATGTCAAAAAGGTTCCAATTTGTTCCAAGTTTCCTTACTTCTCCTACTTCCGCTAGCACTTTTTCGTAATCTTCTTTTAAAATTATTTCACTTATCTTACGATACTTTTTTTCTACCTGCCCAAATACGCGATCGGCTGGCATAAACGAGTGCGCCTTAACAGGAAATATAATAGTTATATTATTTAAAGTTGTTGGTGCATCATGGTATAGCCACAAACACATGGCGTGTACTACATAACAATTTTTATTTTGTCCAGCACACCCGTCGCAAAAGAACCGTAATTCCTTAGCTCTCTGTATTTTATGTTTTTTGTTTTTTTCTACTTCCTTCATTTTTCTCAGAAACGCTCTCACAACTGGTCTCCATGTGGCACAACACTCAATTATTGAAACTAAAGCGGGATTAATACACTAAAAGTGAACGTGACTACAATGCGACAACGTTTAAAACATATTGCATTTTGAAAACAAAAATATTGCATAGAAATTGCGTTATGAAAAAAAAGCAAACTTTAGATGCGAATTTAGTACCATTAAAATGCGTTTTGAACGACAAATGTGATGTATACATCTGTACTGGTTTGTGGCCAATGACGGCAGCACCATCTCTAACTCAATAGCGAAATTTTTACAGAAATTGCGTTTTGAAAAAAAGCTCCTCGTTTGGTATTTAGTGTGTTAAAGTGTTTAGTGTGGCCATGCTCCATAATCGGGGTAAATTCCCAAAGCTCTCCTCCAATTACAGGCCGATAAGGAGGTTAATTCTGTCTAATTTATCTCAAAGATAGCTGAAACTGTTGCCCTAGCTTTTCGGCCGATGTCCAGCTACTTCGCATCACGGAGGAAATTCGCAACGCTTTACTTGGTCGATCACTCGACTCGATTTTGCGTCAGCCTTTGATTCAGCATAGCACTATGATCTCCTCTATAAAATGTCCAGGTTCGGTTTTAATCCAGATCTGGTCTCCTATTCCAGTTCTACCCATCTGGTAGGACTTTTTCTACCAAGTCGTTTAACCACCTCTCGATACCCAGGCTTGATTTTGTTATTCGATAATGATACCCGCGATCTCTCAGCACGCGATTAATAACCTCTGTTTACACCTCTTCGAGGGACGATGCCGATCTGCCAGTGCTAGCATCTGCTGAGATCGACCAGACGATGTCGACCGTGTCGTGGAATAAACAAAGAGTGTTCTTTGTCAATGTTGAAGATTATAAAATTCCCAAAGTGATGAAACTTTGCAATCGAAAGCCTTCTCGATATAGAAATTAATTTAATGAACGAGCATTTAGGCTCAAAATCCGGACAAAATTATTTCACGCATTTTTTTTACTGGATATCAAGAAAAAGACATGATTAAGTATAGCTAATGTGTATTTTGTTACAAAATAAAAATAACACGTTACGGTACGTTAAAGTACCTAGTCTGATTTATCAGAATATACAAGGGGTAAGGTTTCTTGAATATAAGTTTTCTCTGGTTCTTCTGGCTCGAAAAGCGATAAAGGTTTCGCTTAAGAAGGGATGGCTTTTGCTGTGTTTACGGTTACGAGTACGGCTAATGAAAGGATCCGATGTGAGAAGCAGCCTATTTAAGACATCTTGATTACACTGTATCCTTGAAAATTTTCTAGCATAATCGTTTCTATATGAACGGTAGTGTTTATTACGGGCCTCTGAAGCTTCTTCAGATAATTGGCCAATAGGTAGTACGACATGTTCTATTATTGTTGAGCCGTGCAGAAGGATTTTATGTAAAGTTAGGGTCATTGGATGCCAATTGATTGCCATTGATGTTGTGGCCTGATGAGATGGTTTCCAGAATAACCTTAAGTTTTATTATGAATTCTTTATTTATGCCTGTTATTTCAGCGGCTAAATCTAGATCTGAGAACAATCTATTATAAGTCCAGTCCTTTCCCTGTATTGGTTTTGAATCCTTTCTTTGATATCTTTCACCATAATCTTATGTTCGTTTGTTCGAGCATGTAGAACTGATAAACCAAATCTTAGAGATTGATTGTAGTCATTGAAATTTTTTGATGTTTTTCCACATATGTAACATCTCATGGTGGAGGATGCCGCGTTGCAAACCATGGTCGAGAGCAACCTATGTCGTACAAAATATGTTCCATTTGGGTTCATTCGTATTGGTTGGCAAAAACGAGTAGACGATGATGTTGGATTTTTCAATAAAATTTTAATTTTTCCGTCAACATGTGACTGTAATCTCAAGCGAACCAATGAACTTTGAAATATGAAGTCGTCTTTGTGAGTGTTTTCCGAAAATTTTTGTTGGTAACTAAATTGATGTGAGCCATCATAGACCCATTCGGTGGTAAGTTCCATCATTTGAAGTGCATTTTGCTCACAGTTTTGGAGAACGTGCTCAAGATACAGACAAAGTCTTGAAACGGTGTGGTCGAGTAAACTTTGGAGCTCCACTTCAACACACGTTTCAGTAACATGGATGGTCTCCCACTGTTTCCTTGTAAAACCACCATCGACAAAGAGGTTTAATGCCTCTATGGGTGCGTATTTCTTTTAATTTTTGGTTCTAACAATCTCCCATAAATTCTCTATTAAGTTGAGGTCGAGAACTTGCGTAGACCATTGCTAACACCAATTTTTTCGTTCGCTAACCACTCTCTTACTAATCTGGAATAGTGTTTCGGATCATTATCATATGGAAATTGAAGATACCTTAGTGGCATGATTTCTTCAGTATATGGAAGAAATCAACATCAGGCAATAACGGTTTCTTAGCAGGACGCCTAGCAAACAAACTAGCACGGACAAGTCTCCTTCGTATGGTTCTGGCAGCAATTTCAATTCCTCCATTTTCTTTCAACTGTTCCCTTATTCTTCATGTTGATAGAAACTCTCGAGCCTACAAATGCATGTTCGTAAATAAAGTCCTTGTGTCTTGCAGACTTGCACATCTTAACATCCTAGCCCAGTTGAATGTAATAACGTCTCCTAACGTGGCACGAAAACTAGCTCCACCGACTGCGACAAAAATATGAAACTGCAGTATCTATTATCGTTTACAAATTTTACCCGCGTACATTGAACATCAATCGACAGCAATCCGATACATCAACTTCAAACGGAAACAAAGCGTTTCGGATAATAAGCGCAACAATAGCAGCAACGCAAGAATTCGGCACCGAACGCAGAGGGGAAAAAAAACAGGGGCACGCAGCGCCATCTATCCGTCTATAAAAACGTCGCATCTCGTTCCCTTGCATGTCAACACGATATTTTCCTCGAATTTCGATATATCATAGCAGGGCCTTTGATCATGGTCTCGCGAACGATCAGTCAAAAACGAATGCCTCGACGCTTCTTCACCTTGTTCCATTTTGCTCGATCCTCCTTTATTTTTTTTCCCTTCCCTTTTCTCGTGAAGGATCCGCGCAAACATGCCGTGATCTAGTAGAGATGATCGTTCATCATTTATTTCGTTATGTGTCTCGAATGGGAGGATAATATATAGAGGTGTGAACGTCTGGTTTCGAGAGGGGAAAGGGAGGATAATTCTAGAATTTATCGGAAGGGATTAGTGTGTATTGATGCTTCGGTAAATTGTGTAATTGATTATATAGTTTTTCTGATATTAAATTATAGTGGCGCAGTCAGTAAGATTAGAAAAACTCTCTCCTGGTAGGATATCCTTGTCGCACAGTATCCATCTCATCCAAACGTAGATGCGTACGTCAGGAAACGGTTTTCTGTCCGGGCAATTTAGGGTTTTTCCTTGTCAGGCCTGTCGGAAATTTCTTCGGAAGACCTTTAACCCTGCGGATCCGTCTATTTCGATCTAGAGTTGTCTCTCTATCTAGTTCACCCCTACAGAAATAACGGGAGATATACACAAGTTGACAGTATCGCATGCAATGTCAATTTCCCTCTAGACTAGGGAGGGATTTCAGCCGTATACGATCGTTATTTTCATCTAATTTTAGGCCTGAATTTTGATGTTTATTAACGTGAGGAATCGAGAGGAAAATTTTCCGACTCTCACGTACTTTTCTTTTTAACGATAACAAGTCTATATCTCCGGGGTAAAAGGTATTAAGTAAGCTATCAACGTAGATATTACAGCTCTGAAAGGATATCTACGTTTGTATGGACAAGAAGCGAGGTTTCGAGTTTTTTTTTCGAGGGAAAAATAATGTTAATGGCGCAGTCGGTAGGATACATCGAGTTTTTTATTTTTATATTTTATTGGCGAGTCGATTCGTTTGACGTGGGTTGGATGTTCGGACTGTAGGGAGATGTTTTGTTTGTAGTGCTATCCTTAGAATCAAAATAAGAGAACACATTTTTATATTGCAGGTCATTTCAACTGTTACTCAAAAGTTAGTTAGCAGGAGGAAAGGGGACGAACTTTTGTT
The DNA here is from genome assembly GCA_023690525.1 of Holotrichia oblita. Classification (NCBI taxonomy): domain Eukaryota; kingdom Metazoa; phylum Arthropoda; class Insecta; order Coleoptera; family Scarabaeidae; genus Holotrichia; species Holotrichia oblita. The sequence continues at coordinate 4,483,922 of CM043016.1, read as the reverse complement.
ATAGTTACAAACCCTCTCTATCTCTTTTGTTTCGAACAAAGTAAATCTGGAGTTGCGAGAGCTCACCCTGCATAGTTTGCACGTCGTATTAATTATTCAAGCACCATTGCCGCAGTAGACGAGTCCACTGTTTGATTATACCTACCTCTAGTAAGGGCATTGATAGATTTCCGCTTACAGTAAATATTGAAGTTATTTACTTTACCTAGTTTTGCTCTGACCGAGGCTATGTATATATATATATGTCAATGACCTTCCTTTAATCGCGAAAGGGATTAAGAATTGATATTGTTTAATCGAGTTTGCCGGTGTGGATTCAGGTAAAATCGACTAGTTTCTACGAATTAGATTAACTGTTTCAACTATCGCATTTTCTTGACCTGAAAGCTTACAAACTTCCGCCCCAATTATATATTAATGATCATTTATATTTTTCTAAGATTAGGTGATACTTACGCCCTCTCTTCTTTTGATTCCAGTCAGAGTTCTGGTTCTGATTTATGGAGAAGACCTGTCTAAGTCCAACCCAACAAACCTACTGAGTATTGACTTGTTGTGACCTATCGAAGGTCTTCGATTGTGTTGATCACAATATATTAACTGGAAACTGCCAGTTTTTGTGAAACGGCATTCTACTGTCTCTGCTAGACCAATTGTTTCCATATGGCTTCGGAGCCGACAGTGACCTGATAGGATTCCTGTCAGCAAGCGAAGTTTGTCCTTGCTCATGGTAATGAGTTCATTGAATCTGTTCTGGTTATAGGTTCCCAGAGTCGTTTTCGCTTGTCTCATTCCATGTTGATCAAACCAGTGCTTGGTTTTCCTTTGATCAACTTTTTTAGTTTCTCTAGTATTGTACTCTGACTGATGCCGCAAAAAGGTTCAGGGTCCAAGAGAGATGCACTCGCTCCCTTTTTTGCAAGTTTGTCAACTTCCTCGTTTCCTTCTAATCCGGTGTGTCCCGGCACCCACATGAGAGTGACTTTATTTTCCCTGCCTAGCTCGTTTAGCTTAGACAGGCAGTCCCAAGCCATTTGTGAGCTGATTGTATAGGAACTCAGCGTTTTGATGGCTGCTTGACTATCGGTCAAGATGATAATTTCCTGTTTCCGATACTTTTTTTCTAGGTTAAATCGGACGCATCTATCTATAGCGTGTATTTCCGTCGCTTCTGAAACCTAGCCTCGTGGTGAAATTTTTTCCGAGGCTGAATTTCTTCGACATCCCATCGCGAGGCATGTCCCACAATGGATCATCTCCTAATAGGATTTTTGATTTCTCCCTGATGGGGCCTTCTCCCATCAGTCTGTAGGTGGTTTGTCTAGCCACACTCTCCACTAAAATATGAAGAGGTGTGAGATTTAGTACCACTTCTAAAGCGGCCGTTGAGCATGTGCTCATTGCACCAGTAATGCAAACGCATGCCAGTCTTTGTATCTTTGCGAGTTGCATCCTCATTGTGGTCAAACTGGCACGTTTGCTCCAAGCCACTGCCCCATAGGTGATGATTGGTCTCACTATTGCAGTGTACATCCAGTGCAGAATTTTTGGGTTACATCCCCAATTTTTCCCTGCGAAGTTTCTACAAACCATTAGGGCTCTTTTGGCTTTGTTGGTTACTTCTAATTCGTGCTTGTTCCAGAGAAGTTTATTATCTAGTGTAAGACCTAGGTATTTAGTCTCTGTCTTCCACTCAATGCTCTGCCCATCTAGCTTGATGGTTTTGGTAGGGTTAATATTTAGTCCCACCGATTGACACCATCTTTTTGTAAAAGTAAGTCCTCTCTGGACAATATCGCAGAGGGTACTTTCAAATCCTCCCCTTGCGATTAGGACTATATCATCGGCATACCCCTGGCAGGATATACCAATGCCAGTCAAGCCGCGGAGGAGCTCATCTACCGTTAGGCTCCACATAAGCGGGGATGCAACTCCGCCTTGTGGACAGCCCCTGGTTGTACTGATTGAGATAGTTTCTAAATCTACCTCAGTTTCCGCTATTCTTGTGGAGAGTAGCTGCGACAGCCATCTGGATGTCGTGTTATCTACTCCTCTGTTTTCTAGTGCCCTATTGACTGCCTCGTGTGGAGTGTTGTCAAAAGCACCTTCTATGGCTAGAAAGGCACACACAATTGTTTCTTTGTTTTCCAGAGCTGTCTGAATCGCTGTTGTCAGCTTCACCAGTGCAGTCTCTGTGGATTTGCCTGTCTGGTATGCATGCTGACTAGAATGCAATGGCATTCGATTCAGGATCTCTGTCCTAATATAGTTATCAACGGTATTTTCCATAGTTTTTAGAACAAACGATGTGAGGCTAATCGGTCTGAAGGATTTCGGATCAGTGTAATCCTTCCTGTCTACTTTTGGTATAAAGGTGACTTTAGCCCTTCTCCATTTTTCTGGAATATAGCCCAGCTCCAGGCTGCTTCGGCATATTCGAACTACATGAGATAGGATGTCCTTCTGTCCCTTTTGTAATAGGGCTGGTAAAATCCCATCTACTCCTTGTGCCTTGAAAGGTTGAAATGTGTTCATAGCCCATTTCAGTCTTTCGGTAAACAACACGGATTTAGACAGCACAAATCAACAGAAACTGCGTTAGTAGACTTAACACAGTATATTTGCAAGAATATGGATGCACGTAAACATTTTGCTGCTATATTTTTTGATTTAACCAGGGCTTTCGATTGTATTGACACAAATTGCATCAATCAGGTATTCGTGACGTAGCGCTCGACTAGATAAACTCGTACTTAATAATAATAATAGTAATAATAATAATAATAGTCTTTATTGCCATAATACTGATACTATTAATAATGCATTAAATACAACATGTTAGCAATCACAGGGCGAGTTTCAGACGTAAGTCTGCTTACACTAACCCTGAAAGGAAGAGAAAGTAAATATCAGGAAAAACAAAATAATATACATACTACAGTGCATAATGTTATTACGAAACAACAATCTGCGTAATGCTCATAACAGAAAAGAAAAAAGAAACATACACATATACATATGCCATTCATCAACAAGCGAATACTAAAAGACATAACAATATTCGGCAAAGGAAAGTAATAGAATATACTAGTAAGCGGATAGGCAGAGTAGCACACACCTCACTGATTCTGACTCAAGAGTTGTTTGAGACGAGACCTAAAGGCAGGAACGGTCAAATTTTTTAAGGAGCTATCAAGATTATTGTAACGGAAATAGATATTATAAGAAAACGAACGCTTGAATAAAGATGAAGTAAAGACTGGTGGTGAGATTAACCCTCTAAATCTCGTCGTAATACTGTGAATATCGGACTTAAAACGAATTTTTTTAAATAGATATGGGGGAGTGCGATGCAGCAGGATACCATGGAAAGTCGTCAACATTTTTAACTCACGCCTATTCCACATATTCAGCCAACCAACCGCGCTCAGTTTATGCGAGATTCGATCGTATTTTCTGATACCAAATATAAATCTAAGGCATGAATTTTGAATCTTTTGAATGCGAGTAGCAGAAAGTGAATCAATTGCAGGATGGTAAACAGTAGAGCAGTATGTAAATTGAGACAATACCATTGCCTCACATAACCTGGTTTTGATGTTACACGGTAGGGCTGTTCTGTGAGGATACAGTTTTCTTAAGTTTAAGTATGCATTTTTAATGTACTTATGTACCTGATCACGAAATCTGAAAGAATTGTCCATGTGTAAGCCCAAATTTTTAGACTTGTCCACCGTTGAAACTGTAACACCTCCAATAGTAACGTGAAAAGCATGTTGCAATTCGCTACACGTTTTTGATTTCCCAAAAGCAACAGCTGTGTCTTCAGTGGATTGAGCTTAAGATTGTACTGGGTAGAAGTAGTATGAAGATTGTTAAGATCGGCGTCCATTTTCTCCCGAGCAGATTGCCAATCATGTGGTGAGAACGATAAGTATAATTGCACATCGTCTGCGTACTTGTACATCTTACAAAATTTTGCACATTTAATAAATTGAGACGTATAAATTGAAAATAGAAGTGGCCCTAAAATGGATCCTTGGGGAACTCCGACAGCTAACTTCAGTGGATGTGACACCTCTGAATCCACAGAGACAGATTGAAAACGATTAGTTAAATAATTTCTTATCAGATCCGTAGATTTTATATCTACTCCCAAGTAGTGAAGAAGAGAGCACAAAGTGGCATGGCAAACAGTATCAAAGGCCTTTGAAAAATCCAAAAGCACCAAAGCAGTAATTAATCCTTTATCAGTAGCAGCCCATAATATCATCCGTAATAGACAACAGAGCAGATTCACAGCTGTAACCTTTTCTGAATCCTGACTGAGTGAGAGGAAGTATATTGTTAGCTTCAACGAAATTGGATAATTGAATGCACAGAACTTTCTCAAATATCTTCGATAGTGCAGGGAGCACACTAATTCGTCGGAGATCACCGAGACTCAACGGATTTTGAATTTTAGGAAGGGGTTTAACTAAAGCAAATTTCCAAGAATCAGGCACAACAGATTGCTCAATGCAACAGTTAATAATGTGTGTTATAAACGAAATTAGGTGAGGGCAGCACATTTTAATCATTGTTATATTAATGCCATCTGCACCGGTTGAAGTTGATTGGATACCATTGATAATGCAAGAAACTGGTATTGTATCTACAAACGAGAAAGAAAACGATAAGTAAGAACTGGAAACCGAGTTGTCGAAACACAAGCTTGATACAGAGGGTGTAGGCAAGCTATCAATAAAGAAATTATTAATTACGTCAACATCAGAAAGATTTTGTGGTAAAGGCTGTGAGAAGCGGGTATTGAAGTCTAAATATGATATATGTTTCCATAATACTTTTGGAGATCTGCTATTAGAAATATAGTTAAAGTATGCTCTTTTTTCACGATTAAAAGACGATGTAGTTAGGTTTCGAAGAGTCTTGTAGTAATCCCAGTGAGAAGGACATCCTGTATGCCGGAATCTGCTTTTAGCCTTATCTCTTAGTTTCATTAGAAGTTTAAGATTATCAGTAAGCCAGGGCAGACATTTTTTTGTAAATCTTCTGGTAATTAAGGGAGAGTGAATAAAAAACAGCTCCAACAGACTGTTGTTTAAAAAGTTAAGCTTGCCATTGATATCATCTAAAGAAAACAAGAGATGTAATGGAAGTGCATACAAGTCAGCATTGAATTTAGCAATATCAATCCGTTTAAAGTCTCTATATGTATGAAATCTATCATTTGTTTTAGGCATATACCAGGTGATATCGCAGAATACCATGTCGTGGTCTGAAAGTTCGCAAGATATCACGCCGGAGTTAACAGATGAAATACTGTCACTACATAGAACTACATCCAATAGGGACGCAGAAGTTTTAGTCAAACGAGTAGGTTGGTCAATAAGTTGTTTAAAATTGAAACATTCAATAATACCAACAAGGTATAAGTTGGATGGCTCGTAAGGTTTCAGTAAGTCAATATTAAAATCACCAAAGCAAATCACATTATCAGTAAAATAGAAAGATAGGTCTAGACAATTTTCCAATTCGCTCAAAAAGAAATTATGATCTAATTTAGGTGGTCTATAGGCAACTCCAACAGCTAACCGACATCTGTTGATGACTACGTGCAACCAAAGCTGCTCTATACTCTCATTGGAGTTCACCACTGAAACCTGAAAACCCTCTTTAACGTAAATACCCACTCCTCCACCTCTAGATTGCCTATCATATCTGAAAAAATTAAACCCGTCTAGATGTAGACTATCCGACTCATCATCCACACTAAGCCATGTCTCACACAATGCCAAAATATCAATATCATTAACCGCTACGTAGTGAGCCAGATCATGCAATTTAGGGAGCAAAGATCTATGTAATGTTAATGTGTGCCAATCTAACGCAACCGCCAAGCATATTAAAACAAGAAGCAAACTATCTTATAACAATCTTATCAAGTAGGAAAATGAAGGTGAAGGTGCATAACTCCATTTCTGACGAGTTCAACGTAGGGTTGGGAGTACCCCAAGGTTCAGTTTTGGATCCACTTTTATTTCTTGTTGCCATTAACGATCTTCCCAACTTCCTTTCTAATGGCTCTTTAGTATTGTTCGCCGATGATGCCTCAATAGCACTTGCATCAGATACCACAGAAGATCTTGAAGATACAATCAAACAAACGATAGATAATATGTCAAATTGGTTTGAAGTGAATAGGTTAATTTTAAACAATGTCAAGACCTCTGTAATACGCTTTCATGAAAGGCGAATTCCCCCGGTTAGTAGTTTATTCATCTCATCCACTAAAGTATTACGTGTTTTTATGAATGACAGTCTCACCTTTGAGTGCCATATTCAGCAACTTGCTAAAAAATTGAATTCAGTATATTACGCAATGTTACTATTAAAGTCCACTTTAGATGTTCAGAGCTTAATTGTTGTATATTACGCTATGGTATATTCTATTATTGACCCATGAATAAACATTATTATTATTATTATTATTGTGGTTTTCGATCTTACGAGTTCCTGTCGAAATCAGGGATCCCTCAGGGATCAAGCTTAGGTCCCCTACTATTTATAATATACATATACGATCTGTTGAAAGGACTTGATTATCCTGCATTCGCATATGCTGATGATGTAAAAATATATACCACCATCACCAACCGAGAGGATATTGGCTTAATTCAGAAGGATATTGACTGGATTAGTATCTGGTGTGACCGACTGAGAGTCCCACACTACCGTGTGTGATAGATCCAAGCACACGGCGTCCATAAAGGATTTCCACCGACAAAAAAAAGTACCTGGTGTGAAGATAATAATAATAATAATAGCGCAGAAGTGTGACCTTTACTCGCAAAACAAATCCGCTTACATCTATGTACATAATTAACGGAGAAATCTTGTCGACTACTGAATTCTTTAAGGATCTTGGCGTGTTATTGAACATAATATAGCGTCGACAGCATCTAAGTGACTTGGTTTTATAATGCGGAAGTCTATACTTTACCTATGTGACAAGCTGTCTGGAATACTGCTCAACGTTTTTTGCACTCATCCAGTCCACTACCGTCCATTCCAGTCCAATCTATTGTTATTGCAAAAGGTGTGCTTTGGTTTAGTTTTGTCACAATAAGCCACCTTAGACAGCACAGCGGATTATAGAGGGACTAAAGAATATTAACAACAGGTATTTAGTAATTGCAGGCGCCAGGGACGACATCTTCAAACTCCTCATTGTCTAAACTCACTCAGAACACCTTAATGAGTGCTCTTGTGTTTCTGAGTGATCGTAACAATAACATTGAATTAATTCTGCAATTCGTACATACAGAGTGTTCCATTAGTAGAAGTTATTAATATAAAAACACATATCAAAATAAAATTTCGACGTACTCGATTAAGTAGGCCTTCAACAATTAATAAACCGTGGCAGGATCGGAAGAGCATCGTTAACTCGAAACTTTTTTTTATACAAACATTCACCTACTTTCGCATTTCACCCTAACGCGATGCCGACGTTTCCATACCGACGACCTCTTAGAATTCGCAGAACAGATGATATATAGACCGCGCTGCGGGTAGGATGCAGCTACTAATCGCCTGTCTGTACGAGAGACTACGTCATCCTCACGACGACGACGACGACGTCGTAGATATTCGAAACGTAGGAATTCAACGGATCTACGAAGTCGTGAAGTGAGCCGGGTATTATTATTAGAACTCCTTACGTCGACTCTGACTCGATGCGAATGGATGGGGAAGACGCGAGATGTGAATAAAAAGACGCCCAACGGTCGATCAATAATCAAGACTGGCGTAGATTCACGTCTCTCGCGGAACGAGTTTTAAGTGAAGGATGCTGTTCGGGATCATGGGCGTGCATATTAGATGCTCTCGAAATATGTGGGGAGAAAAATGAGAATTTTGAGTAGAATGTTATGTTTAAATTGATACAGATGATTATTGTAAAATAATTCTTTTGAAACCGGATCCGGATCGAGATTGGTTTCGATAAATTACCATCGAGGAATGCGTTTGATGGAGGAGTCGAGATGATTGAGGATTTTTTCGCTGGGGAATTGCTATATGGGATCAGTTAGAGATATGTTGGAAAAAATTGTAATCATCGCTACGAATGTGATAGGAAATTCCTCCTAAATATGTATTTCACTGCATTAACTTCTTCAGCAGGCTATATTAGGTTGAATATCCATTCTTTTCCGCTCAAGTTTATTGGACTTCAAAATAATTACGCGTTTGGATGTAGATTCGCTCCGGCTTCAATTTAAGCTTCTTCCTACCATTCTTTTCAACTTTTTCAATTGCTGAATTTGATTGATCCGTCCGGAACTCCGCCGGGCTCTTTTCCAGCCTCCCCCTCTCCACCATTATATGAGAGAAATTTAATTTCGCTCGTCAGTCCCATCAGATCCCTCTTCTTTCTGTATTTGAGACGCATAACAGCTTATTAAAAATTATATTAGAAACGATTCTTATGAATCTCCGCCCCGATATAATACATGCACGTTCAGAAGAATGAAAAATGATCTGAAGCAAGGAAGAAACGAGGACGTCCCATTCCGAGATGATTTCGCTCATGAATACATATTAGAAATCCCAGATCTATTTATCTCTGACATCTTTGAAGGAAATATTTATACAGAGTCAATTACCATTATAACAATAACTAATTGTGCTACCAAATAAAATCTTAAACTCCATCTATATTCGTCGTAGAGAATCTATTTCTACACTCAAGCTGTTATAACCGTTATAAAAGTGAGCAATCGAACCATGAAGACGCCTCAGCCGCCGCACCGGTATGTCAACGCTGAAAGTGGATTTACTTTATCAACTCGCGTTACCACCAGATAAATGAAATCTATTCAGACGATTCGAGCTTGGTGAAACCGAAAAATAAATAAGATCTTATCGTGGTAGTGGAACTTAACACGAATTCCGACAATATTGAGCCTGACAGATGATGACTTTTTTATTTATACAAAAAGAGGACGAAAAACTTAATCTTTATTTTGAATATTTTAACTGTAAAAAATTAAAAGATTTCTTAAATAACTACAGCTCCTCTATCTCTACTATAGAGGTGAGATGCCACTCCTTCATTTAATCACTAATAACATTTTACCACAAGCTTGACAAATATTTTTGTATTTAGTGCATCCCTCACGCAGCTAGGCATGACAATGGATGCACTGTATCCAGTCTTCTCCCTTCTTTGTGGCATTGTAGTCTTCACCGCAGCCTTTACAAATATTTTCATCAACATTCTCCATGTCAATATCTGAGCTACTGTCGTGAACTGAGAAACCATCTTTCTCTGAACTGATTTCCAGGTTTCGGCGCTTCCTTGTTCCCGTTTGCTTTTGCGAACTCTGCTAATACCTGACGAACTTGGCCTAGACAGCACCGTCTTGTTACAAGATTACTCAAGTTTCTCCTTTTTTCTAATCCTCAGTACTTTTCGCTTCTTCAAATTCTTTGGGGAACCTAAAAGTTCGACTACTTTTCTTGCCTTCCTGGTGTTTCATCGTTCTCATTGGTTTCAGATTTGTTCATAGAGACCTCCTCAGGATTACTATTGAAACAACTAGTCTCTCTCGATTTTCTTGTTGACTTTGCTGAGATAGTTCTCAAATAAAATAATTTTTGAATAGCCATTTTTGTATTGTTTTACTTGTGGCCTCAACTGATGCTGCCTTTTCCCAAGCATCCTGAAGCAGTTTGCCAAAGTTGAGATCTTCCTTCGATTTCAGGAACGAATAACAAGCTTGGTTGTAACCGGATTTTAGTGATTTGAACCACCGATTTGACCACTGAATACAAATACTGCATTGTATCCAGATTTTCGTTGGCTGATCATTTTCTTCAATATATAATTCATCACAGAAAATGCACCTGATATCTTCTTCTTGTTTCTATTTTTTCTTGCAGTCTTTTTCGTTTTTTTTTTTTAGTAGATATTTCTAGTGATTTCGTAACAGTCTTTTTTGCTTTCTCAAATTTCTTTCTCTGCTCTTCCGTCACTGGAGTACTTGTCAGTATTTTAGATCTTTGTAACTTCCGTTTACTTCCGTTGTTGTTGGTTTAGCAGGTTGAGGAATAGGTTTTAAAACTGAAGGACTATAGTAGGTTTTAGAACATCCTGATTTGGGTGAAGCAGCCTTGAATTTCAGATCCCATAAGAATGCAAGAACGGTCTTCAAAGGTAAAATCGTCTTTAGATCTTAAAATTGAAGGACATCCAGGTTTGGATAAAGCGACAGGAACATCATTGCCTTGAGATTCTTTTCTAGTTCCAGATTCCGTAGGAGTGCAAGGATGATAACGTCGCCTGGAAATTGAGGGCAACCTAGAACTTTATCCGATGACGAAACAGGTAAAGGATTAATGAATTCTAAATTCTCTGAATTTTCTTCGTGAATCAGGTTTATCAGATAGTTGAGTGGCATTTGCTAATGAAGGTGGTGTGGGTTGATCGTGAGATTCAATTGAGGGTGACACTGGAATAACGAACTCAGGTAAAGCCATTATTTGCAGTGTGGACAAAGTTTTAGTCTGAGTGTTCAAATTTGATGTGCCTGCAAGTGCAAAATGCTCATCACCAAAAGCGTCTTTCTTAACAGGCCAAATTCCAGGTCGTTCAAATCCATGCACAGCATTGATGCAGCAGAAATGCATCCAGTTCAAGAAAACTTCATCTGATGTCAAACCATTAGGAGTGCACTTTCCTTGAGTCCCTGGTGGACTTCCATCAAGAAGTCTTGGTTGCATCTTCTTTCGTGCAAAAATTAGAAAAGGTAGGAGATAACTACCGCCGCGTTCTGCACTTGCTTTTTCCCTTTTACGGAGAGAACCTTTGGAGGCTTATTTGAAGTCGTAGATATTCCAGTTTCGTCCATATTGTATAGTCTGGACCAACACACCAGCCGAGCCCATTCTCCCTTTGGAAAAAATGTTTTAATGTCCGAACTGGAATATTACGATTTCGAGCTACATGCCTGAATTAATCTTATTCATAGCAGTAACCAAATCCTTAATTACGTGTTCTTCCTTTCCTATCTTTCTCGTCATTAGTGGCACCCTCATGATTATTATATTTGCTATAGTATTTTATAGTCTTAAGTAAGATATTCTGTCGTTAATTGTTTTGAACTGGATAATTTTATTTCTAACATCTTTGTTTATCATAAATCCAGTTCCATTCTCTTCACCATATAATATTGAGTATTTCTCTTTATCTATTCTACCTTCTCCTTCCCATCTTATTTCTTGCAATGCCATTATTCCTATTTTATATTTTTCGATTTCGTTTCCTAATTCCTCCATTTTGCCTGCTTCTAACATTGTTCTTACATTCCAAGTTGCAATCTTCATCTTCACCATGTTTTGCAGATCTTTATTCACTTTTCCCTTACCCATAAGCGTTTTCGTATTCGTTAGCACTTCGTCAGCCTCATTATCATTTAGTTTTTTGTTTCATTTTTCGAATTTTCTTCGCATGCCATCTCCATTCTTTTCCTTCTGCCCAAATTTTTTATACCCCATTTTTACCCCTCTTCCATTGCTAATTTCTTGCTCAGCTTTCTTTCTTATATATTTTTGTATTTCTCTATCTTTTATTGACATATCATCAGTTATATAAATCTATTCGTTCTTCAATTCTCTAAGCCAACTCTTATTTTTCATTTAGGCCTCTCTTTTCGTTTCCATTTTTCAGTTGAACCGAGCATCTATCTGTGCTTAACTTTTTTATTGTTTCTATGTAAACTTGTACATATATTTGTGTTTCCATTAACTTCTCTCAAAACCAAAAAATTCTTCCTGGCCTGCTAAAGTACGTTTTCTTTTTGTTTCTTCCTTAGTTTTTCTTGATAGCAGCAGTCTTTACACTAGCTTGATCACAAACAGTTCCAATTATGTTAGAGCCCATGTTTTTGCAAAGAACAAATAATATTTTTTATTGTCACCGTAAGTTATTTCTTTTTCAAACCACTAGCCATGAAAACCAGCTAATTTTTGGCTTTCTGTCTCCATAATCTTCAAAGCCATAAATTATATCACTTTTGCTATTATTATATGTTAATAAAGATTCTATTGACATTTCATCGAACATTAGATCTTCTTCATCTAATGTTGCAATAGCCTTTTTCAAACTACCTATTTAAAATGACCTGATTAAGACCACAGTTGAAGGGTATTCTATTTAAAATATACATCAATTTTTGACGTGATGGTAGAACAAAATTGTTTTCTGTAATAATTTATACCCTTTTGGCGAGTGTTTCAGTAGACTAAGGGCAAACATCTTCTCTTTAATTATATATCGACGGCCTCTACTTTTTCATCAAATTTTCGTAGTTGAAATTGGCTGTTAATAAATTTCAAAGTACTTGAGTTTACTTTATTCATAATAAAATTTGTTGGAAATCACATCGTAGGTCCATTTTTCATTGATGGTAACTTGAATGGAGATAAATATTTAAAACTGCTCCAAAATAATGTCGTTCCAATTTTCGCTAACTTATATCCTAATCCAGCAAACCCACAAGTTCCTGCCAATACAGTATGGTTTCAGCAAGATGGAGCACCGCCCCATTTCCAAATCAATGTCCGGCAGTACCTGAACCAAATTCTTCCAAATCGGTGGATAGGGAGGCGCGGATCGATAGAATGGCCAGCACGATCTCCTGATCTGACGCCATTAGACTACTTTTTGTGGGGATATGTCAAAAGTCTTGTATACAAAACTAAACCCCTCAACTTAGATGACTTAAAAAGACGAATCACGCTTGCGATTAGATCAGTCACGCCTGAGATGTTGAGTAATGTTAGAAGACATTTCTATACCAGATTAGCATGTTGCCAAGACGTTCGTGGCGAGCATTTTGAACATTTACTACATTGACATTAATGTTTTTTGTTTTTTTTTTTACATTATTAAGAAATAATCAGTATTACTTATTAGGTTTTTAGTGTAATGTAGCGAATTTGTGAAATAAAATAATTTTCTTTTTTAATGTTAATTTTCGTAATAAATCTGAAAACACTTAATATTTCCGAAACAGTTGAAGATAGGTATGGGACATTGTACATGAATTATGTCTAGAATTTTCCGAAGAACCCCAAAAATAAATAATATGCAGGGATTTCCATTTAAAATAAGAAAGTTGATATTGGCCACAGTCACATGACACACCCTGTATAATTTTTTTTTTGAAAAAAATGCGCATTTAAAAATACAAATCGACGTGTCCAAGCGTTTTTCCCAATACACCCTCATTTATTTGTTTTGATTTCATTTTGATTATTTTCAGGATCAAGCTATCGCGGCATACGAAAAACACCGAATCGGGATAGTTTTTACGAAAACATAAAATATCTCCATAACTTTTAGGAATAGGGGTAGGATGGTTTGTATAAAGTGGGAATATTTTTTAGCGTACTATTCAAAAATGCCAAAATATATAGGGTGTCCCATTTAAAATAACGGAGCAAGTATGTGTTTATCTACTTTTGAGACACTCTGTATAGTTAAAAATACTTTTAGGTTATGCAGAACATAAATTGGGATAACTTTTCTTTATAATTTTTTTGTCTATTTTCACAAATGTGGCAGTTATCTAAGATCCACGTTGAAACGGGACACACTGTACTAAGTATAAACTAAAAAAATTCCCAAACTTTGATATAGTTTTATGTTTTATGTGCTGATTATTGATTGATTGATTGGTGACGGACACTATTAAATTGATGCAGAGATTCCGGGATACAGCTTTTTCCAAATTCAAATCTACCCGTAAAGCCGAACACTTTGCGTATTACAAACAGCTTAGGAACTTGACCACTAGTGCTATAAAACGGGAGAAGAAGGCCTATCTTGACCACTGTGTTACTACTGGTTCTCCCAAATCTTTGTGGTCCAAGCTGAGGGATCTCCATGTTTTACCGACTCGTAATAACAGTGTTCTGCCACCAAATCTCTCAAATGTCGATGAACTCAACACTTTCTTTGCTTCATCTTCTTCTGCTGCCTTGGACGTGGATCCTCATATTTCCAACCTTTATAACCGTGCCAGTCGTGATATTTCCAGCGAAAATGATGGCTTCTTCTTCCATCTAGTATCCGAGGACGATGTTTTCCAGGTCATTAACAGAATGACTTCCAAATCCGTTGGATGTGATGGGATCAGTGTCGATAATATTAAACTCTGCTGTCCTCAGGTATTGCCTTTCCTTACACACATTTTTAATGCGTGCATTGGTGTTAGTCATTTTCCTTCTGCATGGAAGAAATCCCGGATTGTTCCGCTTCCTAAGAGGAATCAGCCTGAAACACTTGCCGATCTGCGTCCAATCAATATTTTGTGTGGTGTCTCTAAAGTTTTTGAAAAATTACTTGAAGGTCAGATTCGTCGTTACGTTGACTCAATCCAAGCCTTACCTGCTCATCAGTCCGGCTTTCGTCCTAAGCACAGTTGCGCTTCTGCGCTGGCAGCTGTTTGCGATGATATCTTCTATGCAATTGATCAAGGGAAGATTACTTGTCTTATACTTCTAGATTTTTCGCGTGCATTCGACACAGTGAATCATGAGATACTCTTGCTTGTTCTTGAGTCCATTGGGTTTTCTTGCTGATCTGCTTTGTTGCTGATTAGAGATTATTTATCGTATCGCAGTCAAGAGGTTGAGCTTTCTGGGTATATTTCTAACTCTCTTCCGGTTGGCAGTGGTGTTCCACAAGGATCCGTTCTGGGTCCCCTTCTATATACTCTATATACTTCCAAACTCCAGGACTGTTTGGAACACTGTTATGCGGATGACACGCAAATTTATCTATCTTTCGATCGCTCTGAAATAGTTACTGCAAATAATCGCATTAACTCTGATCTTGCCCGCATTGTTAGATTTGCTGAGCAGCACTGTCTGAATATTAATGCAAATAAAGCATCTGCTCTGGTATTTGGGAGAAGGACTGATATTGAATTTGCGTCTTCTAGGCTATCTATTTTTGTGAATAATAAACGCATACCCATCGATAAAACTGCCAGAAAAATCATATTTCCCAGTGCATTCGCAAAAGTTATAGTAATTTAAAACACCTGTATACGCACAGAAAATTTTTATCTGTTTCGAATAGACGTCTTCTTTGTGATAGTTTGGTTTTATCTCATTTTAATCATTGTGATGTGGTCTATGGTACATGTCTGGATGCTGTCACCTCACAAAGAATACAAAAGGTTCAAAATGCTTCTATTAAATTTATTTTTGGCCTCAGAAAATTTCAACATGTGTCTCACAAACTTGGTGACCTTGGTTGGCTTAATATGAAAAATCGTCGTCACCTACATCTCCTAGCTTTCTTTTTCAACATTCTCACTGAGACATCCCCGCCATATCTCTATCTTAGATTAACTTTTAGAAGTGATGTCCACAACATTAACATTCGCTGCCCGCACCTTATTACTCCCCCTTTCACCGCACAGCCATGTTTGAGCGGTCATTTTCTTTTAATATTGCTCGGTTCTATCATGTGTTTCCCGTGTCTCTGTCTGGTCTTACCTTATATTCATTTAAGCGACTTGCGCGTGACATGATTCTGAGCTCGATAATTTAGTCTTAGCGCCTGATACATATTAACATTGTATTCTTTCTCTACTGATGTACTCTCTGTTCCAACAATTTAATAGTCTTTTATAGTTTCTTTTTGACATTCTGCGTGCGACTGTTGCTTTTTTTTATAATGTACTCGGTTGCATTGAAAAACAGTTACTTTCAATCGAAAGAACTGAATGTAACCCTTTGTTATAACATCCTCTGTTATCTATAATTAAGGCACCTATGTAAAATTTTTGTAAATGGAATGTTTTAATAATAAACAAATATTATTATTATTATTATTATTATTATTATTATTATTATTGTTCAATATTTGTATCTTCAATAGGCTGGGTCTTACTACTGCAGTACTAGTACTTGCATTCAATTTTGTAGTCGTTGACGTTGGTCCATCTTTTTTTACAACTGGAAATTATTGATGTAATAATAATAAGGTTTATTCGATTATTGTGAGTTGCAAATTTCATCTCATTTGTAAAATGTTTATGACAAAGTCTTAGCCATTTCTTAAACATCTAGAATAGACAATATTATAATAAGTTGGTACTAAAATGTCAAAATAAATAAAAACGTACCTCTAAATCCTTTGGAAGGGCGTGAAGAATTGTGTCTTTCTGAGTGCTTTTGCAGTTCGATACTTATAAAATTAATTATATGATAAGTATCAATATAGATTTGCTTAAGTATCTTTATGTAATTGGATCATCAAATCAATGAACATCAATAAATTCCCAAACTTCCAATCTCATCAACTGTCACAATTAACAATGAAACATTTAAAAATCAAAGTTACTAATTCCTACTATAGTGCTGTTAGCGACTTAATGTCTGTAGAGAGAAAGAGAAGCTTGATCTCCGCTTATCCAATTAGTCTTGTTCTTCCCTTAACTTCAATGTCTTCAATGCCTTTCGACGTTTTTGTAGCATCCTTCTATATAGGTATCCTGATTTGATTAAACTCTTTTAAAAGCGTTCCTCAACAAAACCTAAAATATACAGGAATCGGTAAACCATCCCCTCCGCCCCTAACAGAACATAACACTAAAAATAAGAGCAAATCTAGTGAGTGTCTTAGCCTAACCCCTTACCCCTATCTTCAGCGCACACATCGCCTGACCTCTTTCGAATTTTATGTCAGGTTTACTTTACGGATTAGCAAAACTTTCTGTATGCGCATTTCCTTCGGCGTGTCCGTAGTTTACTGCCGATCGTTAAAATTTACGACGCGGAGATTATTTCTGTCGGTTATTTTTTTTTTCTGTATCCGGTGGTTCCCCTTCCTACCACAACAACTTGGGGTGTGTGTGTGTGTGTGTGTGTGTGTCTGGAGTGCCCGTTACTTCAAGGAAGTTAACCCGGTACAGTCCGATCTTGTTGTGTTTTTTTTTTGACGATACGAACTTATTTATTTTCCAACGGAGCCTATTTCAATCGAAATATGTAAATGGGACGATAAAGTTGATTCTTTTCGTGCGGTTGAGGTTTACCGCCTCGTAAAACAACCGCAGACATAACGGAATTGGGGGAGAAATAGAATAAAATTGGATGCTGCTGTGGTAAAGGCTTCTTTTGGATTAGATATCTTTAAGGGGTATTAATTACCAGCTAATTTAAATTATTAAAAAAAGGTTATCGATATAAACGAAAAAAGGAACCTCATAAAACAAACCCGGAAGCGAAGGTCCTAAAATTCCCGAACTCGTCTTTCCGGATAAGATTGGAAGCGATGTACGCACATCTTAAGTCGACGGGTGAGAACCCGTATACACATCATCTCTATCACGCGAGGTATCGCGTTCAAGCCTCGAGGGCCTCACAAGTGTTGACAGTGTAAGAGAAGATCGTCCATTGCGCTCCCAGCTGCATGAGGACTCTCTAAAGGTCTTTCGCTGAGGACATAATAGGAGTTGCCACTTTTACTGCGTATACTTGGAGAAAGTGTGTCAGGTCCGGTAGATGTCTACTAAGAAGCCCAACTTCCTCTTTACTTATTTTCTTTCACGTTTCTTATCGGTTTCCTTCGTAATGTACAGCATAATATACAGCTAACGGAAAAAGGTAAGGAATGAAGCGGATTGCTTCCGTTTGATACATGTTGGGAAATATTGTTGAAATAAATCGTCCATTACTTTTTTGAAAATTTCCCATAATGTGGGTTTTATTTAAGCGGACATGCATGACCTAATAGTGTTTGTTCATGACAGACTTTCAACTTGACAACTAGACTTCGATCCCTTGTACAGTGACCTTCAAAAGTATCCGGACACGACTAAATAGAGAAATACCTTGCGCTCAATTCTTGAGTAATGTCAGTATGAATCGAATCATTGACAAATAATTGTAAATTGTGGCGCCATCTATGTTCAATCAGGAAAACTAACACTTACTAATAAATCCGCACGGACAAGGTTCATATTGGTTAGTAACAAATCACCGGTCTACTCATAGGTGAGCTGACTGAAGACGGCTATTGAAACTATAAAGCTTTATTTAAACTTAGGTTTTGATATTGAAAGTACCCTCTAGAGACCAATAGATCAACCTGGATGAAGCACTTTTATACAGCCAATACGAATAGTATCTATGTAGGCGTATCCTTGCTTAATTGCGCTGTTAATGACGTAACGGACAAGATCCAGAAATTCGACTGTACTATTTTTATGCTTTTAATAAATGTCGTTATCAACTATCAAAATGTAGTGACATTTGTCATTTTTTTAAATTATTTATTCAGGTTATTTTTCGTACTGGTCATTATTCATGCCGGTCACTATTCATACTGGTCATTAATTATACAGCTTATTATTAATACTGGTCATAATCATTCATACTTAAATAATAACCCTATTTCATAAAATAAATAATTATATGGTATGTTGACAGTATTTTGTTATTTGTACAAACGTCAAATGGCTTTAGTTTGTGATATAGAACAGCTATTTCACTCACTTAAGAAGAAGATTGAATTCCAAGATCATCTAACACGAATCGAGGAGAAGCATCGGACACGGATCAGAGAACGATAACGGATACGGTTCAGCGGACTGGAACGGATACGCATCACTCGAGCGGAACAGGGACTGGGTATATAACGAGGAGCAGAAGACATCAACATCAGCCTTTAGAGAACTTCTGAAGAAGCTGACAGTATGATCAGCGAAACGTCAAGTTTGTTACAACAACCACGGCAATACCCGAAAGATACATCTTTATGGAATAGTGGCCGTGAAAGCCTACATTCGATTATTGGGCGCCTCTACGGGGAGGATATCTACCAGAAGACCAGGAAACTTAAGGAAAGTTACGCAAGAAGAGGAGCCAACTGCTAGCCTCGTTAGCATTTCTACGACGCTGCCGAGACCAGGATGTGATACCAAATTTCGTCAAGATACAACATCATCTTAGGACCACCACTGCTAAGAAAGAGTGCGCCGCACATACTACGAACTCAATTTAGTATCCAACGAACTTTGCCAGCTACATTTGGAATTAGGTCGACTACTACCTGAGGATATTGGGAAAACGATAGACCGGATTAGTTACGAACACGCAGAACATCACCTCAACAATGCTACTAGAAAGCAGACCAAGAAATTTGAGAAGCTATCTCAAAAGAAGACCGTAGCACTACCAGAATTGGACCCTAAGAAGACTGTCGTGAACCTCACCAACCAACCGTTATCTGAAGAACAGACCAGAGTACTATCGAAAGGACTAAATTTCGTTATTGCACCCAACAGGATACCGAAGGATGAAGTAATCACCCAAGTGGAATGTGCAATAAGGACCTTACCAGCTGAAGAAGCAGAACAAATAAGACACGAGACGTGCAAAATACTCTGCAAAGCCAAACCACCATCCAGAAACTTCTCCAAGACAGAGGAGGACGCACTGAAAGAACTCCGCAACAATAAAGGCATCATTATTCTACGTGCCGATAAGGGAAACGCAACAGTAGTAATGACCAGGACAGACTACAATGAGAAAATCAATACCTTATTGGATCCTGAACATTACAAGAAGATAAGCAGAGACCCTACAGCTAAAATAGAACGTCAGACCAGGAAAACTATCAAAGAGTCAACCATACCGAAGGAAGAACGTCTACTGCCGTCAGGAACGCAGCCTCCAAAACTATACGGACTACCCAAGACTGGAACAAAACTGGAAACCCTCTACGACCGATTGTGAGCACCTGTGAATCCCCGACTTACGAACTAGCCAGATATGTTGCCAAATAACTACAACAGTACGGGGGTCGACAAGGAGTTTTATAAAGAACTCTGAACATTTTGTGGAGATTCTACATGAACATGAAGTAACGAGTGAAGACATACTAGTGAGTTTCGACGCGGAATCGCTCTTTACCAACGTGCCAGTGGAAGAAACCCTAGAACTCATCAGACAACGGTTTATACCACAAGGACTACAAGAGGATATAATTGACCTCGCAAGACTATGTTTAAACACCACCTATTTTCTATGGAATGGAAATTTCTACGAGCAGAAAGACGGCGCAGCCATGGGATCACCACTCTCACCAGTCATCGCTAATATTTTTATGGAAACCTTTGAAGAACAAGTCATCAGCTCTAATGACAAGAAACCGAAATGCTGGTACCACTACGTGGACGACACATTCGTGATCTGGCCTCACGGTATGGACAATCTAGATAAGCATTTAAGGAACACATCAACAGACAACATGCCAACATCAACATTACGATGGAGTTAGAAGAGAATGGCTGCTTACCTTTTCCGGATGTATTGGTAAAACGCAACGACAGTGGAAAATTGGGACATGGAGTATACCGCAAGAAGACGCATACGGACCGATATCTACACGCAACCTCACATCATCATCCACAACAGAAAAAATCCTTGGTCACTACACTACTACGTAGAGCGGAAATGATTAGTGATGCTACCAACAAAACCGAGGAAATTCAACATGTGAAAGATGCACTCCAGAAGAACGGCTACAAAACCACAGGAGATTCGGAGATTAGCCGGAGCCAAAAAGAAACAGAAGGATGACTCAGAACTAAAGCGAGCAGGATACGCACACCTGCCATATATTGCTGGAATCACGGACAGGCTGAAGAAAACCTTGGAGAAGAAGAACGTCAACGTCAGATTCAGCACAGTCAAGAAAATAAAAGAACTGCTTCCATCCAACAAAGACTCCATACCGAGACTACGAGCTAAAGGCATCTACGAACTTCAATGCCAGTGCGGGAAGTGCAGTCACGTAATCGATTACAATTAGTGACGTCACGAATCGATTACAATGACGCGAAGATACAACCGTGGCCTCTCTATTGCGGCCACAAAGCGTCTCCCTTCTTCTTTTTTCTTTCTCATTTCCAAAGCTTATTGTTCTAGAATGGTCCGTTCAAAATCCTCAACTTAAGAAAATGGGCATAGATGAATTTTTGAATTTTGAGTTTTGAGATAGGTACTGATACTATTTTGTAAAGATATTTTTTGTATGTGTGGTGGGTGCTTAGATGCAGTGACTCCGTAAGCTGTATCGCTTGTCTGGCTATCACTACAACTCTCGCGGTGCAGTTTGTGTGTGTGAGTTGTTTTCAATGACTTTGTGACAGCACCACATCGCCTTTTATGATGCCGCGCTGTTAATCACTTTGCTCCCAACAGCGAATGGCAAGTCGATCCGGGATTAAAATCTCTGAAAAAATGTCACCGTCCTCCAGAGAATTGAACCCCGGCACCTATCGTCCTCCCACAACATAACGGACAATACGGCTAGCTGAGCCGAACAGAAAGGTAAACGGACACGCAGTCTGGTGATGGAATTTTCGTGCAGTACAACGGACACCACTCGCTCTAATATCTCGTCTCTGTCTAGAATTTTTTCTGTATCATTTGTTCTGATCCATTTTGGTGCAATTTAATGTAATATTTTTCCGAGAATATCTGATTCTGATCTGAGTTTCATAATCTCAGAAGAGCTGACCTTAATTGGGATCATAATTTTTGTGTTGGGGAAAGCTGCAGTGTCGTTTTGGGGTCGACCAGAATCTCATGGCAGTTGCGCTTAAGTCAGAGAGGTTGGGTAAAAATATGACGTTGCAGCATTCAGCTGTGATTGGCGCGCTGATGTAAGAAGCGAGAAATATATTTGTTCCACACCTTACTAGGCTACCCAAGATCAACGATTAGGACTCTAAAATCTATAATAGTTAGAATAGTACTCTTTAGAATTTTTTTTATAAGAAAAATTTCGCCATCTTAATTAGACCTATCACTTTCGAGAGCGGCTCTTTTATGTAGCCGTTAGCTGTGGGGGCATTGTTAGAAACATTATCCTCGCTAGGTCATCGCAGTGGCACAAAACATGAACTGGGGTTTCTTCTTCCTCTTAACAGAATTTGCAGAGAACATCATCTGTTAGCCCGATGTTAAACATATGCCTATATTCAATCTGCAATGACCAGTCAACAGACTTACTATCAGTTTGACAGTCTTCCTGGATTTACTCAGTAAGTCTTCAGTCAACTCAGGCCTGTGTCCTTTTAGGAACTCCTTTGCCTCTCGTTGTCCTGGTGATCTTTTCCACCACTCCTTGGAGCTATTGTGTGTTCATTCATAGATGGACTTCTTAATTTGTGATTTGATGATGTCGAAGGTAGGGTCCGATCCTATGAAAGGTCTTGACGAACCTCATCTGGTCAGCTTATCTGCCGCTTCATTTCCCTTCACGCTCATGTGGCTGGGGGCCCAAGCCAAAGTTAAGTTCTTTTGGGTGCCCACTTCATTTACGGCTCTTACGCGGTCCCAGACCAGTCTTGAGACAGCACTGGAGCAGCGGAAGTGTTCCTTGACTGTCAGAGTAAATAGCGACGCTTTTACCTGGTTCGGTCCATCTATCTACTTCTCTGACACAGTGATGAATCGCTGCGATCTCAGCCTGGAATATTGGCGAGTCCTTGGTGAAGCTCGGTGAAAGGGCCTTACTAAGCTTCTTTTCGTCAGCTCCTACGCCGTAATCAGTTTTAGAGCCGTCGGTGTACCAGTTTGAGTCCGCTCTTACTGGGGAGCCATAATCCCAGTCCTTCTTATCGGGTATTATAACCTGATACTTCTTATCTAGGTTGAAGTTCTGAATTCATTCTGAATTCTGATATTCAGCACTGTGCGATTTACTTATCGGTCCTTGACTTGCTTGTCAACCTTTTTGCAATACTCCCTCCAAAGCGGTACTCAATTAAGTATTACAAGTAGTTCTAACAGTTCGTACATTCACCTGCACAATTTAACGAGATCATTATTATATAACCTGTACGTGTTTATATCCAAAACTATAGCCGAAACGTAGTACCACCATTATCATCCGATGTCCCCTGCATATATTTATGTTGGTAGCTCGTCGTGTCATATTTCGAGGCAATATTGCCGTTATCTTTCGACTGAAACTAACTCATTATAACCAGACGATAATCGTAAAAGCAATAGCGGCATTTATGTACTATCTACTACGTAACGAACCTCCTATAATAGAGTAATAGCGCGCATAGACCTTCGGGGGAAGAAAGGTAATATTCGATAAGCTCTCCGGTACACTCTACGGTTTATTAGCCGGGGAAATTTTCAATGAAATAGGAGGGACCGCTGCCGTCGCCCGCGACGTGGATTAAGGCAAGAGATCTCGTTTTGGATACCGTCGGGGAGATTAAGCGCTAAGACTGCTGTTAATGAAGCTTGTTGGTTGCGGTATTAAACGGGGATTTTTACTAATGAGATCGGACGTAGATTTCGTCCGGGATTATTTTTTAATAAAATTTATTACGTTTCAACTTTTCCCCAGCATCGAATTCTGTGGATATCCCACAGAATCGTGTTTCTAAACCACGATGGCGTATTCTTATGTTATCTACATAGCTATGAAACGAAAGAGTGACGATGTCAAATAAGTTATTGGAAAATTGCTGTCACTGTAAAAAGTACATGTGCTAAATTGTGTTTAGTTTGTGCTGTTTACAGCGATTTGAGACGGTCTACTTCTCGATAAAATGAGTGAAACTAATCTTGAACATCCCTAAACGAGGCGGGCACCCTAAGGAAAATTATTTTGGCCTGGGTCCCAAGCCGTATGGGAGTGAAGGGAAACGAGGCGGCCGATGAGCTGGCCAGACGAGGCTCGTCAAGGCCTTTCATAGGAGCGGCCCCTTCCTTCGGCACTACCAAATCACAAATTAAGAGGTCCATCTACGAATGGTCACAAAACAAGTCCAAGGAATGGTGGGAAAGATCGCCAGGACAAAGACAGGCTAAGGAGTTCCTAAGGGAACAGAGGCCTAAGTTTACGGAAGACCTACTGAGTAAAGACAGGAAGACTGTCAAGAAGGAGAAGAAACCCCAGTTCATGTTTTGTGCCACTGTGACGGCCTAGCGAGGACAAGGTTTCTAGTAATGGGGGTAGAGAACCCCACAGCCAACGGCTACACAAAAGAGCCGCTCTCAAAAATGATAAGTCTGATTAAGAAGGCGAAACTAGAGAGCGTTCTCTAAGGTAAAAGGGATCACAATAGACCTGTAAAGGTCGCGGTGAAACAGGCCCGCATGTCACCCCACTCCTAACCTAACCTAACCTAATGTTGAACATCGCAGCGTAATAAAGTTCCTGGCAAAAGAAGGCAATGGTCCAAAAGTAATTCGTGAAAGAATGATTGCTATGTATGCGGAAGGGATGGAATCGAGTTCGTTCCCAAATATCAGGAAATAGTCAAAATATTATACCTATTCCAAAACCAAATTCTGAGTCTTTCCGTTCGATCGAATGATCAAGAATCGTTTAAAATGGTGCGTCCAAAAAAATAATATTCTTCCCAGTAATCAGTATGGTTTCCACAGACAAATGAGCACCATTGATGCCGTAATAGAGTTGGTCACCGAAATACAGTTAGGCCTGTCGAGAAATGGCCACACAACGTGACGTAGGTACAAGTCAATCTTTTAATACCATTGGCCAACTCTTTCTGAAATGTAAATTTATAACCATCCAACACCAGCATTGTTCACTTTTTCACTTTGTACAAACTGTACAACTTCACTTACAACGTCAAAATTAAAACTGATTGTTACTGCAAAATATCTTACCAGGTAAACTTTGACAGATTTAGGGGTGGGTAATTAGCGGAAGAGATAATAGTACGCAATGTTTGCATATTGGTTTCTGATCGGGTAATGAAATTATCATTATACAGGGTCCGGCAACGAAGCGGGGACGGAAGATTACACGCTTATTTGAAAGTTAGTCAAATATTTAGTCACCGGATATTCTTCCGCACCACCAAGCGCACATTTTAAAAATATTTTGTTTTATACTGGATGTTCCAGATGGAAATGCCAGACTAAAGTTGCATTTTTTTAAATGGAACACTCTGTATATTAATAGATAAAATGATCTGCCCTTGAAAGCTGGTTACATCGATATAATGTTGTAGAGGTCTAAAGTTGATAGTTTCTGCGTAAATAATTGTTTTACTTGATAAATTGATACATTTCAGTAGGCTATTCTGCATAGAGGAAAACAAAAAATTTGAAACTGACAGAGTAGAATATTTTCTACTAGTATGGACTGTCGTGGCTATGAGAAATAAATTTTGCAACTGCTTGCTTTATACAGGGTGTTCACAATTTTGCAAAATTGAAGAAATCTCGAATTTTTTTAATGGAACACCCTGTATATTTTTAGCTTATCGAAAAGCTCTTTTACTAACCCTTCTATTGATACCTCATTTTATGCACCTAGGATAGATCATTTGCTAATTATTTCTTTTTAAAGTTGAATTAATGAGAAATGCTTTCACTTTCCAATTTTCTGTAAGATCGGACATTTCACGAATAATCCAAAAATGGTCTATAACAAGAAGAAATCCCATTTAGTATGAGAAACAGTTGATTTTCACTTAGCGGTGAAAGCAAACATTAAATTAATATGAAGTAAGTATGTAACAGAGCATTTTCAATAGATTCACTGCTGATCAAGTTGTCTGGTGTCAGTTTAATGAAAAATTTGCAGTAATTATTTTGTATGTTCAAGAATTTCGAATAATTTAATTCAACTATTTTACGAATACCTAATATGGAACAATACATACCTAATTAGGTTGACATAAATCGAAATCAAGTAGGAAAGGACCAAGTTTGCACTATTTTAAATAAATACTAATTATTAACCACAACAGAAACTTTAATTAACAAAAGTAGTAGCACAGTAAATCAAAAATAAAGTAAATGTAAAAAGTACATGCAAATAAAACAAAGAAAACTTTCAAATGTCCTTCCATGTCTCTCAATACATAAATGAAGCCGCCTGCTTAAATTCTGCAGAACATGCTGTAATGTTTCTTGGCGAACATTTCTACATACCTCTTCCACATAAACTAAAGCCTTGACATATCCCCAAAAGTAGAAGACTAAGGGTGGGCTTATCAATGTGAGGATAAATAAATTAACTTGCAGATAAAATTTTATTCGTCAGATAATTACAATGAAACATTTATTGAGTGCAAGATAAAGCATTGTAGTTGCTAAATTTTATCTGCCAGTTAGCAATATCTGTCAGTTACTTAACTAACACTTTTATCCCCACATTGATAAACCCACCCTAAGACAATAAGATCTAGACTTCGTGGAAGTGATTGGACCATTTCGTCCTATCCATTTGTCAATTAGTCATTATAACAATTTTTTTTTAAAGATTGAACGAAACGGATTTTTTGACAACTTGGTTATTAAGTATATAAGCATAAAACTGACACCAGATAACTTGCTCAGAAGTAAATCTATTGAAAATGCTATATTACATACTTAATTTATATTAATTTAATGTTTGCTTTCACCGCCGAGTGAAAATCAACTGTTTCTCATACTAAATGGGATTTTTCACTTTTGGGATTTTTATAGAAAGTTAACCCTTCGTTGGTCGCGCTACTTTTCACTACAAGTTTGGTCGCGTGGGCTACATTTGTAGCACATCTGAATTAAATGAAAGAAACACTCAGATGTGTTTCTTTATTGTTATAAATATATAATAAATCATCTTTAAGATCTATTTCAACATCACATCATATATATCAGGCAAAAAAAAATCGAGAAAATTAAAAAAATACATATTGTAGAAAACACCTTTATTTTCTGTTTTGTTTTTTAACTTGCTCGACACAACTAAATATAAATCATTCTGTTGAACAAATACAACGTAACAATGAAGTTCTTATATTTTCATTCTTCTTTTATTTCTTCTTTTATTTTCATTTTCATTTGTTTTAATCAGTATAATTTCGATCTGAATTCATTATAGTTTTTACGATATTTTCTAGAGATAAGTTGATTGTTATACGAGTATTATACTATGTTTAGCAATTGTTAATTAAACATCTTGTATTGCGGAATCTATGTTACACAGATTTTTTTACTGTCTTTAGCTATTTGCGGGGCAGCCGCCGACTGCTGATTTAATTTCCGGCTTTTTTTTTCCTCGAACAGTTTGCGCTTTGAATAATTATTCTTTTATTACCACAATCTTATTTGTTTTATTTTTGAGTGGTTACTAACGGCTTGTGCACTTGTTACTTTTTGTACTATAAATATTATTCACTCCTTACTCTAGTTTACTAGATTTTTGTTAGTTACTGATTATTTTTTCTTGTATTTTTACTTAGGTATTTTGTTTATAATATACATTTATCATATTTACTCTTTCTTGAAATAATTATGCTTTACTATGTTGATTGATTCTAGTACTAGGGTGGCTTGCATCAACGTGCGTTCCCTATCACCTAAAATTGATGATGTGAGAGTGTTTGTTCAGGATAACTCTATCGATATCTTATTTGTAACTGAAACTTGGTTAAACAAAAATATTTCTGATAATTCCATCTACATACGAGATTTTACTTTGATTAGACAAGATAGGGACACACGGGATGGCGGAATAGCTGTATATGTTAAGTCTTGTATTAAACACAACGTTCTCGAAACATCTAGAAATATTGAGCAATTATTTCTTCTGCTTTATAACACCAGTACGACGTTTAGTATTGGAGCAGTCTACAGACCTCCAACTTTCAATTACAAGACTTTCCTAGATAGTCTTGAAAATACTATTACTGAGGTTTTACCTTTGAGTGAAAACATACCTAGTGTGTTGTGGTGATTTTAATATAGACTACCTCAAAGATACTGATGTAAAAACAATGTATCTGGTTGATTTTTTTGATTCACTGGGTTTTGTTCAACTTATAGATTTACCAACAAGACTTTCTTCGAATTACTGCTCTCTAATTGACCTGTTATTTGTATCCAACCAAAACTTTATTTCAGATAGTGGAGTACTTGATTGTAACTTCTCTGACCATGATTTTATTTATTTTAATATCAAATTCACTAAAGAAAAAAATACTCCACGCTTTCACACTTATAGAAATTTCGCTTTCATCAACAATAATGATTTCAACACGGATTTACTTAACATTCCTTTCCATGTGATTTTTCGTCTTCATAGCATTGATGATAAAGTTGGATTTTTCACTAATAGCATATTGGAGCTATTTAATAGACATGCTCCACAGTTGACTAAGCCGCACATTCCATGGCTGACCGACAATTTAAAACTTTTAATGAATCTTAGGGACAAGGCTAAGGCTAAACATCGTGTCACTCGAAACCCAGAGGATTGGATTTACTACAAGTCTCTCCGCAATCTAACTACCAATACCTTTAACCTTGAAAAGAAAGCATACTATGATTTTGCTTTTCGTTCAAGGGGTGAAACCACTTTTTGGAAGCATCTTAGCCGTTTGGGAGTGGGAGGAAAGGAAACTGCGACTTGTCTACCTACACAATTCAATAATCCAAATACAATCAATGACTACTTCCTTGATTCTTGTGATGTCCCTTCTACTGTAAACATTGGTGAGACTGTTGATTATTACCTTGCCAACAAACGATTTTCGTCCCAATTCTCCTTGCAGCCTGTTGCTGAGAGCGTGGTCGCGGACATAATTTCTAGCATAAAGTCACAAGCTTATGGTTGTGATGGCCTGAATATTACTATGATGAAGTTATGTGGTTCTATTGTTATTCCTTTCATTACTCATTTAGTTAATACTTGTTTGGTTGAGGGTGTGTTCCCAGATATATGGAAAAGCGCTATTGTCTGTCCGTTACCCAAACTTAAGAATCCTCAAGAGTTGCGTGACTTAAGACCTATAAGCCTGCTACCCGTTTTGTCTAAAGTTATCGAAAAAGTAATTAGTGTTCAATTGAGGGGATACCTCTCCGCATATAATATCCTTCCACCTACTCAGTCGGGTTTTCGAGCTAACTTTAGTTGTGAGACTGCTCTTTTCAAGGTTACTGATGATGTTTTGGATGCGACTGATAGGGGTATGATTACATGTCTGGTTTTGCTCGACTACACCAAAGCTTTTGATACTGTTAACCTTGACGTTCTTTTGTCTATTCTGGACTACATTGGGTTTGATGACACTTCTAACGCTCTATTTCGCAGTTATTTGAGTAATCGCACACAGTCAGTTAGAATTGAAAATCAATTTTCGGTAATGCGCGATGTGCGCAATGGAGTGCCACAAGGTTCCATATTAGGTCCTCTCTTATTTACAATATATACTTCCAATCTTCTCTCTAATTTAAAGCACTGCAGTTTTCATACATACGCTGACGATACACAACTTTATTACAGTTTTGCTCCAGCTGACTGGAGACAAGCTTGTTATAATATCAACGCCGACCTGACTATTTTGCATGAAAATTCTTTACGCCACAACCTTATTTTAAATCCAGTAAAATCAAAACTAATCCTCTTCGGAGGCAGGAAAGTGTGTCGAAATTTATCTAATGTATTTCGCATTAAAATGAATAACGTTAATATCCCATTAGTTGAGAAGGTTAGGTGCCTTGGTTTAGTTATTGATAATACATTTAGATATCGGGACCACGTTTCTAGCTCTATTCGCAATGCGTATGCTAATCTTAAAAGATTGTTTCCACACCGTCATGTCTTTAGCGAACAGGTTAAGAAGAGTCTATGTGAGATGTTTGTCTTATCTCAATTCACCTATTGCGCTTCAGTTTATCATGCTTCTCTAGATTACGTGTCTAAAAATCGTATTCAAAAACTTCAGAATGCTTGTTTAAGGTATATATATGGTTTACGGAAGTTCGATCATATCTCTCATAAATTGAAAAGTGTCTCTTGGCTTAATATGTACTACCGACGTCGTCTACAAACCCTGACTCTATATCATAAAATACTTTTATTGAAAACACCTCCATATCTTTATTGCAAGATTCGTTATAGAACTGATGTTCACAATTTGCTAACCAGGTTTCGGGGCAAATTATCTCCGCCACCCCACAAATCAAGCTTATATCAGTCCTCGTTTACTTACCAAATATATGCTTGCTACAATAGCTTACCTGAACATGTTGTATCAGCATCTTTGTATGTGTTTAAAAGTAATTTGCGAAAACTTCTTTTTGCTGAACAGGGACGTGGTTGATGCATGCCTACCAGGGAGAAGGAAAGAAAGAAAGAAATTGTTTTTTTTTTGTTTCTTTTTTTTTAAACGTGTGTAGTTACATTCTCATGTAATGTGCATAATACTAATGTTAATATTTAAGTCATTGGGAAAAGCCAACTTAGCGATAGTATGTGGTAATGTATGAAGGCTAAGTTGAAAAGCAGCCTGGCTGAACTTCGCCTTCATGTTACGCTAATATTTTTTCTGTTTTGTTTATATATATTTATTTATATGTATATATGTGTTTTAGCGTAATAAAGACTATTATTATTATTATTATTATTATATTATTATTATATCTAAATAACAACAAATAAATTTATCAAGAGGTAGTGGTAATTTGAAATAACAGCGTAACTTATTCTACACAAGTTGTACAAATAGTAGTGGAATGTTCAGTACACACAAAACGTCCGCATTTATTACATGTCTTTCTTGTTGATTTGTCTTTGTGTCCCGGACATACTGAACATCTACGAACAACATTTGTCTGTTGGACATTTTGTACAGGCTGTTCTTGAATTCCCAGCAAGTCACGGGCGCGTCTTCTTATTTTTGCAGATATGTTCTGAATTGTTGCTCTGTGTTGGATTTGTGGTACAATAAGTGTCCATGCACAATTTTGTATGAACTTTCTTCTTGTTATTTTTTGTTCTGGATTGTTAAATTTGTAGATACAAAGGGCATTTATGGCTGAAATGTTGAGTAAATTATGAAACAGAACCATTGGCCTACGTCGTGTATTTCTAGCAACGTCGTATTTTTGGCATAATTGATCCAA
This sequence comes from Holotrichia oblita, assembly GCA_023690525.1. Taxonomy (NCBI): domain Eukaryota; kingdom Metazoa; phylum Arthropoda; class Insecta; order Coleoptera; family Scarabaeidae; genus Holotrichia; species Holotrichia oblita. The sequence continues at coordinate 4,452,932 of CM043016.1, read as the reverse complement.
GAGATCTACGCCAATTTTTGTTCTATTGTAGAATGTAATCATTGCCGGCTTTCTATCATCACCTGATGCTGTATCTATCTCGTTATCGTGGTGCATACTGGATACAACCAATACAGACTTGCCTTTTTTGGGAACGTATGATAATAATGTCAAGTCTTTTTGCATTCCAAATAGTGAAGTTTTAGGTTCCCTGCTTCTATTTGGTAAAAATTCATGTGGGATTCCCACTTTATTTTTTCTTAATGTTCCCACAAATGTCAGCTTTTTTTCTTCCAACAACTTCTTGATAAGTTGAAAATTGCTAAATCAGTTATCACATGTTATATTACGATTAGATCCTTTGATTGGTTCCACCATTCGAAGAACAACATCTTCAGCAGAGTTGCTCTGTCTGTATGGACCTTCTGGCTGTATTCCAACGTATGGTTCAAGTTTCAAAGTGTATGCTGTGTTACAATCCACTAATGCAAACACTTTCAGGCCATATTTTGCAGGCTTTGAGGGAATGTATTGTTTAAACGAACAGCGTCCTCTAAACGCCAGAAGTTGCTCGTCTATAGGTAAATATTCTGATGGACTAAATTTAGCGCGGAAATTTTCTAGATAAACATCAAGTAACTGTCTAATCGGTGCTAATTTGTCTACTTTTTTCTTTCACTTCTATTTCTACAATCATCAAATCCTAAACACCTACTTATAAACCGAAACCTTTTCTCGCTCATGGCGAGATAGCAAAGCTCGATTCCGCTGCCTTTAGAATTGTCGAATATTTGTTGTACATTTTGTCTTGCCTTCCTCTTCTTCATCAGATAAATGCTCTTCAGTCTCTGAAAATTCCTGAAGGGAATCAGAATCATGTTCGCTTGTCTTGTCTTGATTTTCATGCTGTTCTTCATCCTCACTTTCATCGTCGTAGTCTTTTTCCTCATCACTTAGCTCATTCAGCCATTGCAGCCATATATTTGGATACCTTGATGTTTCTGCACGTTTTCTTTTCGCTTGTGACATTTTAGGTTAGGTTATGTTATTATTGATGTTCTGTACAAATGAAACATTTCATTATTTACGTAAATATATTTACGAATGAAAATCTTACCAAATTATCCCTAAAAACGTTGTAATTGTGAAATCGAACGGTATAGTACACAGTAACACAATTGGTCGGGTGGGCTACAGTTGTAGCCCCGATAGTTTTACACCCTCTTAGTTCAGTAACTAACGCAGACTGAACAATGCGCGTGCTCTGGGTAGAACATTGTTATGTTAGTGAGGAATACCTGGAGCGACGCAGCTGCAGTGCAATTAGCTATTAAAAATACAAGCATTTCTCATTAATTCAACTTTAAAAAGAAATAATTAGCAAATGATCTATCCTAGGTGCATAAAATGAGGTATCAATAGAAAGGGTAGTAAAAGAGCTTTTCGGTAAGCTGAAAATATACAGGGTGTTCCATTTAAAAATTTCGAGATTTCTTCTATTTTGCAAAATTGTGAACATCCTGTATAAAGCAAGCAGTTGCAAAATTTATTTCTCATAGCCACGACAGTCCATACTAGTAGAAAATATTCTACTCTGGCGGTTTCGAATTTTTTGTTTTCCTCTATGCAGAACAGCCTACTGAAATGTATCAATTTATAAAGTAAAATAATTATTTACACAGAAACTATCAACTATAGACCTGTACAACATTATATCGATGTAACCAGCTTTCAAGTGCGGATCATTTTATCTATTAATATACAGGGCATTCCATTGAAAAAAACGCAACTTTAGTCTGGCATTTCCATCTGGAACACCCTGTATAAAACAAAATATTTTTAAAATGTGCGCTTGACCGTGCGGAAGAATATCCGGTGAGTAAATATTTCGTTAACTTTCAGATAAGCGTGTAATCTTCCGCCCCCGCTTCGTTGCCGGACTCTATCTTGAGGTTTTATTACCTCATTACCTATTCATGTTCTTAATGTACCTACACACCTGCAACTTTGGGAAGATGCACCATCTTATTTTCAAGTAAAATATTGCTCTAAACTTTTTCGATGGGGCCAAGCGTCAATCAATGATGACCCAAAGTTCGGACGACCTGTTGAATCTCGAAATCTCAAACTGAAGACATTTGGCGAAAAATCGAAAATTTCGTACTGAAAGATCGACGTGTAAAGATCTCTGTCATTGCCAATGAAGTCTGTATATACGAAGCAAGTGCCCTCAAAATTTTGCATGACGATTTGGGTATGAAGAAGGTGTTTGCACGGTGGATACCCAGATGGCTTAGACCTGAACAAAAACTGTACAGAAAAGAAGTTTTTCGAGAAAATTTGGCCGAGTTGGAGAGGGACAAAAGATTTTTATCTCGAATTATCACCGGGGACGAGACTTGGGTACATCATTGGGATCCTCCTACTAAACAAGAATCCATGCTGTGGGATCATAAGGGCACTCCACCACCAAAAAAGGCCAAGACACAATTTTCTGGCAAAAACTAATGGCAATGGGATGTTGAAGGAGTCTTGCTTATTGAATATATGCCAAGAGGGTCTACCAGAAATGGAGAGGACTACGCAAACACAAATTAAGGCATTAGTCTTCAATTCAAAGAAGCTGTTGAAGAATATTTTGGGGGTTAGCGAAGCAATTTTCTTCTGAGGGTATGGGGCAATTGCAAAAAAGATGGATGATTAGGTAGATACAAATACAATCTTAGTAAACGCCACGAGAGTAATCGATACCTAAACCAGCCCGAATCCACTACATCTCCGAGTCGAAACGAGAACTGAATAATACCGGGAGAGATCTCACGATATCTCCCCCGAAAATTCTTAACCTTAACATCGTGAGAAACACACTACGCGCGAAACAATAAAATTATCACTTCGTCGGGGACATCTCTCAGATTTTCCACGAGAGATAAAGATAACTGCTTCGCACAGTTCTCCACTCCGCTAACGATATTTCGGGGGATTTGCAGGCGGTATTGTTTTTTCATGCGGATCTCTTTACAAATCTCCGTTTGCATGAAATTTTTCGTTGTGCCGAGCGCCACACGTTCCGTTTCATGAGATTTTGATAGCTATACGGCTCTCGCTTTTTATTTTTTATTTTTTTGTTTCGCTTCTCTTATTTTGAAACGTCTTCGCTTTCTGCTTCCCTCTTTCTCTCTCTCGCCAGTCTTAAAAGTGGCCGCCTCGATGGATCTTTGTGAGACTACCGCTGTGGCTGCCGAGAAGTTAAAGCAGGAGGTCATACATTTTTATCGAATTCGTTGCGCTCCGGGATCGTATACTCCGTCGCAAATAAATAAAACATAAAACGGGAATAAGCATGTACGTCCCTCTAGTTTGAGTTTTATGTGTTACATATGTATTTATTGAATTCTTTTGTGTTCTTTCGATGTGGTTTCCCTGTCGTATACCTATATAAGCAAAATGGAATATTCTCGGAGTAAATATGAAGGGAAGTATTTAACATAACCTGTAGGTATATACGTTTTATACGGGTTCATATATAAATATTGATACGCGTGGTATGTACAGGAATTTGTGCATTAGACACCAATATTGTGTATTGTGAGGAATCAATAATTCTTCTCTTTCTCCTCAGCTTCTTCTAGTTTTGTTTTAATGAGAGTGCTTGTACGAGGGAGCGTTTTTATATTCGCGGAATGGGGGATAAGGGGTGGAAATAAAAAAACCAAATTATTTTTCTTTTTCAATATATTCACCTGCAAGACGGATACATTTTTCACATCCTTCAATTATTTTATTTATACCCTCATAAAAAAATGATTTCTCTTTATCTGCAAAATACGCCGAAACTGCCTCCTTGACTTCATCATCGGCAGTAAATTTTTTACCCCGCAGCTCTTTTTTTCATTTTCGGAAACAAGTAATAATCACTCGGGGTCAGGTCTGGGCTGTAGGGTGGGTGATTCACAATTTCGAAGCCCACCTTATGCAGGGCAGCTAACGCAACGCGGCTCTTGTGGACGGGCGCGTTGTTGTGCAAAAGCAGCACACCTTTCGTCAATTTTCCCCGTCTTTTCTCTTTAATGGCTTCTTTTAGTCGCTCTAATATTGAAGCGTAATATTCTCCGGTTATAGAAACACCTTTATCTTTATAATCAATCAACAATATTCCTTCCGGGTCCCAAAATACCGTTGCCATGAGTTTCCCAGCTGATTGTGACACTTTAAATTTCGTGGGAGGTGCTGTGCCCTTTTTATGTCACTGCATGGAGTCTTGTTTGGACTCAGGTTCATAATGATGAACCCAAGTTTCGTCTTCAGTAACAATTCGACTCAATACACCATCCTTGTCTTCATTACAGAGGTCCAAAAATGCACGCGAACACGGGATTTTTTCCATATTTCACTTTTCACTCCTGATTATGTTACTTGGTTGACGATAGCTCAAAGACTAACTGTCTAATAACAATGAAACTTCGTATTTATACTAATTATGAGTCGCTGCACAGGCCACGCCCCCAATGCACCTAATCACCCCCTACAACCCGCTCATTCCACGAATATAAAAACGCTCCCTCGTATATGAGAAATGACAAACTGACGAATTATCTTGGCTTGATTGATTGATTGATTGCTATCAAGGCAGGGCAGTCTCTAATTATCCCTAACACTGCGTCCCACTTAGCCTATTGTGTTATTCCTGCCTAGATTCCGTTTTACTCAAACAGGTTAGTTCCCTCTATCAGGTTTAGAAGCCTATTTGGTAAATCTTTCTCCACTGGTAGATCAAATGCGCTTTGCGAAGTAACCCTACGTTGACTTAGTGCCACCCATTCGAAGATATTATGAAAGGCTGTTTCCTCCTCCTCTTGTGCATATGACCTCTTAGACAGCCGTGTCCTGTTAATAGACATGTCACTGCCCTAAACTGAGTCCTGTTTAATGCAAGTAAGTCAGCAGTTAGTCGTTGTGACGGTCGTTCCATCATCCGTTTGCTGTGTCTTTGTCCAGCTATATGGTTCCAATTTAGTTGGTGTTGTTTCATAATCCACTCATTAATTGCACCACGTACTGCACTCTTTGTGATACCCAGACCTGGCTCCGGCCCGGTGAATTTAATTTGGGAACCTTCCCTCGCTAGCTGGTCTGCGGTTTCATTGCCTGCTATACCCCTGTGTCCCGGCACCCACACCAAGGTAACCTTGTTGTCTCTGGCCAGGACAGTTAGGTTTTGCAGACACTCCCATACTAGTTTGGAGGCTATGTAATAAGATGCTAGAGCCTTTAAGGCTGCCTGACTGTCAGAGAGAATACAGATCGCCTGCCCTCGCGGTTGGCGGCGTAGACTCTCCAACGCACAGGTTTGTATAGCATATATTTCTGTTTGAAATACCGTTGTGTATCGCCCAAGTGGTTCACATACCTTGTAACCCTGGTTTTCCTCGTATACACCAACGCCAGAATTAGTGCCCGCCCTTGACCCATCTGTATACCTGTTTTGGGCGTGCGGTTTTCTCCCCTCACCATTTTTCCATTCATCCCAATTCAAGAAAATCTTGAAGGGTTTGTCATAGGAAATGCTGGTGATTGATATGTCGCTCCCCATATCAAAGATTGGGTTTTGTACTATTGCTTCTATTCTGGTGTGCTCCAGCCCATAGTGGGGTCTCCAGTTGCTAGTATTCCTTAGTCTGTATGCTCCCATTCTAGCCTCTCCCATGATAAAGATATCGAGGGGAGTTTAACATGGTTTCCATAGCAGCCGTTGGAATACTCTTGATAGCCCCAGTTATACATAGGCACGCTAATCTCTGAATTCTCGAGAGTTTAGTTATCATATGCTTCTGCTTAACTTTTGGCCACCAGACCAGGCAGCCATAAGTTATCATGGGTCTTACTACCATACTATACAACCAATACGTCATATGCGGTTTGAGTCCCCATGTTTTTCCAACTGTTCTACGGGTTGTTATTAACACCCTTTTGCATGTGTCAGTCATTTTCTCCAAATGTGAATTCCAGTTTAGTTTAGAGTCCAAGATCACCCCCAGGAACTTGGCCTCCTGACTAATCTGTATAACCTTATTGTATAGAGTCGGTGCTCTTAGGCCTTCCAATCTCCTTCTTTTGGTGAAGGGTACAAGTGCAATTTTCTCCGGGTTTACTCCAAGGTTCTCCCTCTTGCACCACCCTTCTACCATCTTTAATGCTCTTTGCAAAAGTTCTGAGATTATGCTGGTACTCCCACTAATGGTGAAAATCACTATATCGTCAGCATATCCCTGTGTATAGAAGCCTGCATTGTTTAGCAGAGCGAGCAGTTCGTCAATTACCATGTCCCACAGTAGAGGGGACAGGACACCTCCCTGTGGGCATCCCCTGAAACTGACACCTGCATCTTATCTCCCACTAATGCCGCTTCTACCTGCCTACCGTGGAGCATGGCTTCCATCCACTCACAGATAGTAGTTTCTACTCCACGACTTTTGACAGCTCTTATTAGAGATTCAAATGAGGTGTTATCAAATGCACCTTCCATGTCAAGAAATGCCGCTAATGCAATTTCTTTATTGTTTAAAGTTGCCTCTACCCGAGACACAAGCTGGTGCAAGGCACTTGCACATGATTTACCTGCTTGATATGCATGCTGGTTGGGGTGTAACGGCCTCTCTAGTAGAGAGGTTTTCCTAAGGTACTTCTCAAGCAGCTTTTCCATAGTTTTCAGAATAAACGATGATAGGGTTATTGGTCTGTATGCCTTTGCTTCAGCATATGAGCTTAGCCCTATTCCAAACAGATGGTATGTAACCCAGCGCCAGCTCTATAGATTCGGCAAAGCACTAATGCTATTGCCTCTTCGCCTTGTTGTAGTAAGGCGGGAAAAATCCCATCAGGACCAGGGGACTTGTACGCCTCGAAGCTGTTAATCGCCCAAATGATCCTGTTGTATGTTATTACCCTTTTAGCTAATCGCCAGTCCTCTCTCCCAGGCCTTCGTAAAGGCCATTCAAGAGTTTGACTGCCTAATCCACTATTTGGGCAAATATTCTTTGAACCTGGGAAGTGCGCTTCTAGTAAGACTTCCAGCGCTTCTGTCCCAGTGTTCGTGAACTCTCCAGTGGGTTTCCGAATGGTTCCCAGCGGATTTGTTGGATCTTTTGCAAGTAGTCTGTGGAGTCTTGCACTTTCAGATGTACTTTCTATATCCTCACAGAGCTTCCTCCATGACTTTCTTTTAGCCCTTCTTAGGGCTCTGTTATACGCAGTGAGTGAGTTCCGATAATCAGACCACTCATTGGTTTTTTTCGCCTTATTAAATAATTTGCGCGTTCGCTGCCTGTAATGACAATTTCTCATTCCACCAGCTGACTGCTCTGGAAGAGTTTCGTTTTGTCTGAGGACAACTTATTTCATATGAGGTTATTATGGTCTCTTGCAATTGTTCGGAGGCAGCCTCAATATCCAGTTCATTTTTTATATCTGGTCTGACCTGCTTGATGTTATCGCTCAGCTCCTCTTTGTACTTCGCCCAGTCGGTTCTCCGTGGATTCCTGTACATCTCAACTGTTTTATCGACTCCCGCGATTTCCAGTATGATGTACCTGTGATCTGAGTGAGAAGGTTCCTCAGACACATATCTTGGCTTAGTACGCATAGATTAAATCGTATTCAGTTATTTTTTTGATGACCGGTACTGGACAAGTGAAGATCGTTTTCAGATGTCTGAAAAATGTCAGATCTGGAGGCTGAAGGTGATCAGATATATGTGGAAAAAAGCAAGACCATATGGATGTTTGTTTTCTTTACAAACATTAGCTACAAGCTGCGACTGTAGGACCAGAAGGACAATATCAGTAACACTAGGTTTAACATAGGACAGACCGGGGATGAAAGTAACATTTCTATGTTTTTAATTTTTGTTTTTTAATTCTCGTCCAATTTTGGACATCCATGTTGATTAATTGTTAATGAATAAACACAACAATTAAAGAAAAGGAAAACATTTAAGGATCTATGACAAAATTTAAGTTACACTACTTCAAAAAAAACTCGAACGTGCTTGTTACAGCCATAACGCGTCTATTTTCTTCTCCCTCTCTCTCGACTATTTTCAGATCATCCTGTTAAGCCACCAACTCGTCATTTTGAAATCCCAATGTATATGTGCAACTCAACGTTGGGGCAAAAAGTAACAGCCATTGGAGTAAGATGTAACAGCCGATTATTGAAATAATTAACATTAACAAACAACAATAGGTACCTAGGTCTTTTAAAATATAATTTATCAACAAAACTATTGTTTGAAATTCTTTGCCAAAAAAATTCAATCTGACAAACTATCGTCCGAGTCGCAATTTCTGCACAAGAACATTTTTCTATTTCTAACACAGTTAACATGGGCCCATAATTTACATCGCTGACATTGCACCCATTGCTCCCCAGGCAAACTACTTGAATAGGAGTCAGAACACATGGGGCACACTGTTTCCTCCTTGTCTTCTTCTTCATTTTTGTCACTGTCGCTCATTGAATATTTTTTGGCGACTTGTTTCTTCTTTTCTTTGTTTACAACTGTTCTCTTTTTTTTGCTCTTCCTTCAATGCATTCATTTCGGGAGTGTCTGTTAATATTGCAGTCACACGCCGTTTACGCCATCTAGTCGTTTGTTTTCTTTTCGGTGCTTTTGGAAATGGATTTAGGCTTTCAGGAGAAAATTGAGAACTGGATCCTGGCCCAGAACAAGGGTTCAACAACTTCAACTTCTGTCTCTTGTATTGGTCTCGCAATCTTTATATTGACGAAGAAAAGTTTCTTGCGCCTGAGTAAAATAAATTTGTTGTAGGCCAAAGAAAGCAACGTCTAAACGTTTCTAACGATGAGTAGTGTGTCCAGGCAACTGTAATCATATTATATAATATAACATCCATCCAAATTATGAAAAAATCTTTTAATTGCTAATCATGAATTATCATTCCAAGCTTTAATCCCTTATCCAGTTCTCGCCAAAATCTGCTTTCAGCAGGTTGTTAAGTTATTTCAATTAGGACCAGGTTATCTGGGGCTTCATTACACAACCTCCACATTAAAAGGTGTATAATGTGTGCGTTCTTATTTTGCCCTCCACAACCGTCCGCAAAGAGGCGTATTTTAGAAACACTGGTGAAATCACACTGAATCAGACACAAAATCTAAGACAGCCGAACCAACTTTATTAAAGCCTCGGCCACTCACCTCTTCCATCCATCCATAAAATACTGGATTTTGAGCATTTATGTCCACAATGCAGAAAGAATAGGAAGCTATTTGATAAGACTAAAAATTTTCTTGGGTTGGAAGTTTGGGTAAATTATGAACCTGTTGAAGGTCAAAACAGAAAGAGACTGGGCCCTCTTCTTCCTTTAAATTCACGTGACAAGGTCAAAATTGTAGGTTTTCTTATTACTTCAATTTCTTTTTCATAACTCTGTTAATTTTCTGTCTCTTTCTACTTCCCATAAATTCTCTGCCGCAGTCACACCGACTGAAGATATCATAATCAAAAACTAAATCTTAATATATGCAGATCACGAAATTAACTATTTCAGAACTGTCAAACTGGACATATTTCGCTTTGAAAACCACACATTGTAAACATGTTGCGTTTTGATAGTGGAGCACAAAGTTTTCGTCTACTTCTAAATAGGATTTGTTGTGTTTTGACAAAGAATATTGTAGATAACCTTTTAATACACGTAACGCTATCTCTAACTTTAAAGTTGAAAAATGGACTAGAAAACGAGCTCCTCAATCATCATGAGATGGATGTTTCCCAGCTGGATTCCTCTTTGTTTAGATCCCTTAGGATCATAAACTTTAGGCTACTTGTTCTGATGCATCGAGGTGATGCCTCTATATTATTAATATTCTTGGGTTCAAAATAAAATCTTTCTTTGAGAGTCTGAAGAATCGAAAAAAATATCCCCATGCAGTCACTCCTTCACAGCTAATCTCTTTACCTTGTCCTTGAAAAACTACCTTCAGTGGATCTCTTGATGCAGAAGCAGAACACTAAGCACTTCAATCCACAAAATACCAAAAAACTTTTTACTAGAAACCGACGGGTTTCGACAGCAAAGCTGTCATTATCAAGGCGATAATCAAACTTATTGATAATAATTCTAGTCGTCTAAGACACCTAGGTGTTAAGCAGTAAAATAGCTTTAGTCGATCCAGGCATATTTAAGGCCCTTCATGTGTCCATTATTTCTCCTCCTACTCCTACTGGAAAGAAAGATTTGATTCTCCGAATCTTTTGTAGGAGACATTATTTCTGACTAGCAGTGTACATGCGTAAATCTAATAACATCTTGTAGCCGTAAATTTTTAACAAAACAGACAAGAGTTTGAATATCTAATTCGTTATTGGCTGAGTACTCCCTCCAATATCTTAGCCCCCTCTCAAATAAAACTAAACAACCAATTCTATCCATCACCATCTTCCTTCTACCTTTGAGACCCATCACAGTGCGCTAATAACGCTGCGTATGCGATTCCTATGCACCTACCAATTTTATTTTAATGTTTCTATTCGTTTAAGTCAGGTTGTGGCAGCGCCTCCTTCTTACTAAATCTCCTGATAACCTCTCCGTTAGTTTAAGAGATATCCAATGAAAAATGAATAACTTTCTGCGTTCCCTACCACTTATTTCCGGACTTGAGTGGGGGAATTTAGTAAAAGGTAGGTGTGGTTACCACCTAACGTTAGCTCGACTTGCGCCTGGTAGAAAGGGAAGACTGGACGAATTAAATTTAGTTGCCTTTAACATTTGAAGCAGTTCAGATCGAAGATTGGTAGAAAAAGGCTGAAGATTGTTTTAATTCTTGTGGAAACTTTTAAATGAAATAATTTTTTGTTAAAAAGAATTATTATTATATTATAATTATTTTATTTTTATTAAATGTTTAATTTAAAAGACTTAAAACGTGCAAAAAGCAGTTCAAACAGTCAATGAGAAAGAAATGAATTTTCGACAAGCTCGATAAACTTACGAGGTACCAAAATCGACTGAGAAGCATTTAGCTAGCTCTAGATTGGTCAAAATGTTTCCTCAACAGGCATTCAAGTTTAAAGAGGTTAGTTTGCTGCACGAGCCGTGGGCTTTAATAAAACAACTGTTTTCAACAACAGTTGCAAGACAATTAGCACCTTAACAACTGCAGAGAGCGAGAGAGAGAGAGAAAACAGAGAGAGATGACAAACTGTGAGCCTGTTTATAGGGTGAGCTGCTAACAATAGCTGCTGATACAGCTCTTGAATTAGAGGTGGTCGGCAACGAAAGTCTTAGAACTGGTTGGATGTCTTTTGGAGAAACCAAGAAGTGATGATGTGTTTGGGTCACATTTTCTGGTTCATCCATCCTTGCCATTCTGTTCATGGAGGAAGAAGTGTTCATCGGTGAAGATGTTAGGATTGTAGGGTAAGATCCTAGTTGCAGCAATCCCTTTAGAGGCGATCGCCGGGGGTGGCAGTTTTCTCATAGGCTTTCCCCACTAGCTTATCTATCTGATAAACAGTAATCGATCTAAAAGGATGACTGACTATCCAACTTTCAATTTCTCCAGCATAAAAGGTCTTGAAATTTTTCATGAACGTCTTATCTAATGCGGATGCATACGGTTAATGGAATGTGGCGGCAGACATATTAAAGAGACGCCATTTTCTCGAGCAAGTTCCATCACATCAAAATTACGTGTGTGGGTTGTGTGGCCATCTAAAATTAAGACCACAGGATCATCCTTCCAAACCATTTAGTAAACAGATCTGTTTGTATCCATCCTGATACATGACAACCAGCAATGCTGCCAGGAGGTGCTCCATCCATTAATTCAAGTTTCATTCTCTCACGAGGAAATACAAGCATATTGGAGGAACAAAGTTTCCAGACGACCTCTTTCAGCAGAAGAAAGTTTGTGCACTTCTCTTTTTCCTTTCAAAAATACCACTCTCATGCTTTTGTGCTGGACAGTAGTAACTCTCGTCTTATCAACATTGAAGACACGCTGCAACTCCACCTTAAGTAAGTCAAAAAGTTTCTTTTATGTTTTCACGAGAAAATCCTTTGATTCTAGCCAACGACTGAGGTTGAGGTTTCCTCAATGACAGAGCAGGGTGTCGAAGTCATTTTCTTCCAGCACCTCCAGCAGAAGTCTCCATTAATAAGCAGTATTTTACCAGTTCTTCTATTTCGGAGGGCAACACTGCTTTCCTTCCAAAGGGAACTTTAAGTAACTTTTCAACTTCTTCTTCAGATTTTTTGACGTAGTCCTTTATATAATAGTAGACCCCGGCACTTCAAAAGTTTTTGAAACTTTTAGCGGTCCCATTTCTCTTCTTTTAACCGCTAATGTGACATTTGAAAAGTAAAAACTTGCTTAGGAATGTGTTCTTATTATCACCTACTGGGCCAAAATCAGATGTACCTAATACAAACTTTACAAAAACATATTTTTTTCTTCAGGTTACGAGTTCGTTTATGTTCATGCAAACATTCCTCCCCGGAAACGAACCTACGTCCTGGGTCAACCTCTTCTTACATTTCTAAGAAGATTATTATCCGCTAAAGTTCCCAACGAGCAAATGAAACCTCTTATAAATTCAACAGATGTAGGTATCAGATGGAAGATATGGAGGAGCTAGTTTGTACATTTTAAAGATTAAAATCAGCATAATACGATGGAATTAGCGAGTTGTAGCTTAAGACTTCCTTGTAATGTTTAATTGAGAAAATGCAGCTCTCGAACTATAATTCCATGACAAGCTGATCTGGTACGTACATCCGCGAGAGCGATTCTCATTTATCCACCCACCCCCTCGAAACTAGGTTATATTACCCACCACTTTCGTTTCCGCTGGATAAAAGTGTCATCATTTAGGGTTATTCCCGTAACGGCACTATTGCTGCGTGTACTGCGAATCCCTCCTTGATTTTACAGGGGGCGCTCCTTTTACGGCACCGTCGCTAAACGCGTCAGCAATTTTAGGGCGAGATGTACGAGCGTGAGAGACAGAGATAGAGAGAGCTTGACGAAGAAAAAAAAGCAGATTGTTACGTTTGAGCTCTTTGCCGTGATTATATTATTCGAAGTGTTGGAAGAGGAGATTTCCCGAGCCATCAAAGACGACGTGGAGAAAAATGTTGTGTTAGTTTAGTATATTTATGTATCTACGTGTCTTATCCGGTAAAAGATGCGTCAGTTATTTAAAGGTAAGCACATGCTTAGATAAGAGAAAAGATTGATGAGATCAAATGAGTTCAATTTTATAAAAACGATGGCTTCGGCTGAATGGGGTAGCTCAGAAGAGAAGTGGTAAGCTACCACAATCAAACAATTTTTCCAAGTTTCCTGAAACGTGGACTTGATGAACTTCAGTTTCAATCCAGTCTTGATAATGAAAGAAATCAAATCATCTGGGTCTCTTTTGGATGAATCATTTACAATTCGATATAGGTCAAGGTAAAATCGTCCTGGAAAGAAGTGAGATCATGCAAATATTTAAAACCAATTACGACAAAACATGCCCTAGATGGCAGATGAAGACCTAAATCTCTAATAATGGATGTTTTTCAAAGGATAAATTCCTGAGCGAAAGCAAAGACTAAATGACGAGGACAAGGACAAGAAGGATAATTTTAGTAAGAAGTCAAAGATGTATGGAACCAACTCAAGGGAAAACAGTCTCTAAGTGGCAGAAATTGCAACACCACCACCCCAACCTCTAAATTACTTATAGGAAGAAAAGAAAACGCAATTTACAACTAAACCAAAGTGAACCCCTGCTACTTCAAATGACGAAATAAAACAGTTATATCTGCAGAGAACCTGAACCTATAGGGAAATCTGAAAATCACTGGAATCAAAACCACGTCTGTTAATATGAAGCCAAGCATTTGAAACATCTCAAAACCACCAATCCAATTGAAATCACGTCAGGTCAGTTGAGTTAGGGTAAAAAATTATTGGATGAGATGCTTTGATGGAGGGCTTGCAAATAAATTTCAAAACAATCTAGAATTTACCAACCCCTACCAATCGTCAACCAAATTTGAAAAGACTAAATCAAAAAAAGTTTCGGCATTTACTTGTTTTTCGTGTATACTATTGAACAAGTTTGATCCAAAGATCGATCGAAACTAAAGCAAAATACACGCCAAAAATTGTTAAGTCTAATTTAAATTTTTTTCTCACAAGATTACCATGATTTTTAAACAATATTTAATCACCATAACATCTGTCACATGCAGCGTTAATTTGACACGCTCCTAATCAACTCCCAAGATATTTTTAATTTTAATGGTTTCAATAATTTGATTACACCTACTACAGGTTGACCAATTTTCAGTTTTTCAGAGTTTTTAAGAGATGAACTTGGGATGTATTATTACAAGAAGTTCCAATTCAAATCTAACAGAAGCAGATCGAGCATCAATTTATAATGCAGTCACACACAGACAATTGCTAAATAAAAACTGTCCACGAAAATGAATGGGTCAAAATAGTTCTTTAATTTTATGGCCGGGTAAATCTCTCGACCACCCCCTCCCCCAATTTTTTTTGAGGAACTATTACAGCTAAAATACATAGCAAGCAACATGATTTTCCATGATAAACTTTTCAAAGTTTTTCTGAATTGGGATGAGTGAAAAAATGGTGAAGAGAGAAATCGAAAACCCAAAACTGCTACCTAAATAGGTCAAGAGTTAGTACTAATTCCTTGCTTTGAAAATTATTTGCAAAACAATCTAGAATTTACCAACTCCCCCAATCCTCAACAAAATTTGAAAAAACCAAATCAAAAAAAAATGTTATTTCGAATCAAACCATCTCATCCAATCACTTTTTATTCTAACTCAACTTGTCTAACGTAATTTTGTTGAGGATTGGAGGGAGTTGGCAAATTCTAGATTGTTTTGAAAATTATTCGCAAAACAATCTAAAATGTACCAACCCCGTCCCCCCTTCTCAATCCTCAACAAAATTTGAAAAAACCAAATCAAAGAAATACGTTATTTCGAATCAAACCCTCTTCCAATCATCTTTTAGTCTAACTCAACTGACCTGACGTAATTTTATTGAGGATTGGAAGGGGTTGGTAGATTCTATATTGTTATGACAATTATTTTCAAAACAATCTAGAATTTACCAACCTCCTCCAATCCTCAACAAAATGTGAAAAGACCAAACCAAAAAAAGACGTTATTTCGAATCAAACCATCTCATCCAATCACTTTTTGATCTAACTCAACTTATCTAATGTTATTTTGTTGAGGATTGGAGGAGCTTGGCAAATTCTAGATTGTTTTGAAAATTATTTGCGAAACAATCTGGAATGTACCATCCCCATCCCCCCCTCTCAATCCTCAACAAAATTTGAAAAGACCAAATCAAAGAAATACGTTATTTCGAATCAAACCCTCTTCCAATTATCTTTTAGTCTAACTCAACTGATCTGACGTAATTCTGTTGAGGATTGGAGGGAGTTGGTAAATTCTAGATTGTTTTGAAAATTATTTGCAAAACAATCTAGAATTTACCAACCTCCTCCAATCCTCAACAAAATGTGAAAAGACCAAACCAAAAAAGACGTTATTTCAAATCAAACCATCTCATCCAGTCACTTTTTATTCTAACTCAACTGACCTGACGTAATTTTGTTGAGGATTGGAGGGGCTGGTAAATTTTAGACTGAACTTACCAACCCTCTGCAATCCTCAACAAAATTTGAAGAGACCAAATCAAAAAAAAACGTTATTTCCAATCTAACCATCTCATCCATTAATTTTTTAGTCTAACTCAACCAAACTGACGTAATTTTGTTGAGGATTGGAGAAGGTAATTCTAGATTGTTTCGAAAATCATTTACAAAACAGACTAGAATTTACCAACCCCTTCCAATCCTCAATAAAATTTGAAAAGATTAAATCAAAAAAAGACGTTATTTCGAATCAAACCATCTTATCCAATCACTTTTTAGTCTAACTCAATAGACCTAACGTCATTTTATTGAGAATTGGAGAGGGTTGGTAAATTCTAGATTGTTTCGAAAATTATTTGCAAAATAAACTAGAATTTACCAACCCTCTCCCCCCCCTCCCACCCCCAATCCTCAACAAAATTTGAAAAGACCAAATCAAAAGAAGACGTTATTTCGAATCAAACCATCTCATCCAATCACTTTTTAGTCTAACGCAACTGACCTGATGTAATTTTGTCGAGGATTGGAGGGGGTTGGTAAATTTTAGATTGTTTTTAAAATTATTTGCAAATCAATCTAAAATGTACCAACACCCTCCAATCCTCAACAAAGTTTGAAAACACCAAATCAAAAAAGATGTTATTTCGAATCAAACCAACTCATCCAATCACTTTTTAGTCTAAGGATTGGAGGGGGTTGGTAAATTCTAAATGGTTTTGAAAACTATTTGCAAAACAATCTATAATTTACCAACCCCTCCAATCTTCATCAAAATGAGACTAAGACCAAATCAAAACAAACGTTATTTCGAATCAAACCATCTCATCCAATCATTTTTTTGTCTAGCTCAACTGTCCAGACGTAATTTTATTGAGGATTGGACGGGGTTGGTAGATTCTAGATTATTTTGAAAATGAGGATTGGAGGGGCTTGGTTAATTCTGGATTATCTTCAAAATACTCTAGAATCTACCAACCCCTCCAATCCTCAAAAAAAATTGAAAAACCAAATCAAAGAAGACGTTATTTCGAATGAAATCAACTCATCCAATTTTTTTTTAGCCAAACTCAATTGACCTGACGTAATTTTGTTGAGGATTGGAGGGGGTTAAATTCTAGCCTGAATTTACCAACTCCCCAATCCTCAACAAAATTTGGAAAGACCAAATCAAAAAAAAAAAAAAGTTATTTCGAATCAAACCATCTCATCCAATCATTTTTTACTCTAACTCAACTGAACTGACGTAATATTGACGTCTGTTTTTTTTTGTAATTTTGACACACATGGACAGCTAAATTAAGATTAGAGTAAGATCTACACGGCAAAATTGTTTGACAAAAAATTGAAGGATGTTTCTACGACATTAAAAAGTAAACTGACGTCATTTTGACGTCTACTTTTGTCATCATGGTGTACACGTAATTCATTAGTCATTTTTCGTTTGTGACCACTTTCATACATACATGAATAGATTTAACTGACGTCTTATAGACGTCACGTATTATATTAGTCTTGTTTGTTAAACTATAAACATTAGAATTAAAATATAAATGAACGGAATCAAACGATGATCGATTTTTGATAATGACGCTTCTCTATAAATATCGAAACGTCGTCGAGAGGGAAACGAACCGAGTTCGATCACACAGGAGACCACCACCAACCGTATACACACCACTTGATAATTAAAAGTTAGATTGAAAACAATTCTACGAAGTGACCGTACCATCATACGGGAAAGCTTGCGCTCGTCCTACAGCGACATCTGTTTAATTACGTTCAGGATGCAATTGTTCCGAGACGCTTCCACAACGGGTCGCCGCTAACATATCCCCAGAAATTGCTATCCGGGGTTTGCTTCAGCGTTCGCAATATGCCTAACATATATGAAAGTGGAGTGAAGGCCGACTCGACTCCGAATGTGTTAGGTAAAGCGTTCGTACGTGCTGATGCAGCTTTTGCGAGAAGAACATTGCGCGGGGTGTGGAGTGGTAGTAGCAACAGCAAGGAAAACGTGATTTCATTATGAAATTGATTAAACGTATCGTATACGTGTGTGTGTGTGTGTGTGTGTTGTGTTTGTGTGTGGAATGCGAACGTGTTTGCAGTAATGGTAATAGCAACTCTCGGTGGAATAATGAATATTACAGCCGTAGCCGTGCAAAATGTATTGATCGTGTCATGTGTGTGTGGGATATTAAAGCTGAAGCTTGTTTGATCTGATACTAGGCGGTAATATCTGTAGTAAATGTGTTATATTGAAGGTAAATAGGTACCGTTGTGTAACCACTCGAGCACGATATTTCTTTATCACTGTAATATGTGGATATTAATTTTGTGATGGCCATCTAGTGAGAGCCGAATTTAAGCGTAATTTGAGGAAAATCTAGAATTAGAGTGTGCAAAAGGGAGGCATAAAAGTCGACGCACTCTTTAGTTTAGTAACCCACTAAACACCAAACAAGTTTTAACTAAAACACCAACGCATTTCAACAGCAAATCTGTCATTATCAAGGCGATAATAAAACTAAATTAAAATAAAATCTACAAAAACAGGTAACCTAAATGTTATGCACTGTCAATCCGATACGCATCATTTTCTCGAGCAAGTTCCATCACATCAAAATTAGGTGTGTGGGTTGTGTGGCTCTCTAAAATTAAGACCACAGGATCATCCTTAGTTAGTTTTATATAATCAATAAAATGGAAACACCATTTAGTAAACAGATCTGTTTGTATCCATCCTGATACATGACAACCAGCAATGCTACCAGGAGGTGCTCCATCCATCAATTCAAGTTTCGTTCTCTTACGAGGAAAGACAAGCATATTGGAGGAACAAAGTTTCCAGACGCTGACGTGCAAGCAACTATGGTTATGAGACGACCTCTTTCAGCAGAAGAAAGTTTGTGCACTTCTCTTCTTCCTTTCAAAAAATACCACTCTCATGCTTTTGTGCTGGACAGTAGTAACCCTCGTCTTATCAACATTGAAGACACGCTCTAACTCCACCTTAAGTAAGTCAAAAAATTTCTTTTATGTTTTCACGAGAAGATCCTTTGATTCTAGCCAACGACAGAGGTTGAGGTTTCCTCAATGACAGAGCAGGGTGTCGAAGTCATTTTCTTCCAGCACCTCCAGCAGAAGTCTCCATTAATAAGCAGTATTTTACAGTTCTTCTATTTCGGAGAGCAACACAGCTTTCCTTCCAAAGGGAACATTAAGTAACTTTTCAACTTCTTCTTAAGATTCACTTCAAAAGTTTTTGAAATTTTTAACAGTCCCATTTCTCTTCTTTTAACCGCTAATGTGACATCTGAAAAGTAAAAACTTGCTTAGGAATGTGTTCTTATTATCGCCTACTGGGCCAAAATCAGATGTACCTAATACAAAGTTTACAAAAACTTTTTTTTTTCTTTTATATTGCAAAACATATTTCTTTGCTTAGGTCTCACTATGTTGTAAGTACATCGCTAAACACTTTAACCCACTAAACACCAAACAAGTTTTAACTAAAACACCGACGCGTTTCAACAGCAATGCTGTCATTATCAAGGCGATAATAACACTAAATTAAAATAAAATCTACAAAAACAGGTAACCTAAATGTTATGCACTGCCAATCCGATACGCATCATTAATTTCCGAATAACGAAAACAATGACGAAGGAGGGATTGGGCCGTTGTCACAGTTCATTACACATGACTTATTTTTATATATTTCTAAACTTTCGAAAACATTTAGAAACTTACAATTATTGTTTATTTGTCTAATTAATTTAACATTCGTATGATCGATGTTGTGATCTGTTTCTGTGTTGGGCAACGCTCGATTTCTCAACTCTATTAAATCTAAGATTAGCCATATTCTCTTTGAATCTAGTTAAGACTGCTCTCCTGGTTTGCCCAATATATTTTTGATTACAATCTTTACAATTGATTTTGTAAATACCTGACTTTTCTAGAGGTTGTATTTTATCTTTAGGGTTACCTATGAGACTTCGTAAACTAGTCCCAGAACTGTAAGCTATTCTGAGATCTAGCTCTTTGAAGATTTTACTCAAACCTTTAGTGATAAAGGGAGCGTAAGGGAGGGTCACAACGGGTGAAGCTTTAACATCCTCTCGAAAAGTCGTAGATTCTTTCACAGTTTTCTTATAATTAAACTTCCTAATTAACTTATAGGTATGCTGAGGCTGGAAACCATTCCACTTGGCCGCATCTTTTATAATTTTAACACGTTGACGGACATCCCGTCATTCTGAATGGTGTTAACTGGTACAGTACTTTTACCTTATAAATGTATGAAGACGCTGAGCAGCGTTCCGTCACAGTGAAGAATATCTGATAAGCTCATTCTGACACAACGCTGATCAGCGTCGGACGTGTATAGAATTATTTGTCGTTACATGATGATCCTGGCCTATATACCTAATTTTTTAAAACCAAAGTTGCTATTATATAAAGAAATTTATTATTTTTACGAATAATACAAAAACAACAGTGTAAACTTCTAATTCTGAGTTAAATGCAATTAAAAAGCTAATCTACTTTGCTTTGCTTTCGTGCCACTCTTCAAAGCATTCTGGACACAACGGCGGTTTATTCGAGCATCCCTTACATTTATAGGCTGTTTCTTTGCGTAAATTGTTTCTTGTGCACATTCTGCATTTCAAAAACACTTTTTTCTTGTTGGATTTGGCCGATGGATCACCTGGATTTCTCTCAGGCCAATGACCCTCTAATGAATTTTGAGTTGTGGTGGCTTCTGGCTCATACAAGACATTTTCATGCTTTCTATTGTCATGCTTGTGACGTCGAATTAAATGTTTTCCTTCAATATGATCTGGGAGTTTCAAGTAAGATTTTATAAGGCTATCACGAAAATCTAGAAATCTGCAAGTTTTGGAATTATTTTTATAGTACTTTTTGTAGAGATAACAACTATTCCATATGGTAACATCTAGCCTGACATGTGACGGTTATATGCAACAATTTCTATAGGTTTTATTAGCTCCTTTCCATATCTGTTTGTGGTTGACACCAATCGGGGATGATCTCTAGTTGTTATGATTAAAACATCGCGTTTATCGCGCCATTTGGAAACATAAACCTGTTTTCTGCGAACCCAAACATGATCTCCTTTTTTAAGCTTTTTATTTACCAATTCGCGCGGATTGCCTACTCGGTTAGATCTTAGAGTCCCACAAGTATGAGTTCTTAAAGCAAGCAGTTTTTCGGAGAGTCTATAACTATTATAAAAATTGTCCATGTACAATTCGTGTCCTTTCATAAGGTATGGTTTCATTAACCGTAGAACTAGAGACTCTAACTTAGTAGAATCCTGCTCTTTATTTTCTACTGCGCCATTGTACATTTCTGGGTTTAGCAGATAACCCTCTGAGGTTGTTAACTCATAAAATTTAATCCCATACTTGGATTTTTTATTTTTATTATACACTCTAAAGCCTAGCCGGCCACGAAAATGTAAGAGTGACTCGTCCAGGGAGAGCTCCTTAGGCGGACTGTAAATAGACTGAAATTGGTCAATCAACATGTCCAGAAATGGTTGAACTTTTTCTTTTTTCTTTGACAAAGTAGCAGAACAGTATAAAACTCGTAG
This sequence comes from Holotrichia oblita, assembly GCA_023690525.1. Lineage (NCBI taxonomy): Eukaryota > Metazoa > Arthropoda > Insecta > Coleoptera > Scarabaeidae > Holotrichia > Holotrichia oblita. The sequence continues at coordinate 4,431,609 of CM043016.1, read as the reverse complement.
TATTTGTTCAAACCTCCTCCCTGACATAACGTAACTAAACAATGGGTGAAAATACAAAATATCAGCCTAGGAAAAGAAACGGCGCATATTTGAAGTACTAATTTGTCCCTGTAGCAGACATAAAGCAAAAAACTTTTTCATTTCATCAAGACTGACTGGACGAAAATAGGCATCTCGAGAGTTTTTTGTCTTAGGTTTGTTGGTTGTGATTAAAGCTGTTCCATAATTGTTTGTACAATCCACTACATATTGCATTATATTTTCCGTAAATAGTAATTCGAAAACAGCTTGAGGACTAGCATTTGGGTTTATATCTACCTTTAAACGGTGTGTGGATTCATCATAATTAAAGTTTGGTACAATAGTAGCTGTATCTACCCATATTAAATCATCTTCTTTTTCTCGAAGGTCATCCTCTGAGGCTTGTTGTGTAATGTCTTCATCGGATCGTCGCGGATGCTCTGATATACCTTCGTTTAGTAAAGCGTTCTTGGGTTGTGGAGCTGGTGCAACACTACTTGTATCTTGAATTGAAATACCTGGCTGAACTCTTTCAACAGCTTTAGTTTTAGACCTTTTAGTAGCATTCAGAGGTAAATCATCTGCATCGGACATTTCACGTTCATCTGATCGCGTACTAGAAGATTCACTCGGAACGTAATTCTCGTCTGAACCATATTCTCCTGACGAATCAACATAAGGGTCTTCATCAGACGATAAATTCTCATAAAGGTCCCATAACCGCTGCTGTTCTTTTTTGTAAGGATCATGGAGGTTGTCCTTTTCATTCATCTAATAATACGAAGGAATTTTGTGACTATGTATGTCATATAAACTAGTATTTACTTACGATTTGGAAAAAATATGGCGGCAACACAAATTGTGACGGACAAATCACACCCCCGAGCAGTTGCAGTATAACTAACGACGTTGTACAGCGTTGCGTATCATGTACTCAAGTGGTGGTAGTGAAAATGGAAGGGGTAATGTAAGTTGCACTATTATGGCACATGGCCAACCATGTCTCTCTGTAATGTGACAGTATGACGTTACGTACGTTATATATTTATGAAAATATCGACGCTGTTTCACGTTCAGTCACAATTTGAGATTTTATTGAGAACGCTGATAGACGTTCTGCCGTATTGCAACTTTCACAAATGACGCTGCGCAGCGTTACTGTCCGTCAACGTGTTAAGCTCTTTCTCATACCTCGCCTTGTTCAAGGGAAAAGTGAGAAGTCTGTGGACCAAAAAATTCAGGCTTGCCATTTTGTGTTGAACACAATGATGGGAATCTGAAGGAATGCAGCGAAGTGTACTGGTTTCCTTTCTATACACGTCAACCTCTAATCTATTGTTATTTCTAATTACTAAAGTACCTAGAAAGAGTAGCTGACCGTTTTCTTCTCTTTCACAAGTGAACTTTACCGATTATTTAATCTATTGAGAAAATCGTCAATATTACATTTTTTAGTGTCAAATATAGCGAAAATATCATCCACATACCTCAACCAAACCCTAGAAAAGTATTCGCTCTCAGATTATAAGTCCCTTTCGAAACGGCTCATGAAAAGGTTAGCCAAAACGGGTGACCCATTGCCGTTCCTTCCAGCTGTTCATAAAAACTCCCGTTGAATTGAAAAATGTTCTGTTTCATACAGATGTCAGTTAAGCGAATATATTCCTGGACACATTGTTGACTCAAACTATTTTGAAGCAACAAGTCCTCGAGGTATGTGAAGGTGTCTGGAATCGGTACACTAGGAAAGAGAGAGCTAACATCAAATGAAATCAATATTTCACCTTCCAGCAACTGAATATTTTGAATTTCTTTAATAAATTCTAACGAATTTTTTACTGCAAAACTAGGTTGCTGTATTGGCAAATTATTAAATTCATTGGTCAGTCATTTGGAAACCTTATAAGTCGGGGCGTCAATTGCCGAAACAATTGGCGGTACCGATTTGCCTCATATGTGAATTTTAGGTAAACAATATAATTTAGGGATAACAGGATTGGAAACATGTAGCTTACGTCTAACATCGGCAGCAACAAGGTTGTTACAAGCTTTAAACACATTGTTGACGTCTCTAATGGACGTCTCTAAGGACCACTACTCAACAGGTCATTAACCCGATCATAGTAGTCCTCTTTATCTAAAATAACAACCTTGTTCCCTTTGTCGGCTTTCAAATAAAAACAATCTTTTACCCGCAAAGTTTTAATGATCAATTCATCAATTCAAATTTTTTGAAATAGTATGTTTGCAGGCCTCCCTAGCGAACTGTTTTGTGGGCTCAGGAAACCGCTGAATAGAGGATTCTATCTCGGCAATAACCCACTCAACATTCGATTCACGAGTCTGCAAACCAAATTTCAATCCTTTATTGAAAAGATAGCTAGATAGAAACTACATGTTTCCAGTGAAGAACTTCATAATAACCATGTATTAGCAACTAAAGTACGAGTAGAACTGGAAAGAGAGTAGGTAGCTTTTGTCACCCTAGCCATAGTGAGCCTTCTTCCTAAAAAGCAACAAAACATATTAATTGTAAAAGGACCACAGAAGGCTGCTATAATAATAATATCTAGCCCATACAAGCAACAACTAGAAGAGAAAATTAACATAAAAGAAAAGAAAAAAAAAAAAAAAGTAATATTAAAAAGCAGCAAAATACAAAGAAGAATTTAGTAAAGAGAAATGTGGTAAAGAGAATTTAAACAACAGCGATGGAAGAGTTGAATTGCCAAAATCTAAGAGAGCGAAATCGTCAGACAAAAGGATTATCCTTGAAGTGAATTAAAATGATTGGTACTGCTTTCTATGTTGTGAATCGGTTGTTGAGGATATAATACAGTGCTCTCTATGTAAAAAATAAGCAAGAGAGCAACAGAAATTTACACAGAACCAGTAATTTTGTAATATAAACAACTGGTCCCTATTGTCCAGGGTGTCCCGTTTCAACGTGGATCTTAGATATCTGCCATATTTGTGCAAATAGACAAAAAATCTATAAAGAAAAGTTATCCCAATTTATGTTCCGCATAATCTAAAAATATTTTTAACTATACAGAGTGTCTCAAAAGTAGGTAAACACATACTTGCTGCGTTATTTTAAATGGGACACCCTATATATTTTGGCATTTTTTAATAGTACGCTAAAAAATATTCCCACTTTATATAAACCACCCTACCCCTATTCGTAATAGTTATGGAGATATTTTATGTTTCTGTAAAAACTATCCCGATTGGGTGTTTTTCGTATGCCGCGATAGCTTGATCCTGAAAAGAGTTATCGAAATAAAATCAAGAATATGTAAACTATATTGTCCGGTATAGACAATGACATCAACAGAAGATGAATACCTACTTCCGGTTGTCAGAAATGATTCAACGCATTTCCGGAACTTCGTCTCCAGATAACTTAATTTTTTTAAATGTCACCCTATATATTTCGTTAGATCGATAGATTCCTCACTCTAATACCTTTCCATTCATTCCAATTTGTTACTCAGGCTAATACGTTTGAAAAACTGTATTTGGAATTGACGCCCATCATTGTCTTGAGATATAATTTTCGCAACATAGTTAGCCTTCGTTTCTTCTCAAACTTAACAAGAACATAATCGCCATTATTGAAACTGGATCTATCAAATTCAAGCTCTTCCCTCATCATCGTTATCACAGTCATCAATATCAGACATAACAACTTGATCGTCATTTTCAGTCACTTTAAAACACTAAACTTTTTCTAGCTTTATCTTAAGATTTACTTTTACTTGTAGGTGGCTTAGTAATCTTTGATTTTGGCAGGCCTTCCCTTTTCTTAGACTTTTCTATCCTTTTAGCTTCTTTTTCAGGTGTATCTGTTACTATCTTGCTTCTTCCAGGTTTTCAAAGGTGCTACCTTCGGGTATGGCTGAACTTCTTCGGGAGATCTAAGACCATTAGATCTACTTTCATTCTGATGTAGACGGTTCATCTTCGCTTCGATTAGTCATAATAGGCGTCGTAGGTGGCGTTGGAGACTGGATAACAGCTAGATTTAAACTTGTACTGACCTGTAATTCTTAACCGGGTAAGTGTCGTTAGGGTTTGGACGATCGGAAACGTAAGCTCCGAGAAAGTCCTGCTCTGAAATTACTTGTTTGCTAAATGGATAACTTCCTGTTTTTTCCACTTCCGCAATATTACTGGTACTAAATGCTTTAGGGTAAATTTGGCCAACTATTTCTGCAATATTATAAACGCTGAAAGTTTTGCTCGGGTTGTTCAATAGCCAAGAGTCAACAGCTTGGTTGTAAAATTTCTTCAGAGGTGAGTACACTGAAACGTCAAATGGCTGCAGCCTATGGAATGTGACACATATAATAATTGATTGATGAATAATTGATTCCAGATGCGATGAGAAGGAAAAGGTTCTAATCTCAACTGTGCATCTTAGAGATTTTTGAAGATTGTTTCAAGATTGGTAGGATTGAAAGCAGTTGCCCGTGACAAACTTGTCTTTTCTGGCTTTCTAATGGTTAACTTCGCAGTATGCCTTGTGATAAATAGTCTCAACCATTCTTCTCCAGCTGTTTTTTCTTTATCCCACTTAATAGGTCGATTCTTATTATTGGCCATTGCGAATTTATAAGCTAGACTCCGAACCCCTTTCTTTGCCAATCCATAGTGTCGTACCGAACATCATATTTGAACTCCTCTTTCGCAGAATTCTTAAAAGGTTTCAAATGCCGAACTAATGTAAATTTAATGTTAAATACTTTAAACGATTCTCTAATAGAAATTTTATTGTCTCTCTCTATTCAAGATTAAACTACTGCAATTTTAACTTTTGTAAGAAGAAAATATAATTTTCGACCGCGTTTTTCGCGTTCTGAACCACTGTGCGACGAATATACTTATCGACCACACAAACTCCATTTCCTTCTAGCTCTGACGCGCACACACACACAGACACACACATACATAAATAATTTTTGTTTTTCATACAATTTATTGCCGTATCCTGTGGCCGGGAGCCAAATCTACCTAGTTCCACGAACGTTGGGCGGCATACTACAAGTCACGTGATCTACGCCAGAAACTTTCGAGGCAATGAGAACTTACTTCTTGCGGCGCGCGAAAACTCGCAGAATTTATTAACTTCAATGGAAAAAAAAAATTCGTACGTAACGACCGTTTTTTACACAATCGGTGCTCCGTTAGGTAGCGCTGGAACTTCCGCAATTGTCGACGATTTATATTTCGGAGGGGGAAATCTCCATCGTCAGGTCTTTCTTTCCGACTTTAAAAAAAATTGTTTAAATTCCTTATAACTATTTTGTTTTATATTCTAATTCAAGCATCTGTATCTCACTGCAGCTCTTATTAACGTCTCTATTTCTACGTAGCAGGTACCTTACCTGCTTCATGCTCAGTTTAAATTAATTAGCGCTCCGTGAACATCTAACACCGTAGGATTTCTGATTAATTAAAATATCATCCATGCTTGGAGAGTTACTATTAAGGAGGAGGGACGTGGAAAGAGATGGTAAATGATAGAAGTGCAGAGGAAGGAAACTAAGTGAGATACTTAATCGGAGATGTGCGAAAAGAAGAGAGAGATAACAGATTATTACAGTATTTTGTACGAAGGTATTGCTCTATATAACTACATAGATAGTTCTGCAGGATTCTGAATTTAAATCCTCTCTTATTGATTTATTTAAGATTGTACGAGTGAGTATTGGTACATATTTCATGAAAATAACAAGATGGGGAAGTTTAAGCCACTGCATTAGGGTTGTACAGTGAAATAAAACTATCTCACTTTGTAAACTTTAAATATTTGTCTAAACATTGATGATTTTTAAGAGAAGAACTCCCACAAATACAAAAAATACACAAAAAAATAGATTATAATGGCAAAAAACAGCCTGCAACTTAACTTACTTAATCCTCACAATTTAAATAGAAAAAAAAACAATTCATCGCCATTGTCCGCCCACCCTTCGTGTGTCCAGCCTTGGCATCCATGGCACTGAGTCCATACTTCTTCTTTGGTGCCTTTAGAATACTTTCGAAGACACGAAACTGCACACACTCCTCAGGACAAAGAGGTACGAAACCAGTTGCCCGCACGAGACCGACACCTCGCGGAGAGGCCCGGCCAACCGATGGGCTCCTCTCCCCCGTGCTACCCATGTTGGACAAGTTTTCTTGTCAACGTTGGGCGGGTCACCGTTGGAGACGCTTAGCGAACTCCTACCTCACATCTAACCCCACGGGGCCTAGGCCTCCTTGCGGATGGCTACTATCGGCCAAGCGTGGGAAACGGAATCTGACCGTGAGGTACAACCAGCCCGCCCGTAAATTAAGCCTGAACTACGGGGACGGCCGGGCAAAAGCCCTACCCCAAAATGCCAACGGCGCCTTCTCTCTTTCGCCCCTCCGGCGATCAAGTATCCGCGGCAGCTACAGTGAAACCGTAGGGTCCCAGAATCACCGAGTTGTTTTAGGATGAAACCAAAGGTTTCCCCAACCAGACAACCAGCGGGCGGACTACTCCTCGGCGAACCGACTTTTTGCCCTGAAACTATGAAATCAGGGATTGGGTAGTGCAACCGCAGAGTTTTAAGGATCGACGCTATAGGGTGAACGCCGACCCGAGGGTGAACTTTCGAAGACAGTAAAGACATAGTGCTTCATATTCTTCATCAGAGGAAGAACTTGATGCTTCTCTTTGACGTTTGCTAAAAATTGTTCTTGTTTTTCTGTTTCAGATTTTTTCTTACTTCTTTTTGTGTTTCTTGAGCTGCTTTATTTTCAATTTCTTCTTGTAATTGATCTTTATATGGAGTACTCCTCAAGATTTTCGATCGAACCGCTATTGCGTTTTCAATATGAGGAATAGGCATTATATCTTCTAGAGAGCATAATGAAACAGCTGAAGATTCAAGGTTCGAAGATGAAACTTCTGCATTTGGTCCTGAGCAATTTTTATTTGGTAACTTCTTTGGTGTTCTCCAGTGTGAACATCTCACCTCGATAATTGGTGGTGTCTGTTCATTAGTTTGTTCTGTAAGGTCCGCTATGTTTGTTGTTTCAGTTGCTACAAAGTCAGCTTCCGAAAAAACTGTTCGCAACTGTAGACATATTAGCAGCTTGGCTATTTGAAACATGGATGACTACGTAGCCATGAACCTTTGCGTCATAAAATATATTTAGAGGTTTCATAAAGCTCACGTCAAGTGGCTGGAGTCGATGAGTACAATGGGGCTAAAAACAATAAGACAACCTCATGTTCTCTTGCATAATCTATTAGCTTTATATTTCTAGTATGAGTGTGGTGTCCATCCAGCAACAATAGAATTGGTGATTCTTAAGAGTCTCCTACGAAATCTACAATTTTTTTAATGCACAAGTAGAAGATCTCTGTTTGCATCCCATCAAACATTGGAGGGATATATGTTCCAGCACTGTTAAAACAGACTTCAATTGTAATGGTAACTCCTCGCTCTGCTTCGATTTGGTTTTTGGTACAACCGATATACCAGTCTCGTCGCAATTCCAGATTTGATGTGCTGTAAATTTATCCAAAACTTTTTCAAGGAAATCAAACAAACGCTCTTCCATTTCCTTTAAATATGTGAAAAATTGCACCTCTTCCTCCATAGCAATTATAATGGTTTTCAACCCTAGCGGTTTCTTAAGATGATTAGGTTACTCTTCAGCCAGCTAACGAGCTTCTTCTACCTTCCTTTCTAAAGTCGTTTGTGGAACCATATATTCGCTGGCTGCTCGCCTGTAGTACCCCAAACGACCTTCAAGCACAGAAGCAACCGCATGTTGTATGTTTTCTTCCAACCAACTCCCATGGGTGGTTTTCCTTATGTAGGTGCGAACCATGTCTTGCAGAAAGCAGGGAAATACTTTTAAACATCGAAGGCACATTGGTGTGGACGTCTCCGTCTTGCCTCTTATTGAAGCTCCCATCTTGCCTCTCTAGTAAGCAATATCTTTGTCGTTGTCATAAAGAAAGATTCCTACTCTACAAGGCTTTCGTTATGGCATATAAGGATGTTAGTTGTACTATTATCCAACAGATGTTTCTCTTTTTTTTTGGAAATACAACTGTGTCCTCATTTTGCCTTGTGACCCTGTCTTGCCCCACCTTCCCCTATTGAATACGAATGACCAGGCAACACATTGAAACAATCGATCGATATCCCCTATTGTGTTAAAGAAGCGAGATGTCATCGAAGATAGTAATGTGGCGCTCTCTCGTGGTCTATCATAGCGAAGTCAAACTTCAAGCGTCTTGAAATTTTCCTCTTGATCTTGGCGTACCCTCGTTGAAGTACCACCTCGAGTTTGCGTTAGAAAAGCCTTAACCATTGCCTACAAACCCTGGGGGCCTGGGAGTCAGTCTGGGGCGAAATCTGTTTCATGTCTCATCCGTCTCGTTCTTTCTGCTCTCCTTCTTTCTCATTATCTTCTTGGTCATGCTTTGGATAGTTTCCCCTTTTATCCTCAGATTCCGTCATCAACATGGTTAGTGTTTCTGTGATTATTTGACGTCTGATCTTCAGCTAAGCAACTCTTCTAGCTTCATTCCACGTGTCATATCTAGACGACGAAGGAATGTGTTTTCCGTGATCCTGCTTATCGTTTCGTTTCGTTCTCCTGCTTGTGGTTTATACCTGTAGCGCTACCAGCGATGCTGTTCTGTAAGCTGAAGTTTATCAAAATTGCAAACACTGCTTTGTGCCCAGCTGTCTTCATTTCCGCTTTTGACTTTACATTTTTGATTGGTACGAGTCTCATTCCTTTCAGGGTGAAGGCGACGTGGTCCGTGGTTTTGCAACACAACATCCGCCGTCAGCTGCAGACCGTGCTCCTTATCGTGCAGCACATTCCACAGGATTTGACCCAGGATGGATCCCTGAATCGTTTCCTCATTGCTTAGTGTGATCTTCCTTTCGGCAAGCTAACTAAATACAAATCTAATCAGTTACCCAGACTATGGCGTATAAAATTGAAGAGAGTAATCAAGACATATCATTTATACATACTTGAGGTCCTCGGTCGTTTCCACCACCGTTTGGATAGCTTGCGTAGTTGATTTATCCTTTTGCAAGTCGTATTGATGCTTGTGGAGGGCCCTTCGTTTCTCCAGTTTAGTAGGTAGTGCAGTGGCTTGTACGATATAGTAGGCTCCTCCGCACTTAATGATCAAGATAATCAAGTTTGTTCATGACGTCACCCAGCAAGCGCGTGGTACAATTTAAAACAAGTAGACAGATAGAGGACGGTACTGAAAGTGTTAAACTTTCAGTTCCTTAAATGACTCCAAAATTATCAATAAGTAACGTCCTATAACAATGAAGTAATAACTTCTTTATTACAAGCTGCAGCTGAAGTAGCATTCTCTTTATCTTCTTTCTTTAGCCTTTCTTTTCTTTGATTTTCTCTTTTTCTGCTCTTGTTTCGCCAGTCTTGCTAATTTCCTTTTTTTTCAGTTTCTTCTCTTTCCTTATTATATATTTGAGTGTATACGGTGCGTGCAGGTTGTGTTAAAGCTGTGCTCTTGCATATTATAATTTTTCCACGGTAATAATAGAAATTTAATTGCAAATTTTATATCATTTTAATAGTAAAGTTACGCTTTATTTGGTCGCATAAGTTATATATTTGCAAAGTGAGTTAATTGTGTGTATTTTTGGAAAACTTTCGTTCAGTTTACCGTGAGTCCTTTTTTTTATTTGTGTACATGTTTTGTGTACATATGTTTTGCGCTGTCTGGTTGGCATACGTTCGAAGGTAAACAATTCCGATAGATATTATAAACTTACAGATTGATACAGGTTGATCGATTCTTAAATTTAAATCACATTTTGCTTAAAAGTTATCCTCTGTTCTTTTTTTGTTTTACCCTTACCGTTGCCTGCTTTTCCTGTGTACGTTTGAAGTTAGCCACCCTGAAAGGCACCTGGGTGTGAAAGTTGTGTTCCCTGTTCTCGTTTTCCTACATAATGGTGTTTTGTAAATGTTGTAATAAGCCTATTGAGCAGAGCAAAATTGCTCATTGTTTTATTTGTAATGGTACGTTTAATACGGACTGCGTCGATTTGACGTCAGCTGATACCAGAATATTGAGATCAAGGACAAATATTAAATGGAATTGTGATGGATGCAATAAATTTGAGGGTGACATTATATCCTTAAAAACCACTATTTCTACACTGGTTAATGATATGAAGGAAATAAAAAGTTTACTTTTTGAATAATGCTACACAAGGCAATATAACTCGCGAAATACGTGAGAGTATCATAGAGGAAGTCACTGATAGACAAACTCGTGCTTATAACGTTATTATTTATAATGCCCCGGAACCTAGCGCCTCCAGCACTACGGATTCCAATTTAATGGACATTGAGTTTGTTAAGAACCTTACTAGAAAACTGATACCAGATGTGACACCTACTGTGAGGAAGGTCTTTCGACTGGGAAAAATATCGCGGGATAGACCGAGGGCTCTGAAGGTGAGATTTGATGATGTAGATGATGTACATAAAATTTTGCGTTCGTCGGGAAAATTAAAATCAGCGCCTGAGTATAAAGAGATATATATTAGAAAAGATTTAACTGTTGAGCAGCGTGAATTTAGTAATAGGATTAGAAAAGAATTTCGTGAACGACGTAGTTCTGGTGAAACCAATATTTCGTTAAAGTATTATAACGGTATACCAAATATTCAAGTCGCAAAAAACTGAGTAGTCATCCGCAAGCCGTGCAGTTGTCGACTGATGGGAATACCGATCATTTACGACTAATATATCAAAACGTTCGTGGATTGTCTACAAAAGTTGTGGAATTCTATAATAATATTTGTGCCAATACATATGACATCGTTGTCTTAACTGAAACTTGGCTGAGGGATGGCATTAACAGCGAGGAGCTTTTTCCGCAGCAATATGCGGTTCACAGGAAGGACAGATCCTTCTCTAGAGGTGGTGGTGTACTTGTAGCTGTGAATAGTGAATTATACTCAAGGAATCTTCATTTTGTTTCACCTGTAAGAGAGGTGGATATTATTGCTGTTACTGTTAGGTTTAATTTTAGAATAATTTACATTGTTGTAGTATATTTTCCGCCTGGCCTTAGTTTAGCTAATTATCAAACAGTTTTTGACTTTTGTGACCAAGTTACTCATAATTATGAAAATGTAATAATTCTTGGAGATTTTAATATTCCGAAGTATTATGAGCATATTACTACTGGTACGACAGATAATGTTTTCCTTTCGTTAACAAATTTTATAAGTTATAATAATTTGTTTCAACATAATTACATTTTGAATTTCAATAACAGATTGCTCGATTTGGTATTTACTACTAAAGAATTTTCTTGTGATGTTAAACATGACCTAGATCCGTTAGTTATGGAAGATTTGCACCATCCTGCATTATTTTGCGAATTTAAAATGGAAAACCTTCGGAAGTTCGGAGGTAATTTTGAATGCTCGCATAATTTGAAATATGATTTTAAAGGGGTTGATTATAATGCTTTGTATCAAGGAATATTTGCGATTACTTGGGACGATTTTGAAGCGAGTGCAAACTCTATGAATGTAAATGAGATGTGCGAATTGTTTTATTTTAAATTATTTGCGGTAATAGATGAGTATGTACCCAAACGACGAGTTAGGAAAAAGAGGTTTTTCCCAGTTTGGTTTACGACAGATATTAAGCGTGATATCGAGAGGAAGCACCATTTTCTTAAGCTCTTTAGAAGATTTAACAACCGCTATTATAGACATCGTGTCCAGTTACTTCGCGCAAGGATCAAGGCTAGAATTAGAGCGGCATATTTTAATTACATCCGAGATATGGAAATTAATATAAAAAATGATCCAAAAAGATTTTGGTCTTTCATTAATACAAAAAAAGGTTGTACTAGAATACCAGGTAATATGTTATATAATAATGCTATCCTTTCGAAACCAATAGAAATTGTAAATGGTTTTGCTGATTATTTTAGTAGCGTATATACTCCGCAGTTTATTAACACTGACAATACCCTTGATAAAGCATTAAATGCAAATATTCTTTGCATAAAGTCCATAACAGATTCTGAAATACAGCACGCTGTTGCAAAGTTAAAAGGAAATTTTACGATGGGGCCTGATGGCTTACCGTCCTTTTTGGTTAAAGACTGTGCACCATGCTTATTAACACCTTTGAAAATTATTTACAATGGTATTTTGTCTCAAAGATCTTTTCCTAATATGTGGAGAAAAACAAAAATAGTTCCTGTCTTCAAGTCTGGATCAAAGAATATGGTCAACAACTATCGGCCTATAGCACTATTGAGTAATTTTTCCAAAATCTTTGAGATGATATTATGCAATTTAATTTATTGGCATATACATCCGCTCATACATCGTAGTCAACATGGTTTCGTAAAGGGACGTTCTACGGTTACCAATTTGTGTAATTTTACCCAATATATTGCTGAGAACATGGATAGTAAAAAACAAATTGATGTAATTTATACGGATATTAAGAAAGCGTTTGATCATGTGCAACATAACGTTATCGTTTCTAAATTGGCAAATTTTGGTTTGCATCCTGATCTTATTATATTATTGCAAGATTACCTAGCGAATCGTCAGTTGTATGTTGAATACAAAGGTGTTGCATCAAATATTTACACGGCTCTCAGTGGAGTGCCCCAGGGCTCGAATCTTGGACCACTCTTATTCATTATGTTTATTAACGACATATGCGATTTAGTTAATGCCGGATGCTTGCTCTACGCTGATGACCTTAAGATTTTTACTGCCATCGGCGGTTTCGAGGATTGCATGGCTCTGCAACATGACTTGGATACACTTACTAATTGGTGCACAGATAATGGTCTTTCGCTCAATACTGAGAAATGTAAAGTAATGACATATACTCGCAAATCCGACGTATTGCTTTATCAGTATGGTGTTGGTGGCACCAGCATTGCAAGGGTTCACTCCATTAGGGATCTTGGAGTGGTTTTTGATGGAGGGCTTCGCTTTGCTGAACACATTGCAGGAGTTTGCATGGACGCTCACAAATTGCTAGGTTTTATCATACGTTCTTGTAAGGATTTTGAAAGCATCGACACCTTGGTGAAGTTGTACATAATGTTAATTCGTAGTAAGCTGGAATATTGTTGTATTGTCTGGGCACCTTTCTACCAGAAGCATATTACACAAATTGAGTCAATTCAAAGAAAATTTTTAAAATATTTGTACTATGTTAAATACAGAAGATATCCGGATTATAATATTTCATATATGACATTACTCCAAGAATTTAACTTTAGCTCACTTGAAAATAATCGAAAGCTAATTTCTTTGTGCCATTTATTTAAAATAGTTCACTGCATAACCGATAATCCTGAGTTTCTAGAAAAATTAAATTTTTACATCCCCCGTTTTAACTCCCGCAGCTCACTTACTTTTGTTTATAATATACCCCATACAAATTATTTGATGAATTCGCCACTTTTTAATTTATGTAGGACATACAATCATTATAATTATGCCCTTGATATTTATAATAATAATTATAGGGATTTTTGTATAATGGCTAAGGAATGCTTATTTTGATTTATTATTATTAATTTTAGCTATTATTATATACTTAATATGCACGTTCCGTTCGTACTTTCCTTAAAATAGAAATAACCTTATAAATGGATTGTAATCTGCTAGGTTAATAAATAAATATTATTATTATTATTATTATTATTATCTTTTTCTTCTTTCTGCGCTTTTTTCCAACCCGTAGATGTAATTACATATGAAGATTTTTTGATTTGGCGCTTATTTTTTCCTTGAGGTGTTTTTGGCCAATCCAAAAAACGCGCCAAAGGGAACATTAACATTCTGATTATTATTCCTTTCTAAATGGTCTTCATTTGTTTCCGTCAGTTCCATATCTCCCCCTTCATAAATTCTCCGATCATCAGTTTTTTCTAGATCTTTATGGTATGCTCGTGCTAATTCCATTTGTTCTTGATTATTGTCATTTAGATCCTTAATTTCTTCAACTTCTTTTTTCTGTATCAAACTATCAGAAAGGATGCCGTCGGATAGGCTACCGTTGAGGTTCTTTTGTTGAGCAGTTGGTGAGTCATCCAAGAGCAGTTCTTGATAACTAACTATAGGTATGTCTTCCCAATTTAGAATAGTAGTATTTTTGTTTTTATTTTCCTCGGTTGTATTATATATAGTATATTGATCAGTAGCTTTGTTTTCTTTAAAATACTTCCAAATTTTACAAAGTATTTTTCATCACATGACTCTAGATTGGCAAAGCTTCCAATTTTTTCAATAGTTTCAGGTCCAGCAATATTAAAAAAAGTTTAATAATCTAATTTGTGATCTTCAGAAATGCTGCAAGTTTCTTCTATTGTTTCCTGTAGAACTATTTCTTCTGGTCCAGTAGATTTTCCTAAGCACTTTGAAGCGTCGATTCCATCAAACGTAAATGGGTATAGACCGGTAGCTTTAAAGCCATTTACTATGATAGATGGTTTAATTGAGTCAACTACTATTCTTAGGATCGGTGCAAACTTTTCTTTGGTTAACTGTTCGTTTGGATTTTCTCGTCTCCACTGCAAAACAGCTCGTCTCCAAAGTGCTTCGACTGGCTTAAATACTCCGACATCAGCAGGTTGGAATTATCCTAGTGGCGTTGGGATACAAAGCTATCAATATAATTTGTAATTTTTCACATAGCTCGCTAACTTGAAGGGTAAGATGGGACTTGTGCCCATCCACAAACAAACACAATAACAGGGAATTGATAGTTGTTTTTTACCAGGTAAATTTCGGTCTTCATCCATCCATTTTCGCTTAGGCCTATACCCCATTCTTCGGGAACTGAGTTTAAAATGGCAGGTGGTAGTCTTTTGTACGGGTAAATAATCATAGGAGGTGTTGTGTCTCCAGATGCCGAAAATGTAAACATAACTGTAAGGTTCGCTTTAGCAACAGCTCTGTCGACTTCATATACATTTTTGCATCCTTTTGGGGCCAAAACTTTCGCCCTAACCTAACAGAAAACAGGTCTCATCTCCATTTGATATCCTATTAGGTTCATCCAAAATTGAATCGTATCCTTTACTTATTAAATAGGCTTTAATGTCATAAAACAACTTTTTTAGGTCTGTGTAACAGCCTCAGCTGTTCTTTCAGCTAACTCACTATGGCGCTTCAGAAACGCCTCGTACCAATGATTACCCGGCAAATTATTATTAAAAGGCGTTTTTCTTTTGTGATGGTCAAGAAACGCCTTAACTGAAGCCTGAATGTCGTCTTTTCGGCGTGGAAAACCTTTTTTTACTAAAGTATCTTCCTCGGAAGCAGTTAATATAGGTGGTGGCCCAGGTGATGCTTTAGTGAATTTGTTAGAGAGACGGAATTGAATTGTAGTTCGGGGAACTCCATATAATTTAGCTGCTTGCTTTCTTGATACGCCGTTCTTGATTGCATTGAGAGGC
Source organism: Holotrichia oblita (assembly GCA_023690525.1). Taxonomy (NCBI): domain Eukaryota; kingdom Metazoa; phylum Arthropoda; class Insecta; order Coleoptera; family Scarabaeidae; genus Holotrichia; species Holotrichia oblita. The sequence continues at coordinate 4,416,074 of CM043016.1, read as the reverse complement.
GATGCTACATCTTTCTCGGTGTATTTTTTTTTGTACTTGCTGCCCTTGCTAACATTAGGCATGTTTCGTAATCTGAAAATAAGGGCAAGTTCTGTATAAGAATGATTTAAATGCTAAAACTGAAAGTGTTGTCAAACCTATAAATGTTGCCAGATTTCAGCGTGAGTACCGAAGAATCAAAATAACTCCTAGGTTTCTTAGAAAAACGCATTTGAAACAAGGGGTGTCAATAACTGGGGTGGGTGCCAACTACTGGGTGGTTTACCCTAGAAACTGTTTTAAAAGGGATGTAAAAAACTGTTTCAAACTTGACCTAATGTGTAGATCTTAAAGCTGTATTTAAAGCTTTTTGGGTATCTCTTTATTGCGCAATAAAAACGTTATTAGCCATTTTATACAAAACAAACGACCGTGTTTAAAACGACACTAAACAACTAGGATCTTAAGTGTCAACGATAGAAATCACAGCGTTCCCGAAGTACAATGTTTTGTTGCCTAGATCGTCATTACGATCTTCCAGAACTCTCCAGAGTGAGCGTGCGGTTTTGCTGAGCGTACGCTATCTTAACTGCTGCAACAGCTCTATAAACTATTGTAGTTGTAAAGTTAACAGTTATCCCAGTTCTCTCTCTATATATGTACATGCATATATATAATGGATAGTGTACTAGTAGTGTAGAGAGACTTCAGGCTCGAATATGTGTATACTCCGCTGAGAGGAGACCATAATGCAATCCCATCAAATGTGTATGTGTACATAATGGAAGTTCTGGATGGCTCTTTAGTGATACGTCGGAATAATACAGGTCGATGTGCGAGGTATGCTCCCTTGAAAATTTGTTCAAAATTGTAGCTCGTTAAGTCCTAATCGCTTAATAAATCGTTTAAAGAAGAGGAAAATGAATTATTAACATAGAAGTGTTATTGAACTTTAAACAAAAGAAGAAGAAATAAATAACTGATCACGCCTAAAACTCCTTCGAGATAGCCGGCCCTATCGGTCTGTTCACTGTGAGTTGGATGCCTTCACCTTAGGCCTTGAGATGGGGATTATCAGGATGACAGACAAAGTAAGGTTGTGACAGGCAGCTCTAATTTATTAGAAAAGGGGGTTCGGATCAGCATTAAAGCGGGAGTGCCACAGGGTTCCTTGTTGGGCCCTTTACTCTGTGGATTTGCCTACAAGTGTTAGTATACTGCAAAATTCAAAAGAATTCTCTTCAATTATTAAACAAAAAAAAAACCTAAATAAATGTACTTTGGGGAGCACATTAATCATGTTACAAAGAAAGCAGAAGATCGCAGAAAGGGTGCAACCAAAAATATCCAGCAGTGTTATATTAAACAGGTTGTAGGGGGAGGAGGGGTGGAATGATAACATCTCAAGAAGAACCAAACGGCAACTTTAAAAGATTGGAGCACAGAGTCTTTAGATCGTATACTCTTAGATTCGCAATGGACCCACACAATCTTCATATGAGGCTATTCATGCCACGCATATGAAGATATGCACTGACTCAAAATTGAGCGCCATCTCAGAGCGTTAGGCATAATGAAAAACAAGAAAGAAAGAAGAGATCCCCAACTGAATAAACACATGCATCACGTGTGTAGAAACTGTGGGAGTGCCCCCCTGGGGAAAACCCCAGTCCATCTCCTTGCTGACTGTCCATCAGTGGATTAGATGATCCCGGAGTAAGTTTAAGTAATTCGTGACCAGGTTGCGGACTTTTTTGTCCGTGTGCAACCTGGTTTAGAGGACTAATGGAAGCACAATAGGTCTTTCTTTTGACCGAGTTTGCTTTTCGGGGTAGTCCCATCCATGCATTTAGAAAAAAAAAATGGTAGAAGATTCAAATTTTGTAACAATATTGACGAACAAATTTTTAAGAGAATCTAAAAGAAAAAAAAACAATGCATGTAAGAGGTCAAGACTTTTGGAACAATGTTAAAAAAAATAGAACAACTAGAGATGGATGGGGGCTGGTTAGGTTATGTTAGGAATGGGGTGGCATGCGAAGCTGTCACGCTCTCTAGTTCCGCCTTCTTAATTAGGCCTATCACTTTTGAGACCGGCTCTTTTATGTAGTCATTAGCTATGGGGTTCTCTACGTCCATTGCTACAAACCTTGTCCTCGCTAGATCGTCGCAGTGGCACAAAACATGAACTGGGGTTTCTTCTTCCTCTTGACAGAATCTGCAGAGAGCATCCTATGCCAGTCCGATGTTAAAAATATGCCTATTCAGTCTGCAATGACCGGTCATGAGACCTACTGTCACTTTGACAGTCTTCCTATCTTTGCTCAGTAAGTCTGCAGTAAACTCAGGCCTCTGTTTCCTTAGGAACTCCTTTGCCTGTCTTTGTCCTGGTGATCGTTTCCACCATTCCTTGGACCTATTTTGTGTCCATTCGTAGATTGACTTTATAATTTGTGATTTGATGATGCCGAAGGAAGAGCCCGCTCCTATGAAAGGCCATGAACCTCGTCTGGCCAGCTGACGCCTCGTTTCCCTTCACGCCCAAGTGGCTGAGGACTCAGGCCAAAGTTATTTTCTTTTAGGTAAGATTGGGAGAGGGGGAAGACGAGCAGGGGTTGGTAAAAAATTCGAAAAGGTCCAGGCATAATTTATACAAATATATCCTGAGCTTTCATTAAAAGAGTTAAGCCTGAAGAATCTGGATCCCCCCAGTATACAGGAAGAGAGATGGAGGTTGCATCAAGACAGCTCAAACACCCTAAAGATAAGTCTTGAAAGACGTTACCGGGGATGCTTTCTGAGGACGGTTCAAGCGGATACAAACTGAATTAAAAGCACACGAAGCAAATAAAATTTGGACACTTGTAGATACACCGAAATGTCCAGTTCTGGATTGTAGATGGGTTTTTTGAATGAAACGAAACGAAAAGGGTATGATTGAGAGATATAAAGCTCGTGCAGTTGCCAAAGGTTTTACCGAAAGATACTGATCTGATTATGAAAGTTCATATTCTCCAAGCCAAAATGACTACTAACGCATATTGCTAACTTATGCTGTACCACAAGATTAAATAAAGGAGCTCTCATCCACAGAAGCAGAATATATAGCTCTATCTTCCTTAATTGCGAAAAGTATTTGGATTAAATTAATTTTAGAGGATATTGAAGATGAACCAGTACGGATTATAATATACGAAGATAATGAACCATGCATAAAATTAATCACAGATGCTAAACGGGAAACAGGTCTGAAACATAGCGAAGTTAAGCTGCATTTTGTGAAGGACCAAATTAAAAAGGAGATATGTGAGATCAAATATATTCCATCGGAAAACCAATTTGCAGATATCTTAACAAAACCACTAGGAACATCGAGATTTTGCAAATTAAGAGGCTAAATTAGGGATCTTAATTTGTAGGGGGGTGTTACCATTATGATCTTCAATCAAACAGGTAGAGCACGAAATGGGGACCACCACCTCGAAAGTTCCGAGCAACACCATCTGCGGAGGAGATTATAGTCACAGTTTTTTGAAATGGCGAAGGAATTATCCTAGACTTTTTACCACGTGGTGAGTCTATAACTGGGCAATATTATGTTGCTTTAAATTCAAAACTGCTTTAAATTGAATCCAGACATGGTATACTGCTTCATCAGGACAACGATCCCGCTCACAGGATCTCAGTTTCAATTTTTTGACCTTCACTTCGCCAAAGAACACCTTCATGGGATTCACTTTCACGACGATGGGACACTGATAGAAGTTTACAGTCTTGGGTTTAAAACCCAAGACAAAATATTTTTGTTCGGAGGGTGTGAAAGCTTTTTACCATCGTTATATGTACCAATTGTGTCAACGTATTAGAAGACCGTATTGTAAAATTAAAAATTACAGCTTTCCAAATCGTTTGATTCTATGTCCATAAGTGTTCATAAGTAAGTGTGCATAGTTAACAATGTCACAATTTATATCTATAGCAGCAGATGATTTTGAATCATTTTTTGAAACATTTGAACAATTTAATTATGCCAAGGAGGATATAATAGAACACTAAACACTTTAACCCGCTAAACACCGAACAAGTTTTAACCCTTAACAACCTAGCATATGCAACGCAAATCGGTAACGGTAATTTATTTTTTTTTTTCTCAATAAGTTGAACCACCGGAAGTGGATCAGTTCACCGACGAAGATTCTGGAAAAGAAGACGATAGTGGAGATTTGAATAAGCTGACTAGTCGGCATGATAATACAAGGATAAACAGCGACAATATCGAGACAGATGAAACACCAATACTTTCTTTGCCTAGGAGTAAGCAAACGAATTTTGGTTGGATATCTAGCGATATCAAGAAACCTTCCATAGAATTTCTTTCCCCAGACTTTGCAGAATTTACGAACCTTACACGAGTAGAAATATTTGAATTATTTTGGGATAATGATTTGATCACCTATCTTGTAAACTAAACCAGATAATATGCGCTTTTCAAGAATAGAGTTTTCATTTTGAGCGATTATGACATAAAACCAGCGAGGCGATTCTACTGGGACTCCAAATCGGATTTGGGTAATCCAATTGTAAAAAATGCGATCAGAAAGAACCGATTCGAGCAAATAATGCAATTTGTTCATTTGGTAGACAACAATAATCCAGTGCAAAATAATGAAGCATGGAAAATTCGTCCACTAATGGATAAATCGAAATATGCGTTTCTAAAATACTTTGTGCCTGAAGAGAACATCTTCGTTTTGGCTACAAAATGTGGTCTCTAAACGCCAGTGGAGGTTATTTATTCAACTTTGACTTGTATCAGGGTAAAAATCCCCGATGTGTGAATAGTGATGGGAAAGCAACCGCTCCTCTAATTGGCATGCTATGGGAATTACCGGAAAACAAAAAGAAGTTGTCTACAAGCTTCATACAGACAATTTATTTACAAGCCCAACTCTGCTCCGTGATATGTGAGATTTAGGAATTTGAACACCACTGTATTCTAGATCGTCAAAATGGCATTACTTTCGCTGGGTGGACAATAACGTTGTCACTATGGCTTCAACCTGTTATGGAGTTGAACCTTTTCACAAGTGAAAAAGGTTTTCGCAAAGTGATAAGAAGGTTGTTGTTGTGCCTGGACCTAATGTTGTAGGAAAGTATAATACTTCAATGGGAGGAACTGATCTCATGGATCAAAATGTAGCCCGGCACAGTATTTCAATACATTCTAAAAAAATGGTGGTGATGCTTTTTTAGATGGCTTCTGGATGTTAGTATTCAAAAGGCTTGGTACTCGTACAAGAAAGCTGGAAATGGGTCAGAGTCACAGCTCGAGTTTTGCAGATACATTGTGTTAACATATCTATCAAGATATGGCACACAATACAAAGACCCCTGGAGACCTCTAAGCTTTGGTGCTAGTACAGGAAATAATAGAGTAATTAACGATGATGTTCCTGTGCACAGGAAAACTGCAAATCGACTGTCCGAACAATGTGTTCCAAATGTGATCTGGGACTTTATATAGATTGCAATATAGTTTTTCACCAAAAATAGCTCCCAGTTTCCATTAACTTTTATATTCATACTCATAATTACACTGACAAAGATTTGTATTTTGCTCACACATCTTCCTACTGTGACATATGTATATGTCACGCCATATATGTCAAAAATGAAAAAGATAAATTACGAACAATTTGTTTCTTTGGCTTCGTATGACGTCCTAGATGACATTTATTAGACGAAAACATGATTTTTTTTCAAAAAACGATCATTCAGGTTATTAAGGGTTAACTAAAACACCGACGCGTTTCAACAGCAATGCTGTCATTATCAAGGCGGTAATAAAACTAAATTAAAATAAAATCTACAAATACAGGTAACCTAAATGTTATGCACGATCAATCCGATATGCATCATTAATTAACGATTAACGAAAACAATGACGAATGCGGGATAGGTCCGTTGTCACAACAACAATAAACATCGGTATCACCTTACACCACAACTTTGATTAATTATTCGGGACACGTGTTTCGAAAACGCATGGGTTTTCATCATCAACCGAATACCGAATGAATAAATAAGATTAAAAAACCATCATTATAAACATCCCCCTACTTCTTGTATAAACAAGCAACGCATGCGAACTCACTAGCTATGTCGGTGAATTGATTCCTGAAACTATGAGTCTTACTGAATTTCCGGGTTTATGAATTTTCGGCAAACAATACATTTTCGGAATAGTGGGGTGAGAGCTAATCAATTTAAATTTTAATTTTTTATCAATTAAGTTAGGGCAATTTTTGATTGTGTCCCTAGTTTCTATGATCATTGACGGCAATGGGTTCTTTGGTCAATAGAGACTAGATACAAAGAACATCTAGCTCACTTTCGATACGGAAGAAAGGAAAAGTCCGCAGTAGCACAACATTTAATTGAAAAGGGACATCATATTGAAACAGACAGTGTCAAATTATTAAAAGCCGTCGATAAGCCAAGGGAACTCGACGCCTACGAGACTTTTTTTATGTATAAACACGAAAATAATCTCATGAATAGAGAACCATCGATTCTTGGAAGGTCGGTTTTGTTTACGAATTTAAAGAGATCGGATGTCCCTTCGCAACATGTGCTAACGATTAGTCCGGTTAAGTAGAGTTCGCATGCGTTGCTTGTTTATACAAGAAGTAGGGGGATGTTTATAATGATGGTTTTTTAATCTTATTTATTCATTCGGTATTCGGTTGATGATGAAAACCCATGCGTTTTCGAAACACGTGTCCCGAATAATTAATCAAAGTTGTGGTGTGAGGTGATACCGATGTTTATTGTTATTACGAGCCCACAGTCCTTGAAATCACTCCGTTGTCACAGTTCATTACATATGACTTATTTTTATATATTTCTAAACTTTCGAAAACACTTAGAAACTTACAATTGTTTATTTGTCTAATTCATTTAACATTCGTATGATCGATGTTGTGATCAGTTTCAAAATTGTGTTGGGCAACGCTCGATTTCTCAATTCTATTAAATCTAAGGTTAGCCATATGCTCTTTGAATCTAGTTGAGACTGCTCTTCTGGGTTGCCCAATATATTTTTTTGATTACAATTTTTACAATTGATTTCGTAAATACCTGACTTTTCTAGAGGTTGTATTTTATCTTTAGGGTTACCGATGAGACTTCGTAAACTAGTCCCAGAACTGTAAACTATTCTGAGATCTAGCTCTTTGAAGATTTTACTCAAACCTTTAGTGATGAAAGGAGCGTAAGGGAGGGTCACAACGGGTGAAGCTTTAACATCATCCCGAAAAGTCGTAGATTCTTTCACAGTTTTCTTATAAGTAAACTTCCTAATTAACTTATAGAAATGCAGAGGTTGGAAACCATTACACTTGGCCGCCTCTTTTATAATTTTAAGCTCTTTCTCATACCTCGCCTTGTTCGAGGCAAAAGTGAGAAGTCTGTGGACCAAAAAATTCAGGCTTGCCATTTTGTGTTGGCCACAATGATGGGAATCTGAAGGAATGTAGCGAAGTGTACTGGTTTCCTTTCTATACCCGTCAAACTCTAATCTATTGTTATATCTAATTACTAAAGTACCTAGAAAGGGTAGCTGACCGTTTTCTTCTCTTTCACAAGTGAACTTTATAGTTTCGAACCGATTATTTAATCTATTGAGAAAATCGTCGATATTACATTTTTTAGTGTCAAATATAGCGAAAATATCATCCACACACCTCAACCAAACCTTAGAAAAGCATTCGCTCTCAGATTCCTTTTCAAAACGGCTCATGAAAAGGTTAGCCAAAAAGGGCGACCCATTGCCTGTTCATAAAAACTCTCGTTGAATTGAAAAATGTTCTGTTTCATACAGATGTCAGTTTAAGCGAATATATTCCTGGACACATTGTTGACTCAAACTATTTTGAAGCAACAAGTCCTCGAGGTATGTCAAGGTGTCTGGAATCGGTACACTAGGAAAGAGAGAACTAACATCAAATGAAATCAATATTTCACCCTCCAGCAACTGAATATTTTGAATATCTTTAATAAATTCTAACGAATTTTTTACTACAAAAAAGGTTGCTGTATTGGCAAATTATTAAATTCATTGGTCAGCCATTTGGAAACCTTATAAGTCGGTGCGTCAATTGCCGAAACAATTGGCCTTACATTTTTACATTTTTAGTGTCCCCCCACCGTTACTTTTGGAAAAAAATCTATGTTCGTTATAACGAACTCCAGTTGAACACTCTACAGCAACGGATGAAGATAGTGATGCTTCGGACGAAGAAACTGGGATCCAAATCGTATTGCTGAAACGATTCATATAAAATTGTAAATGGCAGAACAGATAAATAAAATAATACTCTCAAATAAAAAAAATAAATTAACAAAGAATTAACATAAAATAGATTTCTGTTTTTAAACTAAAATTCTCAATCCTAAAGCAATTCTTCCATGTTTTCTACAAACCGGTGTTTACCTCGAAGAATTGTTGGAGTCTTCAAAACAAAGCAAATATCTGCATCAGCAATTATCATTTCATCCGTAACATTGGGATAGACGTAGGCATTTAAAGCTCGATTGTATCTTAAGCAACTTATTGTAAAGAGCTTATCCTCTATTGCCTCAACCTTAGCAATATTTTTTTTTATTTCTTTTTTGTCTCACCTCATTATATAAAAATTTACAAGCAATCAAGGTTCCTATCACAGGTTTGTGTGTACTGCTAGTAGATTGATTTAGATTATTATCAGTCTCTAAATTTTCATCAGTCTCTAAATTAACAAACCTCTCGTGGACGTCATCGATATAATCATCATCTATATCTCTTTGTTGTTCAGTCTGGTCATCTTCATTTTCATGCTCATTTTCTTCTATTTGATTTCTATTTTTTGCGTCGGATTCATAATTTTCCTGATTCATAAAATCTTCAGTGGTTACTGACATGCCAGGTTCCACATTTACTTTTCTCTTTCGTTTTCGGGTGTTTTCCTGCTGTTTGTATCCGTTCAAGACATTGACAAGTGAGTCTGTCCATTTGGCAACTTCGCTTTCCCGAAATTCCGGGAATTTTTTTAAAACTTCAGTAGGATTAAATGGCACCAGTTGGCAGTTGTCCTCGATCCTTGAATGGTATCATCAGATTTTCCAATAAGGGATAGCCACTATCACCGAGTATATAAAAATTCTGCCAGTGTTTTATTTAAAGCACAGTTTTCTGAATCTAAATTGCCAGAAATACAAAATTATTCATTTCATGCACTAATGGGTTAAGACGAACGAATACGATGAACGCTATCTTCAAGAAATAGACGAATAATTACCACGATTGTCACCCACAAACTCTTATTTCAGAATGTAAATGTAATGGAGCTGCTGAAGATAAACACAAAAGCGGAGTACAATTTATTTCTTTGATTAACACTTCGGAACTAAATAATATGCAGCCCTGGCTTAGCAAGAGTAGAGAGCAAGATTTATCAAAATTTTATATCAGTGCTAATCGAAGAATCCGTTCATGAATTATATAACATTCCGATAATAATAAGGAATTTTTAGTGACTGTTGTAGGTGTTGGGATAGTTTTAGGTCGCATTTGGGAATCTACCTATTTTATTTGCTTAACAAGAAGTGAGGGACAACATCAAAAAAAATACAAAACACTGAAATATGATTTAAATTACTTTATTTAAATCATGCTACACTTGGTACAACAGGTAGCTATTTTTTAGTCTGAAAAGCCTTCGTCAAAGTTGTGAGAATTGTCCTCGCTGAACTCAGAGTCCTCGAACCCAGAGTCCTCGAAACCGTCAGAAGAATATCGGTCCTTATGATAGAATTCATCACTGTCCTCGTATCCAATAATTCCTATCAAATAAAAACTCAACAGCAAAATTCTATATTGTAGTCAAGAATTTACAAACATTAGCAATCAAACTTTAATATAAATTAAAGCTTATTGAAACCAACGTATTTGTACTTACCTTGTAAGAGCAGCATAATGCAGATGAAACAAAAAAGGAGATTCATATTGATCCCTCACAAACTGCTAGTTTAACAAAAAATAAACTTAGTCGATAATAGTATTTGGATTTCTATTTAGAACTGATAAATCCTGTCAGCATCAGGCGAGTACCTTTATGGTTTGCTCTAATAATAGGACATTAAATATACAATTCTTGGGCGATTAGAATTTTCGAATTAATTTTTTTGTGTTTTATATAAATTGGTGTGAAGGTTGCTCGCTTTACGGTAATCCATTAAATAGATGTAAATTGGTACTAAATATTTAATTATCAATATAATTTATTTTGACATCTCTATCGACTAATCTGATTTATGGCTCGTAAGCGCCTGCGTGAAGTTAGCCCCCCCTTTTTCGAATTTCGAAATTTTGAAAGTTGTTCCAGGTTGTTCTAGGTTTGTTCTAAATTGTTCCAGAATTTTGGAGAAAAATATTAAAAAGTTGTCCGGAAAAATCAAAAAAACCTTTTTCCGAGTCTGCAAAACAAATTCCAATCCTTTACTCAAAAGATTAAGTTCCCGTTCACTAAAAGTTTGCGAAGAATGATTTTCTACTTTGTTAATGGTATTCATCGGAACATGATGTTTATTTAAAAAAAAACAATCTAACTTTCTTAATTTAGGTTGTGTTAGAATTTAGACATTAACTGCTGTGTGAGGTGAAATAGTACCAGTTGTTTATTAATATTTATCTCATGCAATATAGTCTCTATGCATACCTCCAATTAAGTTTTTTTGTACAACTTTATGTATTTTTTTATGTTCTCTGTTGGACAATAAATCGTATTATTATTATAAGGGCTTGCCTCAACAGAACAAAAGCAAAAACGCATTTTATTCAGGGGGAATTGATCACCACAGATATCTAGGACACTACTACGCTCAATAGAGTGCATGCCAAGCAGGAAATGTCTACAAAATTACAACAAAGAAGTTGAGGATGGTTATCTTCTTCAATAACTTGAAAAAAAAAACAATTGCGAGTGCATCGATTTAAATAAATAAATAAAATTTCGTTCTAACTCCCTTCTTTTATACCTAGCTCGTACTTTAAAATAATTTTTTACATAGAACTAAATCTCTAGCACCACTAAAATAATTTTTCATCAACGATCTAAACGAGGAAACTCCTGTACGTAGCGTTTGGTCTAACAATACCGCCCGAAGTGTATAGTAAGAGATACCCGCAACGATCCAATTACAACTCTAATTAACAAGGAAAAGGAAAAATTTACATAGTATTGCCCGGGTTGATGCTCGACGTCCTATTTACCATACTATATACGAAATTCCGAAACTCGCTTCTGATTTTTCACATCTCCTCTCTTCAGCAATGAAACATAATCCCGGTTATTTTTAGCGGACGAATCCAATTACGCTAACTCAGCTACTTTTATAATAGGGAAAATCTACCTATCTCACTTATTCGAATACAGAAACGACCTGTCTAGAGAGCGGTATCAGTTTCGAAGCGACTACAGCTTTTGAAACAAGAAAGATAATCGAGGTAATCTCGTCTATAAATTAGACTGGAAAGAACTGTAATAAATCGGTCAAACTAAACAATATTTAAAATGTATCTGGGATTAATATTATTATAACAAAAAAATAATCAGTCGAAATAATTTCATCCTTTTATCTTAAGCGCGTTTAATACACGCTAAAGGAGCGTCTTTTATAGCAAAAACAGCGCATTGACGGTGTACTGAGAGCTATAGGGACGAACACCTTTTGAGCACCTTAAGCCCCTCATAATCCCGCTTCGTTCGCGTAGCTTTGGCTTGATTATTTTCCTCTCGTATACCTTCTTAAGTTAAACGCTGGATTAAGTACGGAAAGTATCGCGTCGCTATATCTATACACGTTTTAGCGGGGCGTCATCCCGAAAGCGAAAGTGTTTCTTAAAGGAGGGATCCGTGGGAGCGTAAGACTTTCACCGTAATTCCTTCGTTCGTGAAACGGTTTGCTTATATAGGTGTATTGAATTTTTTTTTATTTCGTGGAAGGTGCTGCGTTAATCTAAACAGCCACGCTCAAAACTAAAGTGACTTTTTTGACAGGCAAACGTCAAATTCTCATGTGATTGACATTTAAATGTCAAAAAATTCACGCGTTGAAGTGTCAATATTGGGCGTATTGAATTTTTGAACATCAAACTTGTATTCTCACGTGTAGATATCAATCTCATATGTAACATTGTAGTATTTTTGAAATTTAAACGTCAAATTTGTATATATTTGACATTTAAACCTTAAAATTGCACATATTTGACATTTCAATCTCAAGCTTCTGCCGATTTAACATTTAAGTAAAAATCTTGGACGTCTTTAAATTGGAAATATCAAACTCATGTAAATTTGACATATAGGTAAATGTCAAAGTTGTGCATCTCGTTACGGCTGTCAAAATTGTGCGAGTTTGACACTTATGTATCTGACTTTTAAATGTCGAACGGCATATCCTTGCCATTCAGTTGTCAAAATTATGCAAACTTGACGTTTAGCTGTCAAACTTTCTCATTTAGATGCTGCTTTTGCCCATATTTGACATATAAATGTCAAAGTTGTACACATTTGACGTTTCGATATTAACCTGGGTGTCTCTCTGTGCATGTCAAACTTGAACCAATCCCACATGTATGAAGTGTCAATCTTGTAACATTATTGTACGTATTTGATATTTAAACGTCAAATTTGTGCATATTTGACATTTAAGCGTTAAAATTGCGCGTATTTGACGTTTCAGTGTCAAGCTTCTGCCGATTTGACATTTAAGTAAAAAATCTTGGCCGTCTCTAAATTTGAAATATCAAACTGATGTATATTTGACATATAAATGTCAAATTTGTACAAATTTGACGTTTAGATATTAAACTGACGTATATCCTTGTGCATTATTACTGTATAAATGTCAAACCTGAACAAATCCCCGATGTAAGTATCAATCTTGTATATAACATTGTAACATTGATCATTAAACGTCAAATTTGTGCGTATTTGACATTTAAGCGTTAAACTTGACATTTCAGTCTCAAGCTTCTATCCATTTGACATTTAAGTAAAAATCTTAGACGTGTTTAAATTTGAAATATCAAACTGATGTATATTTGACATATAAATGTCAAAATTGTAAAAATTTGACGTTTAAATATTAAACTGGAGTGTATCTTGGTGTACATTTTTATCAGATAAAGGTCAAACTTGTGCATCACGTATACACCGCTATTTGATACTTTCGTGTATATTGGCTGTCAAAATTGTGCGAGTTTTATACCTAAATGTATGTTTTGACATTGTGCAAGATCTTTAAATGTCGAACGGTACGTCCTTACCATTCAGATGTCAAAATTGTGCAAAGACGACGTTTAGCTGTCAAACTTTCTCACTTAGACGCTGTATTTGCCCATATTTGACATATAAATGTCAAAGTTATAGATATTTGACGTTCAGATATTAATCTTTGTGCATTATTATTGCATAAGTGTCAAACTTAAACATATACCACATAATAAGTGTCAATTTTGTATATCATATTGTACGCATTTGATATTTAAACGTCAAATTTAGACATATTTGACATTTCAGTCTCAAGCTTTTACCGATTTGACGTTTAAGTCTTTAAATTTGAAATATCAAACTGATGTCAATTTGACATATAAATGTCAAAGTTGTACATATTTGACGTTTAGATGTTAAACTTGAGTGTATCTTTGTGCGTTCTTATCACATAAATGTCAAACGTGTGCGTCAGGTTATATATCGTTATTTGACACTTCCGTGAATATTGACTGTCAAAATTGTACGAGTTTGATGCTTAAATGGCAAACGCTTATGTGTGTTTACATTGTGCAAGATCCAATATTCTACGCATCTGACTTTTAAATGTCGAAGGGCACATCCCTGCCATTCTGATGTCAAAATTGCCCAAACTCGATGTTCAGCTGTCAAACTTTCTCATTTAGATGCTGCTGCCTAAACCCATATTTGACATATAAATGTCACAGTTGTACTAGATTTCTTTAAATTTGGTCAAGATATAAATGTCAAACTCGTCCGTCACATTATACGTCGTTATTTGACACTTCCGTGAATGTTCGCTGTCAAAATTGTACGAGTTTTATATTTAATTGACAAGCGCTTCGACATCGTCGAACGGCACATGCGTACCATTCAGTTGTCAAAATTGTGCAAATTCGACGTTTAGCTGTCAAACTTTCTCATTTAGATGCTGCCTTTGCGCATATTTGACATGCATATAGGCGTCAAATTCGTATGAAGTACTAACCTGTACACAATTTTGTTTATATAGTTGTCATATTTTCCATTTAAATGTGGATTTAACATTTTAATTTAATTTAATATTTATAAATAATCTATAAATGTCAAACTTTTAGAGTTAAACGTATTTGACATTAGATGTCAAACATTTGACATTTAAACGCCAATTATAGTCGTGATAAATGTCAAAGTAGAACATATTTAGACACCATTTAAATATGAAACAGGCTCGTGTTTTACATGGAGGTGTCAAATTTGCCTCTCGTACTGCACATATTCAAAATTCAAACATCAAGCTTTTGATTGTTAAATGTCAAACTTGTGCATGTTTGTTCTATTATTATCTATTCATTTACGAAAGCGAAACGATTATAAAATCGGTTTACTTCATCGATTTAATTGCTTTAACGCTTTTGAATTTCGCCAAGGCGATAAATACTTTAATTTAGATACGGGAGCTTGGAAAATGTGGGTGGGAGGGGGAAGGATCCGAGAGGTAACCTGATTTTATGTAAAAATGGGTGGTTATTAAACGGATGACAGCTTAGAAGAACTCCACGGCATTATACGGGCGAAAAAAAGATTGACGGGTAAACTGTACATACTTAGTCTGGAAGTTTTTTCTTTCGCTTCTTGCGTGGCAAACTTCTTTTCAGGATTTTTTTGTTGTTGTTCTTATAGCTCTTTGCATTTTATGTTTTTCTAATTTCGCCCCCGGCTGACGATTTATTTTGTAGCGCTTTTTTTAACAACTTCAAAGGGAGAAGTTGTTTTCTCCGAATTTCAAAGGTGATGTTTTGGGGAAACGTTTTTATAAAAATAATGTGTTCGTTATTAAAATCTTTAGTAAACAAAAGTGAATTTGTAATCGACTTAATTTATCCATAAAATACATAATACAGGAAGCACACCTTTACTTACTACAGCTTCCACAAAGGCAGCAAACAATTTATAACCTTAAATAATCTCGATGGATTAACTTAATCTGAAAGACGTTGGCACTACAGAGATAACACACATTCAAGCTTGAAACGATTAAATACATAGCAATGATATCCTAGTAAAGGTGTCGAGATTAGAGGAGAAACGAACGCACCTTTCTGTGTTGTATTTCTAGGACATCGAGAATTTTCCTCAAAAAAAAACAAACGCTCGAATTCGAATCTTGGCCTCCTCTAGATTTCCTGCAGGAAGAAGATTTAGAACGAATATCGAAGAGGGTTAAAAGCAAAAAAGCGGATTCTATCTTAGGTAAAACCGATTTTTTTTCATCTTGTTCGTGGAGGTGGATTGTTTTCGCGATGGATAATCCGACTTGCTCGCCTTTCGTGGTGAGCCCGAGGCTTGCTCGGTTTCGCGGAGAAAAATATTGCATGAAAATATAGGCACAGCTTTAACGGAAATGTTTTTAAAGGATTTGGTTTAAAATCAAAACTGGAATGTTCTATATTTGACGTTGAAGCAGGTGGATTGTATTGTTTTATGATTAATTCTATCGAAACGATAACAGATTAATATTACGAAATATTAATATCTTATATTTTGTTGCAGAAACAGAAGCGGAAGCAACAGATGACCAGAACGACTTAACCGCTTCATTTCCACCGCTAGAAGAGCACGCTCCAGTTCATTTCGCTACCGAAAATAGTACAGTTGTGACGTCCCAAACTGGGTCTACTGCGTTGGTACCCTGCGTCGTTAATAACATCGGAGATGGAATGGTAAGATTAAAAAAATATTTCCTATATATTTAAGAACAATATTCGCGTGAAAAACTCACTAACAAAGCTCGTTCATGTCAGCAATCATACGGTTTGCTTGTATTGCAGTCTAATTTTCTTTTCCTCAAAGCCAAGGATCTCCCTTGACTTTGCTGAGATCGTACAAGTCAGATAGATGCCCGAGTGTGGCGATCGAGCTTTGCAGATTCAATTCGGCGTTATAGTTAGATATGGGGTTCCACAAGGCTCGGTCTTGGGCCCCTTCAAATTCGTAATTTATGTGAACGACCTTTTTGATTGTTGAGCGTAGATTTTCGGGACCGTTGTTTACTATTTTGAAGTCTTCCGGGTGTTGTTGTGTAGACAAGCTTGCTCTTGACGTTTCGCTGCTGATCATGCTGTCAGCTTCTGAAGAAGACAGTCTTTAGAAACCTTCCGAAGAAGCTGACAGCCTTATCAGCGAAACCTCAAATCCAGCTTCTTCAGAAGGTTTCTAAAGACTGTCTTTAGAAACCTTCTGAAGAAGCTGGATTTGACGTTTCGCTGATCATGCTGTCAGCTTCTGAAGAAGACCGTCTTTAGAAACCTTCTGAAGAAGCTGACAGCCTGATCAGCGAAACGTCAAATCCAGCTTCTTCAGAAGGTTTCTAAAGACTATCGTTAGAAACCTTCTGAAGAAGCTGGATTTGACGTTTCGCTGATCATACTGTCAGCTTCTGAAGAAGACAGTCTTTAGAAACCTTCTGAAGAAGCTGATCAGCGAAACGTCAAATCCAGCTTCTTCAGAAGGTTTCTAAAGACAGTCTTTAGAAACCTTTTGGGGAAGCTGACAGCATGATCAGCGAAACTTCAAGAGCAAATTGTCTACGCTGCAGCACCTCGAAGACTCAACATAGACCTTTTTGATTACTTGGGATTTGACAGCCTAGTTACATAAATGCGGACGATGCTGCCTTGTAATCTTGTACCTACAGTTCCAACAAGGGCTTTTGGCTGTTGAGCGAGACGGTGCGTTCTGTTGAAGCTCGCGCAGAGGCTTGGTACAGCGCAAATAAATTAAAACTAAACCGAGATAAAACATAACAAATTGTGCTTTCGATCAGGAGCGGTGGAGAAGGAGGGGAGAGAGGGTGGTCTTGACGCGGTGTTGTTAAGTGCAGTACTAGACAGCAAGTTATCTTGATCTTTAGGGTCCTTTAGGATTGTCGATTTAAAAAAGAAAGGCAAATTTTTGCCTCTTTAGCCGCAATTTCCAAGATACAGCTTTATAGCTACTAGCAAAGAAGTCAACGTCGCCGCCCTCCTCCGCTCCTCCACCAATTTTATTCATTTTATCTTCATTAAACACTCATGAAAGAATACCCGCGTAAAGGCACATAGTCTAGTGTTATAGCTTGGTGTTGGATAAAGTGATCCTTTTGGATGTCTAAATTCTGACCTATAATCTGGAGCTGTCAGTTTCAGAGTTTTTTTTTCGTCTTTTAACGGGATAATGTGCTTAGTTTGATCTGAATATCTTCCCAAAACAAAAAAAACAAATTAATTCTCGACAGAAGCTTACCAAAAAAGCAAATTACATCCAGGGTTAAAAGAAAGTGAGTGGAAGAGTAGTTGTACCACCTGACTTCTAACACAGCCACTCAACGTGGACACCCTGTATAATCCGGACACAATATGCTGTCAGGTCATGACTCATCAGTCGTCAGCGCAAGTAATCTCTCATAATCATAATCGGCCAAAATCAGCGAAAGATTCCGACCATGAAGTTAAGAACTAGGTCGACAAACTCATTGATAACCTCTCCAAAGAGAAAAGATCTTATAGAGACTCATTACTTCCCCAACGTTTGGCAGCACTAAATCAAAGTAAAAACGTTTCTCAGAACTACCGTCCCATCTGTTTGATATCTAACCTCACAAAACTAGCTGACTCTATTATAAAAGATGAGTAATTCGAGTTCAGGAAGGATTCTCCACTATCAGCTTTTCAGAGTAAAAGATTAATTCAAAATTCATCCAAAGCAAGAGAAACGATAAATTAGTCTACAAGATGAGTTAGAGTCATCTGAAGAAGAAAGTATTTGTTTTTAAAACCAGGTCAAAACCAGATAAGCTGGTTTTCAGAACCAAGTTCAAGATTTACCCCAAAACTTTTCTGCTTTCATAGGCTTTGAATGAATACAGGTGTACTTTTTTCGGGCGCACATTTTTAGGACCCAAGCTTTAGAGCGAGCTTCCTTATGACCTTATGTAGTAAGTATTGTTTTAGGATCTTTTTGCCTTGAAGTTCCACCCAGAAAATGAGCTTAGTTAGGATCATGAACACCAAGTTAGATTACTTCACCAATGTTTGGCAGCACTCAATCAAAGTAAAAATGTTTCTCAGAACTACCGTCCCATCTCTTTGATACCTAATCTGACAAAACTGGCTGACTCTATTGTAAAAGATCAGTAAATCGAGTTCAGGAAGTATTCTCCACTATCCAAGAGAAACGATAGATTAATCTACCAGATGAGTTAGAGTTATCTGAAGTTGTGCAGTCAAAAAATACTTGTTTTTAAAACAAGGTCGAAACCAGATAAGCTGGTTTTCTAAACCAGGTTCAAGACTAACCCCAAGTCTTTTCTGCTTTCATAGACTTTGGACGAACACAGGTGTCCTCCTTTTGGGCGCACATTTTTAAGACCCAAGCTTTAGAGTCACCTTTTTTACGAAAAATAAAATCTGTGATATCTCGTTATTATAGTGCCACCTCCCCCCTCCCTTCTATTTATGAGTTTAAACTTCCGATTAATTTACTATATTTTGTATAAAACAAGCTTGATTGTTGGGTGGGGGTTGGTTTAGTACTAAATTGGACTAGTTCCAGTTCCTGTTTTAATCCATCTTATTGATGTTCTGTAGGTTGTCTTTTAAATGGCGTAGTAGTAGCATTACCCTCATCTTCTATAGATGTACTGTCATGTTATGTCATTTCGCCCATTTCTAACAAAGTTCGTTAGAGTCATATATTAAACATTGTAAATTTGGGTTGAATCGAATTGTCAAAATTACACGTACACACGTGCAACAAAAAGATGATGGAGAAAATAGAAAAGTCAGGTGAAGGAGAAAAGTTCTTTTTAAAGAGAAAAAACAGACATTAAAAAGATAGAAGGACAAAAGGAGACGAAAAGAAAAGAGAAGAAAAAGTAAAAAGGTTTTTTCCTGAAGAAGATATAAAAAGTTTAAAACAAGTGCTTAACAGTCCCTGGAAAGATAATTAGGGAAACAGGAAGAACAGAGCGACAGTTTTTTTTTTTTTGCACAATAGTTTAAGGTAAGAGAGGGTTGGTTTAGATAAAAAAAATTGTAAAGTGTTTAATATATGTATTATTTTTTACTTGATTTGATTTTTGACATAACAGTACGAAGACAGTTCCTAGCTCAAGAGCACTTTTCTCTTCACATTTCTTCAGCTTCGCTAATACAGTCTTGATTGGGAATTGAATCTTCCCAAGTGTGCTTGACACACGTTTGCTCTGGTTTATTGTTGGGCGGCATCGCTGACTATAAACATATGATCTTTTTCCTTCTGATCATCTCTTTGTAAACGTTAGTGACAATTTTGCATTATTTCTTGTTATGGTGTTTCTTTGGGCCAGTAATTAATTGTTTTCTTATCAAGCCACTGCATACTCACTACTCAAGAACAAATCATTCCTTAAATAAATTCACTCCAACCAGTTTAGCTGTTTCATAACCTTCCAGAGGGAATAATCTATTGTGGCTTCAGTGACAAAAACCTAAGCAATCTTGAATTGGTCTCTCTCTAATATCCACGCCTAGCTAGTTAGCTTGTGAACCACTTGAAGATTCAATTTTTGCAGTTGCAGTATAAGCTGCAACTTTTACGACTTTAGTTAGGTGCTCACTTGTTAGATCCAGTTTCTTGGTGACGATTTTGACCTGCTTTGGAGTGGAAGTTTTTGAAGACCAGAGATGTATCAGAACTATGACTAGACGAATTTTGCAGACTATCCCGAGCAAAATGAAAATAGCCCGATGGTGACTGTCCCAAAAGATGGCATCTTATTGTTGCTTTCATTTTATTGCCACCACAATCTGTCATCCTTTCGATGAGGACTCTATTTGGGCCATTCTACCAAAAAAAGTGAGAACCACCAATAAAATCAGATTCAAAACTGTGCCCAACATAGTGGCAAGAGTTAAGAAAATCCCCATCAATAACATTTCTGAATTAGTTCCTGTGAAATTCAATCTCTGAAGTGCTTTAGTCTCCTAGTAAATCATACATCGACAAGATTCGAACCCTGCCCTATTAAATACAGATCAATTATTAATTAATCCGGGCGTGAAATCTGACCGGATCTCAATGTAAGCTCAATTAACCGTAACCATAGCGACCATAGGATCACATCCTTCAGAAAATTTTCCACTAAATTAATTACTAACAAGCAACAAAAAAAAAAAAAGAAATACGTCCCCATATCCTCGAATTCATAAATAAGACATCGCTAATGTAATTGGACATCTGTAGCATGCTACGCTCCCATATATGTTCTCTCGAATCGTGGTTGTTGTTTTTTCCTCTTCTTTATTGCCGCTTTTCGCGTGACTAGCGAAACGGTAACAATTCCGTCAATCTCTGCTCTCCGCTCTACGTTTAATAGGAGAGGGCGAACAAATAAAAGCAGAAGAATCACGTGATTCCTTTGCGCCGGCAACGTATTCGACGATTTAGGGTCATTAGATATCTCTGTTTATTAGTTACAGTTACTACCTTCTCATTTCTATAGCTCGGATTCTGCTGTGTGATCTCTTGATAAAGGTTGCCGCGTTGTATTCCTCTATATACTAGATGGTGGCAATTCGGTTAAATTAGACTTTTTGAATGTGCCTTGTAAATTTTGGATGCATTCGTTTAGAGTGGGATAGATGGTAGTAATAGATTGGTTCAAGTGAAGTGAATGCTCAGATGCATTGCGGTTGTGAGCTCGTACAGGGTGGGGCAGAAAAACCTATCCGATTTCAAATCCCTTTTTCTCAGAAGAGGGAACAGGAGGCCGGTTTTATGCCATTTGTCAGTAGTCAACATGCCTTGGTCTGGTGAACATCGCGCTTTTGTTATTGAGCGGTTTATCGAAAACGGCGGTTCGATAATTGCTACACAACGTGCGTTTCGAATTCATTTCGGACTCGGGCGTCATGATCCTGTTCCACATCACGCTACGATTAAAGTGTGGGTGTCAAATTTTCGACAGACGGGATCAGCATTGAAAAAGAAGTCGCCTGGACGTCCCAGGACAGCAACAGGACCTGAAAACGTGGCTAATGTGCGAGCCGCGATTGAACATTCCCCGCGTCGTTCGGCGCGAAAACATTCGCTCGCTTTGGCGATTTCCAACCGCAGTATTCGGCGAATTTTGCACCTGGACCTCAAAATGCATCCCTACAAAATGGTCGTTGCACAGGAATTAAGTGAAAGGGATTTTGAAACCCGTACGAACCTTTGTCGCGATCTCCGAGAACTCCCAAACGACGATGTTGTGCTCTTGACGGACGAGGCCCATTTTCACCTTTGTGGTGCCGTAAATAGGCAAAATTTTCGATATTGGAGTGACGAAAATCCTCGGGAAATCCATCAGACCAACCCCTCCATAGCCCAAAAGTGACTGCGTGGTGTGCTCTTTCCCGCCTAGGCGTCTGAGGGCCTTACTTTTTTGAAGAAAATTGGCAAACCGTAACGGTCAACAGCGAGCGCTATCGTTTCATGCTGGAAAATTTTCTTCGACCCAAAATGGAAGAAATTGGCGTGGAAAATGTGTGGTTTCAACAGGATGGTGCAACCGCCCACACATCGCGACGATCAATGGACATTCTCAGGGAAATGTTTCCCGGACGCCTCATTTCTCTGAGAGGTCTCAATCCATGTGACTTCTTCCTCTGGGATTACCTCAAATCGAAGGAATGCCAGCATCGACCAAGGACCTTTCTTGCTTTACGAAGGGAAATTGCTCGGGCAATTGAAGAAATTCCTGTGGAAATGACGGTGAAAGTCATGGAAAGCTACCGCGAGCGCCTAAATCAGTGTATCCGCTCTCAAGGACGACATTTATGTGATGTGCTTTTCAAAACTTAAATTTAAAAATGGCATAAAATTTGCGATATGTTAATAAAAAAAAAATTGTTGTCAAGTTGAGTGGTTTTAATTTTATAACGTTTTGAAATCGGATAGGTTTTTATGCCCCACCCTGTATAGTACTGGTACAAAAAAATTAGCCTTCTAAACACGTGTCCCGAGTTAATAAATTGAATAATTTAAGGGGATTATAGAACAAGTTGTAATAAAAGAAATGATAAAAATTAATGACGTACCAATATCACAAGGGAGAATCAACGGAGAGCGTCTTCCTGAAGTAGAAATGAAGATACCAACTCACAAACTAAAACAAACGTCACCAGTTAATGATTAATAAACTCAGAAGACTTGAAACAATATTTAAGAAGTTAGTTAAGTATGGAGTGAAACAATCAAAGAAGTCCAAAAAGAGACCACAGCTAGAGTTAATAAAGCTTCTAATGAAGAATGCGAAGACCAACTTGATCAGTATACAGTAAAACCTCGTTTAACGCTACCTCGATTAACGCTGATTTGCTATTACGCGGTTTGTTAAAAACTTAAAAAATGTTTAAAACATAGCCGGATTTAAATTATCGAAGCATTTCATTGTTGTCTGCTTTATGGTAATAGACTTGCTATGTTGACCACAAACAAATTTATTGCATTTGTGGCAGCGTCTAGAGCGTTTATTATTGTTTCCACGACACATACGGCAACGTCCTCTTTTGGTACCTACACGAACTAGCGGTATGATTTTCAGAAATTTTCTGTATTTTTACTCCGGTACTTTCCATAGATGTAGTCACCATCTACCTGAAACCACGACCATCTTCTGCAATTTTGTTCACTCTAAGTTCAATTTCCATATCTAGAAGGAACAATTTTCTGAGTCGCCTTTCCATTCCGGATTCTTTATTATCCACAAAACAAAAGCATGCTATGTCAATCAAGTTAAAAAATAGTCAAAGTGGCCATCTTCTTGTATTTCTTTTACGTGAATATTCATGCACAAGTTTGTCTAAAACGTCGGCTCCTCCCCAAGAATGTCGCTTGGCTATATCTCAGGAACGGTTTACAGTACAGCTTTGGGAAAAACATCTGGAAATTATTTAGAAAAGCGTAGGATGACCACTAGAGGGCGTAACTGATCACCAAAAAGTTTAATTCTTACTTTACGTAAAATTTACCAACTTAAGGTCTATCATAAATATGAAAATCGGAATCTACTCAAAATTTTGCATATTTTACATCGGACAACTTTTTTGTATTTTGTCAAATAAGGAGAGGGAAGGAGGGGAAACTTTGTATTGAAGGAACTCTTATAACTTTGCAAACTTAGTCTCGTTGAAAACAGCATTAGTCCTCCAATCTAATCCTTACAAATTGAAACCAATCTAATAACTAATGCCCATGCTAGAGGGCGCTGTTTAAATTTTTCGGGAATATTGTTTTTTCTCGAAAATATTAAATAGAAACATACATTTTTGACAACAAACTAAAAAGATAGGCAAAATTATCAACAAATCAGCGAAAACCAGGTATTGCTATCTTTTACCAATCCGAAGATATCTTCAGAAACGTGTGAATGGTAAAAATTTCTATAAATTTAAATTATTCTGCTTCCCATGACCGGAATTTAGCAAATTTGGTCTTATTAGAAAGAATTTTTATTGTCCTACGTTTAGTTATTGAAGCTGTTTAATTTAGTCTTGGCCGTCATCGCTAGAGGGCGATAAAAAATTTAAATATGTAAATTTTATGATTTTTTAAAAGAACAGTGCATGGGAAGCTTGGCGCGCAAAAATATAGACTATCATGGATTTTCCTAAACCTACTGCTAGTGATTCAAATTGTTTAATATTGTCTTTATTTTTGTCACCGCTAGAGGGCGCTAAAGAGAACGCTAACAATTCGCAACAATATGCTTTTCAATATGATGAGTCTGCTGTGGATTTCTACACGAAAATCTATTTCCATGGCCGCCCAGGACCCCAAATTGGACTTGTTCAGATTTTTATTTGTGGGGGCAAAAAAATATCTTATTTTTGCAAAACGCGAACTACCGCTCGTAACAACTTGGTCGTAGGAATAGGCAATATCGCTTAAAGTATTTCTAAGACAGAAATAGAAACTGTCAGTTCTATTCATTCGTTGTAGAGTGAAAGTTTGCATCGAAAATAATAGGAGACAACTTCAAGATTTAGGCCGCCACTAATATTAACTTTATTATGCTGTTTCCTTTTTTGTTCTTTGTCTGCATTGTTTATTTGAATTATACCGTTGTGTTTTTCACTAAAATTTGAAGCCTTCAATTCATTATTTTATACTATGAGCATAAATATAACCTTCCACACCCTGTTCTTTTCAAAAATCATAAAATTTACATATTTAAATTTCCTTAACGCCTTCTAGCGGTAATGAACAAAACAATATTAAACAGTTTGAATCACGAAACATAACTCAATGAAAATGCTTTCTAATAAGACCAAATTTGCTAAATTCTGTTCACGAGAAGCAGAATAATTTAAATTTATAGAAAAAATTTTTATCATCCATGCGTTTCTGAAGATATCTTCGGATTGGTAAAAGATAGCGATATCCGGTTTTCGCTGATTTGTTGGTAATTTAGCCTACTTTATCAATTTATTATATTTATATTTATCCGGCTTGCTGGGCATATAAACCTTAAATGGGCTGCGACCTCTGTAACTTACTAACTGGTCGTCTATTTTCCAGAAGCTCACAGGCAATGGGAAACATCGCAAGTTTGTCTCGATTCTTTCTTTCGTTTCTTGTTAAAATTTTGCAAAATTTATTTCTGCTCATACAGGCTTGATATATTGGTCTTGTCAAAGATTTATTTGTTGAAGACCACAAATGAACTGGGTTCTCTCTTGCTTCTCTAAATCTTCCTGTAACATCTACATCTATCCATGACTCAAGTGAAGCTTCATGAGTGTTATTAAGTTTAGTTATAATTTCTTTTGCTCTTTGATTCGTAAAACTTACAATAATTTCGAATATTTCGTCGGATATAAACAAATTGAAACAATCTAGAATTGATTCAATATCCTTGCTTTTCTCTGTCGATCCTTTCTCTTTACGAATAAAGTCTGATGCTCTTATTTTACCTCTTTTCGGAGCTAAGTACTTCCACCTGCGTCCAACAACTTCAATATTACAGTTTATACTTTTCCTCACCACATAAAACGTCTTCATCATCCGAACTAACTTCGTTTTCCTCTATAACATCTTTCGCTTCATCAGAAATATCACTAAATGTTTCCTCAATCGGTAGTTGCATTTCAATTTCATCATCCGAATTATTCATTAGAATTTCAAAAAGTTCTTCGTCAGTCAACGGTTTTTTATATGCCATTACAATGTTTCAAACGCATCGACATCCCAGCGGTGAGTAGGGATAAACATGTCTCGACTTGCAGGAAAATAAGTTTTTTAGAGAAAAACAAATTTAAACGTTAAACATACTAAAAAACGGGTCATAGCTGACCCGGAGCAACAAAATGCAAATTATTATCAAACTGTGTTAATTTTTGTTTTGATTAATATTGCAGTATTTTAGGAGAATTCTCAAAAGGAAAAAAAAAATTATTCATTGAATTTTAAGGGGTCATCGTTGACCCAATTTCAGGCGAGCGAAGGTTCATCACATTCAAAATGAAACAGAAGATACGTGTGAAAATTTTACAGCCAGCCGAGGTTGGTTCGATAATTTAGAAAAAAAGGAGCAACCTCCACAACATTCGAATCATCGGAGAAGCTGCTTCAATTTTTCCTGCAACGTTAAAAGCTATAATACTTGAGAGAGGAAATTATCCACCAGAATTGGTTTTTAACCTGGATGAAACCGGACTTTTTTGGAAGAGAATGCCAAAATGCACATTTATATCTTGAGCAAAAAAGGGGGCACCGGGTGCAAAAGACCGTTTCACCCTTCTTCTGGGTGGTAACGCCAATGGCGTGTCAAAACTAGAACCTCTACTTGTGTATCATGCCAAAACCCCAAGAGCCATGAAAGGAGTTCTAAAATCTAGTCTACCCATCATTTGGGAATTCAATAAGAAATCTTGGATCACAAAAAAATTTTTAAAATTTGTTTACCACACATTTTTGTCCATTTTTAAAACATTACTGTGAACTAAACTATTTCGAAGACATCCCATCAACCTTTCGGATTTAAACACTTGCATTCCGGTGGAAATAGTTTTCCTACCATCCAACACCACGTCTTTAATTTAGCTTATGGATCAGGGAGTAATTGCAAATTTTAAGGCACATTGTCTTTGTCGTACATCTCTTACTACTTATTGATAAAGCAGAAGGAGGAGATAAAGAAACAATTTTGTAATTTTGGAAAAAAATATAAGAACCTGAATGCCATAAGCAATATCGACGTCGGGTCCGAGGTATCCCAGGATTATCAACGAGAAGAGTCAAATTGTTGGCCAAATTGTTAATCTAGTCGAAATAACAGGATTAGGAGATTTAGATGAGCAGAATATTGAGGAGCTACTGCAGGTTTCTGATGAAGACTTTACCAACGATGACCTTCAGGAACTGGCAGAACAAGGGATTGAAGAAGACGGTGGTTCAGGAAGACGATGAACTAAGAGAAATGACTACAGACTTTTTTTTTTTTTTTAAAAAGTTCGGAAACAATAACCGAAATAGTAGCGAATGACCCAAATTTTGACAGGAGTGCAAAAACAAGAAGAGGAGTTTTGGATGCGTGAGATCGGCACTTTTTCAAACTCTACAATAAAAATGCTGTCAATGCTGCTAAAATCGGTTTGTGTTTTCGATTGGCGCACAAAAGAACCAACCCCCATGTCCGTAAACTATGAAATGACTTTTTCCAGCCTCCTTTAGTCCAATTGGGGGATTTTCTGACCCAGAACGTTCTGTGTATTTTCATGTGCTTAAAGAAAAACCAATTTTGTGCTTAAATAGCTCTTGTACTATATTCTAAAAATTATTTCCGGACAGTTGAGTCATACTTGTTTTTAGTGTAGTCTTCAGGCTTTCACGGCCGCTGTCGATGGTTGGTCTTCGGTTCTCGGGTTCTCTGCCGTGTAGAAAAGTTGTGGTACTTAACGTTTCGATCATCTTGTCGTGATCTGCTTCAGAAGTAAACCCCATTATTAAAGCATCAACATCACAGCGTGTTAAAGAACTCTCGTTAGAGAAGTAACTTTTTTGATGTTGATTTATTTATTGAGATGGAATGGAAGAACTGTATAATTAAAAATATAACAAGCTCATGGCGAGTTGTGTTTCAGTAGATCAAATGTTGCAAATTAATTCGCAATTAACAGTGGCTCTCTTTGCTTTTTGTGACTAGCGTGATATTATTTCACTTCAAGTACCACAACTTTTCTACACGGCAGAGGACCCGAGAACCGAAGAGCAGCCATACTTGTTTTTCTTGGATTCAACTTGCCATTTCGAAGCAAAAACTTCCGGATTCTGAATCCCTTTTACGCTTCAAAATCTCATTTATTATCCCCTAACTCACACCAAGATTTTTTCGCAATGTCTCGTTGTGACATAGACGTGTGTTGACCCAACTTGACAAACTTATCTCTCTTCATTTTGTTCTACCACCAAGTACAGAATTATAGGTTATGGTTCAAATTTTTTAAAAAGCTATTTAGTGACTCACTTTCGAAGAAAAACTGCCCCCATGATGGCAAAATTCGCACCAAACAATCAATCGTTTTGGGTGCATCGCCTTCTCAATAATGAGCTTTGGATTCTCCGAGCCCCAATTGCGTCAATTTTGCTAACTGACATAGCTTCCGATGTGGAAATGGGCTCTTAATCTGAAAAGATGATTTCTTCATCTTGGACCAAGCGATCTCCAGCCCAAATGGACAAGAGGCTCTAGTTCATGAACGTCCTATCGAGATCTTTGAGCAGAGAGGATGTTCAGTTCCTAAGAATGATAACGAGAGATAACGATAGCAATAACAGCAGCAATATTTTTGACTGATCGCATTGGATGAAAACGTGAACGGGTTGTTTTGTCCAATAACGATCAAGTTTCACGAACTGGCTTCACGAATTGATCAAAATCAAATTAACTAGTTTAGTTCAAATTCCAAACATTAGATGTCCCATCCTAAAGCTTGTTTGCAACCTTACGAATTGCTCATAGGGTGTTGTCTCGATTTCAACTGCGAAATAAAACCTTAATAACGTAGACCATTATCATATTCCACGAAATATATCAGCGTAAACAATGTTTTCCTTTTTTCCCCGGTAAAACGCAATGCTCGTTAAGCGTTTCGAAGTGACCAAACCACTTGTACACGCTCAATTCGAGTTTCATCTGAAATGGAAACCTGTCGCTGTGCAATGAATGTAAAAATTAACGAGCCATAATATACGCTAGTTTCACGCGTTCTCTTTTTTGTTGTTGTTGTTGTTGTTGTACGCGTTTAATTTATTAGCGAGTGGCAGCGGTTTTAATTTCGAAATGGGATATGGTAAAGGAGAACCATTCGACACGTTCTCGGAACTCCGCTCGTGCGCTATTTTCAGTAATTAACTGTCGCGACACTGACTGATTTTATTTCGGAAAGTTACGATAAATAAAGGTAGGCGAAAAATAAATGTAACGTGCATGATACGCCGTTTTATGACGACAAGCTGTACGCTAGTACGCTTTTACATCAGTTTGAATTTCATTATCGTCGTTTAAAAGTATCTACCTCATTATTAAAGCATCAACATCACAGCGTGTTAAAGAACTCTCGTTAGTGAAGTAACTTTTTTCTATGTTGATTTATTAATTGAGATGGAATGGTAGAACTGTATAATTAAAAATATAAAAGTTGGTCGAAGTATCAAACGTAGTAAATGATGAAACAAGCTCATGGTGAGTTGTGTTTCAATAGATCAAATGTTGCAAATTAATTGGGAATTAACAATGGCTTTCTGTGCTTCTTCTGACTAGCATGATATTATTTTATTAGATCAGATTTGGTCTTCAGCTTTTCCGAATTTATGTTAGGGTTACTTCAAGGCTGTCGAAATCTCAGCTAGCAGTCCAAGGTCCCCTTTGCTTAAAGATAGCAACGACTGTGCTGTCTTTAAGACGATCCTGAAAACAGTGCCTTTGCCTGCCTTTTTCCTGACGTATTCAGCCAGTTTTGTCCCTTATTGGAAGTTAGTTGGACGACAATATAGTCGCCAACAACGACTTCCAACTCCAACTAGTCTAACAACCAGAAGAGCAATGTTTAAACCCATGCCGGCCACGGTGACTAAAAGCAGCAGTGCTACTGCCCTCTTATCTAATATCTAATCCACATAAAGAGAAATCAAATAGGGTAGAGTCAGGAGATCCTCGTCTTCCTATCCACCTATTGAGGAAGATTTCGTCTAAGTATTGACAAACATTTAAAATATGATGTGGTGGTGCTCCATCTTGTTGAAACCGTATCCTATCATCAGGCAATTCTGGGTTTAGCTTTAGCTGATTAGGGAACAAGATCGACAAGGCTGGAATAAGGTCTTCCTCAAGAGAGGTGAAATATCTATACCGATTCAGATTCTCATTGCAAAATTTGAGGCTGTATTATGCCGGCTCAGACATTTAGTTTTTGTGGATACTGTAGATAATCTTGATCAATAGCCTTCGTCATTCTTTAAAAAAACTCAACCCGGTAAACTTGTACAATTTGCGTTTTATAAGAGCTGGAGTTATTGGATAGTCTTCAATAGTTAGGTGGAAATTTAATTTATCGTTATCATCAATTTTGGGTGGCCTTTATCAAGGTACGTTTCTTTCATAATCATCTCTCAATTTTACTAATTATACCCTGGTTAAGTGATGGCAATTCTTGATATTTGTTCTCGTAATAAATCAACAATCTGAGCTTGGGTTAGACTTCTCTCACCGTAACCAATCTTCATCACAATTTCGATCTTAAGAGATTCACTCAAATAAGAGGGCTTGAATTTGAAAAATAAACACCCGAACTCGAATTTCATTAATTCTGTCAAAAAACATGAATACCAACTTTCAAATAAATTGGACCATAAAAACGCTTTTTTTTCTATGCAAGCTTTGCCACCCCCTTTCACCCTCTTAAATGTTGCTCACAATATAAAATCAATATCGTTTCTAAAATTTCAAATTTCTACCCTAGGCATTGATATATCAGTTTGAATGAAGTCGTTTATATACAGGGTTCGATAAAAGAAATGGCCTTTAGTATGACGATCGAAATCGCTAATCTCAATTTGGTTGCACGGAGTCAAATCAGGTGAATACGATGGAGGATGGCTCTCGATATTCCAATCGAACTTATCGAATCTTAGAATTCCCAAATGATATTCTGCATTCACTGTCTGATCTTCTGGAACGAATTCATTGCTGCTAACAGTTATCTTTGATTCGAAGAAAACGGTCAGCATTTTGCTATTCTCTTTTAGCTCTTCAGGTGATTACCATGCCACAGTGAGAGGCATTTCTCTTGTCCTTCCGTTTGTTAATTGCTTCTTTTAGATGATTCTTTTGCAGTCCACAACAGGGATGAGGTCCAATAAAAGGCATTTTCGCTCCTTCTTTGGCTAATCTACATTTGCGTTCCCTTCGATCCCTTGATGGTTTGGAACCCACTGAAGAGTTATGTGGTTATTGTGTCCCAATTACTTTAAATTGTATTTGTTGCAGCCACTTAGCGTAATATAGCACTTCATGAAAAGTCTGGACATTTCACGAAAAACTGTTAGATACTGTAATTAATATGTCCAAGACATCTAGGCATCTCATGAAGTGCATTTTACTAGTTTGCACTACTAATTACGCCATTCGTCCAGTTTAAATCTCTCCACTTAGTACGGCTTTCGATGAGGGTTGGTCGAAATTGTATTACATAGGGCTCTTGTCCTTCGCAATATGAATTAGGTAGT
>CM043016.1:2871132-2905272 GCA_023690525.1 Holotrichia oblita | reverse complement strand
GGCCTCCTTTCTTTCTTCCATCCGTTCCTTGGTCAGAGGTCCTTTTTTGTGCGAATTCGCCTTTTTACATCTGTAGTAAGAGGAGCGTGGATTTATGGCGTGGTAATCGCGTATTAGAATAGAATGTAACGGATATTTTTCTGCGACAATGAGACCGTGGAAATTGTTGAGATATAAGCGAGAAGATTTATAGATTTGTTGTTGGTGTGAGATGTGTATTAGACGCTTCAGCTAAGGTTTTGAATTTTTTATTATATATAATAGTATACGTGATATTGAGCGTAATAGCCTAAGTGTGTTTTGTCCTTTCATATGAAACAACTTACATTTCTTGCGATATCCACAACTTCGGCTATGTTAATGCGTGAAGCTTCGATGCTCGACAATAGACTCTTTAATGTTAATAATTGTTTTTACGACCGTCACTTCCTCATTCTTCGTTGAATTCAATAAACGTTTAAAGATCCTTCGCACATAGTACGCTTTGAAAGCAGCAATTACACCTTCATCCAAAAGCTGCTGTTTCAACGCGACCTTTGCAGGTCTATTGTGATCCCCTTTCTCCTTAAAGAACGCTCTCTAGTTTCGCCTTCTTAATTAGGCCTCTTTTATGTAGCCATTAGCTATGGGGTTCTCTACGACCATTGCTAAAAACCTCGCTAGGCCGTCGCAGTGGCACAAAGCATGAACTGGAGTTTCCTGTTCCTCTTAACATAATCTGCAGAGACCACCCTCTGCCAGGCCGATGTTAAACATATGCCTATTCAGTCTGCAATAACCGGTCATGAGACCTACTATCACTTTGACAGTCTTCCTGTCATTACTCAGTAGGTCTTCAGTAAACTGAGGCCTTTGTTCTCTTATTTTGTGTCCAGTCGTAGATGGACTTTTAACTTGTGATTTGGTGATGCCGAAGGAAGGGCCCGCTCCTATGAAAGGCCTTGACAAACCTCGTATGGCCAGCTCATCCGCCGCCTGGTTTCCCTTCACGCCCATGTGGCTGGGGACCCAGGCCAAAGTTATTCTCCTTTGGATGCCCACCTCAGATTTGTACCCTAATATAGGCTTTACCATGTGCGACAAAAGAGTAGCGTTAGTCTATGTTTACCAGCTTTGAAGGCATTGGCTTCGAAAAGAGTCCGGTCTCATCCGCCTTAAAAACTTGCTCGGGTTCACAACCACCCCTATTTATAATATCCATAAATTCCCCAGGAAAAATAGAAAACGATTTTTAAAATTTCTGAACCACCCTTCACTAGCAAGAAAATATCCTTGACTGCTGCCCCCTCCGCATGATGCTTCAAAATGAGCATAAAGACGAGGCGACTACGTTTATATAAATATCAATTCATGACAGAACCATGACCGAAAACTTCTACTTTAGTTGCATGGAAAAATCCCAACCTTATTCTCCTTATTTCTTCTTTCTCTGGCATTGTGCCCACCCTAGGATCCACTCAGATATCTGCAGCAAATAGAGATCACCCCCATAGATAGTTAAGTCAAAAGAAGCTTCCATTTTTAAAGCAAGCTAATATTAAGCGTTTCAACTGAACATCCAAAGCTTAATTTCTCACTAACCACTACAGGCAATCTACTTTTCTTGAGCGAGATATTTTAAAATATCATCAACATTTTATCGTTACTACTCAATCGTGACAGCTGCGCCATCTAACTCGGACTAGGCTCAAATTTTGGAACAATGTTCAGAACAACTAGAACAAACTGGAACAACTCTCAAAAGTTTAAATTTCGAAAAAGGGGGGCTGGCGTAATTTCATTTTTATTAATTATTTCATAAACTACTAATGTGAGAAGATTCAAATTTTGGAACAACTAGAACAACCTGGGATAACTGTCAAAATTTCGAATTTTGAAAAAGGGGGGGCTGACCAGAAAACCGGTTTTTTCGATTTTTCTGGACAATTTTTTACTCCAAAATTCTGGAACAATTTAGAACAAACCTAGAACAACCTGGAACAACTTTCAAAATTTCGAAATTAGAAAAAGGGGGGGGGGCTAAAATAGAATTTATTATTACAAGTTAAAGGAAAAACAGCTTTTCCTCTCCTATAAAATTCAGGAAACATGACTTATGTTGTTTTCGATCTCACCGATTCAGTTATATCTCCAATAAATACTGAGCGACGTCGTACAATCGATATGAAGCAAATAATCTGACAAATCTGTCATTTTCAGTTCAGACATATTACGGTTTAATTTCAACACAACGTATATACGGGAATAGTGATTCATCAAATTCCAATATGTAGTAAGTATATTGGATAATGTCTCGCTGCTAATAAAGCGATTAAGAATTCCAGTATACAACCTCCTAACCCTTTTCTCGATGCTAACGGTTGCATTCGTGTTGGTGGTAGACTTAAATATTCTGATTTTGCTTTTGGAAAGAAATTTCCATTATTACTGCCCAAGAATCATAAATTCACCAATTTAATAATCGATAAATATCACCGTGAGTTATTGCACTGCGGTGCTCAACAATTGTTATACAATATTCGGGAAAAGTATTGGCTTATCAATGGTAGAAATTCTGTAAAGAAATTTATTAGAAGTTGTGTGACTTGTTTTAAGGCCAAACCAGTAGTACAACATCCATTTATAAGGGACTTGCCTAGTGCTCGATTGCAACGAGTTTACCCATTGTATAACACTGGCCTGGACTATGCTGGTCCTGTTCTCATTAAGGATAGACGCACCAGGGGCGCTAAATTATATAAAGCTTATATTTGTGTTCTCGTGTGTTTGACTACACGGGCTATTCACTTAGAATTGGTTACTTCTGCTACAACGGAAGCTTTTATTAGTACGTTAAAGCGGTTTATTGCACGTCGAGGGAAACCTCACTGCATTTTTAGTGATAATGCTACAACTTTTCGCAGTGCAAAACATAAGTTAGATTCACTTTAATAATTTATTGCATAACAGTGACTCCTCAAATATGTTTATACCATTTTTGATCAATCAATCTATTGATTGGAAATTTATTACTCCACGGTCACCTCATGAAGGTGGCATGTGAGGTGTGTGGTTTCAAGGCGAGGTGCTTGTTAGCAACCAGAATGTGCCCTTTTATTGGTTGCTATTCAATTTTTAATTTTTGTTATTATTATAAGTTTTTTACATATGTCAACATAGTTATACGTGACTTGTGCTTTCCTGTTTTTATAATAAAGTATCTTACGTAAAAATACGTCCAATTTTCCTAAATGCAACGAAACGCCAGTGCATTAATATATACTGACTTCCAGAAAAATTGCAACACTCAGAAGTTGTCGAATGATTTTATTGAAATTTTCAGGAAACGTTTATTTTCATTAAACAAATTGATGATTAAAATTTGAATAAAATCTCGCCAGTAGTTTTTTTTTGCATGTTGTTTCCATAGCACATAGTAACTATAAATTTGAAGTATTAGACCATTTAGTAACTGTCAAGTTTGCAAATTGTTGTTGTTACGTCACAATTTCATTCTGAACTTGATAACAATGCCGAGAGTACGTCAACATCAACATTTTGTCCAATTAAGTGATTTTGAACGTGGCCGTATTATTGGTATGAGAGAGGCCGGACTTTCGCTAAGAGAAATTGCTCGTCGTGTAAACCGAAATGTTTCAACAGTATTGAGGTGTTGGTCCAAATGGTCCGAGGAAGGGGTTCAACATCGTCGCCGTGGATCTGGACGTCCTCGCAGGACTACAGATGGCGAAGAACGTCGCTTAAGACTTTTGGCCACAAGAGATAGGTTTTCAACAACTCGATCAATTGCAAACGATTGGATGAGAGGTACAGGACTCAGAATGTCAATGTCAACTGTTTATCGCCGGATAAGATCTTATGGATTGCGTTCATGTCGTCCATTTTTATGTCTTCCTCTTACACCACTTCACCGTCTACGCAGACTAGAGTGGAACAACTTAAGGGTTAATTGGGCGCAGGAATGGCATCAAATTGTGTTTAGTGACGAGTCCCGATTTTGCTTGTGGGCCCACGATGGTCGTAGGAGAGTCAGACGGATGCGTGGAGAACGTAAAAATCCAACATTTTTTGTGGAACGCAACACAGCCCTCACTCAAGGAGTTATGATATGGGGTGCAATATGTTATGGTAGCAGATCACCCTTGGTCTTTATTGACGGCAACCTTAACGCACCTGGTTACATTGCTAATGTGCTACAACCAGTTGGCCTTCCATATCTTCAGGGGCTGCAAAATCCCATTTTCCAGCAGGATAATGCGCGCCCTCATACGGCAAGGGCTACAACACGGTTTTTGGAAGAATCTAACATTGTCGTCCTCCCATGGCCTGCTCGGTCGCCTGATTTGTCGCCCATGAATAGGTAATTTACCGCACCCTCCAGATAATTTATACGATCTTCAACAACGGATTCAAGAAGCTTGGGACGATATACCACAAGCAGCTATAGATCACTTGATTAATAGCATGCCAAGGCGTCTAGATGAGTGCATTACAAATCGAGGCGGAGCAACTCATTATTGAAAAAACTTTTAAAGCTTTTATTCTTTTGTTTTTAAAACTTAATCATAACTTTGTTTCATAGAAATAGACGTTTTCTGAAAATTTCAATAAAATCGTTAAACAGCTTCTAGGTGTTGCAATTTTTCATCAAGTCAGTATATATTTATTGCTTTGAAAATTGAAGCAGTCCACTGCAGCCGTTTGCTGCATGTTAGTCTTATTCAGCATTCTGGATGATTCAAAACAAGTAAAATGAATGTTAGGCATAATCAAAGACTGCCCTGTCTTGATAGTAATCAATCAATCAAACCCACTCCTTGAATTGCTTCTTTACTCTTTCACTTGTATTTTAATTGCTATTTTTTTTCTGATTTATCTTATTATTCTCTTTGTTTTCTTTATCATCTTCTCTGTATATCAACGTGTCAGGATCTATCATAAATGGTTCTATAAGTATATAATTCAACGCAAATATAATTGGTTGTTTTTCTCATTATTCATCATTTATTATTTTTTATAAGGTTCAAAATATTTAGATTTTGACATCGTTTCTTTTCAATTTTGTATAGGACTGTGCCGTGATTCTAAGTTCCTTCTGTTTCGTTTTTTTTTTCTTTTGATAAACTTAAAATAAATAAAAGCAAAGTTTAATTTTATATAATCGTTTATTAAATAAAAAATTACTACACATCATCATCGTTTTTCCTTAAACCTGTATGTATATATATAACGTCATAGTAGTAATATAGTAATTTTTATAATCTTTGGCAAATCGAAATAAACTTCAGGAGAAAATCTTCAAGAAAAAATATGTAAGACTTCATCCTCATGTAAATATAAATACATATCTTCACATCATTATGTTTCTTTTAAATATATATATAATAATATATATATATAATAAATTTCATTTTTTTAATTATCTTATATAATATATATAATTTGGTATGTACATTTATTTACACAATATCAAGTAATATCTCAATGGTAGGTATTTAATGAAAAGCAGATTTATCGTTATATGTACAGTCCACAGTAATACTCAATTTATTGTATCAAGAATAATTGAGAGATCATCACATTTACCAAGTTTTAATAAAATTCTGTTTCACTGTTATATCCTCGAGGAAAATGATGAATATAGAATTAATATGATGCACGCAAAGAATTTTTTTTTTAGCGGGTTACCTTCTAGAATCACGTTGTCTTGTGGCCCGGTGAGTATTATGAAGAGGACTGTGCCGCAATTTATGAAGAACATCTGCTGACTCGACGGCGATTTCGAACTGGTGTTGGCGTGTTGCATCGCAGCTGGTTTCTCTTCTGAAAAAAAGAAGAAATATAATATATTTATATAATTCGGCGCACAAAATGGTGGACAAAAACAACTCACCAACCGTCGAATTCAAAACATGAACATTAATCGAAGATGGCACCACATTCGACGGACTACAAGTATAATTCCCGTTATGACTCTTATCAGTTTCAGGCACCAATAAAACGCTCGAAGTCCTATCCATAGTCACCTTCACGCCTTCATCGTAATTGATCATCCTCTGCTCGTGATACCAGAAGACGTAAGCCGGCGGTTCCGTCGATTGCCTGAACGTGCACACCAATCTCAGTAACGAACCAGCGAAATGGAGATCGGGCGCTCCAAGATTTCGGCCGTCGCTTCGGTCACCCTCAGTTCCAACAGGATGCTAGTCGACGGATGCGTCGACACCTGACACTCGTAGAAACCGGCGTCAGACGGTTGGACGTGTTTGATGAGCAGTCCCCAATTCTGCAGGTGTCTGACGTGCTCCACCATGAATCGATCGTCCGAATTGTAGGTCGAGAGGCCGACTGTGAGCAGGTGAAGGTCATTCTTACGGATCCACGACACCTGCCGGTATGATTTACGAGTTATATAAGTTCTTGGCGTTGTGTGATTATTATTACGGGCCGGCTAGCTAGAAGATTGCGTTGTAATTTCGGGAAATGAGGATTGTGTGTTTTAGTTAGTTGATGGATTGTTATATCAAGACAAATGGGTGAATGGGTGAAACACAAAAAAAAAGAGGAAGATATAGAGGAGAATCGATTTTGTAATTTAGGACGTTATCGTTTATAGTTTTTTTTCTCTCACTCTTTATATGTTCATACTAACGTGATGATTTTATCGAAGTTGGAATAAAATGTATTTAATATAATTATATTCTGATCTGATTACAAAGATTAAAACAATATCAGTACGATGTCAACTCACCAAATAGATTGACAGACATTTGGAATTTGAACTACCTGTTGTTTCGATTTTGACGGATTTTATGTTTAAGTTTCATGTTTGATATTTGCAAATTAAATAAAAATGGGAAATATTGAAAACTCGCGTCTAAAGTGGTGAGTCTTCAGTCCAAACTGTAAAAAATTTGTGTGGAAAATTTGAATAATATTTCATAATAAATGACAGGCCTTCAACTCAATTTTTGAAGACAAAACAATTGATAAAGACAACGGAAAGGATCAGCTCCAGTAACAATAAGATAATATAGGAAAGTCAATTCCAAATACTTATGAAGTGCACCTTGTAGTATGGTAAACAAATATAACGTTGTAATAAATATAATAGCCGCAAACAGTTTAAAAAAGAGAAAAGAAAAACAGTGGCCTCAATAAAGGTAAATCACTTACAATCAAATATCTGCTCACTACTTGAACGGATTATATAGAAAAGTACAGTAATAAATGCAGAAAAAAATACACTGCAGAATGATATATATCACTTATAAATAATTATATTAATGACCGATGAAAAAATATCCCATAAAATTCCCATACGTTCAGTTTTGAGAATACTGAAGCTTCAAAAACAGAAGCTGATTTTTAAAAATTATTACATGAGATGATTCAAATCGAACGACATGAAAACAATATTAATTAAGCAGTGCTCTGCACTCGTTCAGAAAAGCAAATCAGCTTTATTGCAACATCACGGAAACTTTTCTACCAGCACGAGCTTATATTACAGTCATTATATTCTAGGCATTCCCTCAATGAACTGCCATACAGGGTGTGTCGCGAGACCATTCATTACAAGTTTTGAGGTTCTGGCCAACATTTAAATTTGAAAATTCAGAATCATATCTAATCGATTATATATATGACTAAACATTCCTGGTGGAATTGTAGTCGCTCTGGTCAAAAAAATGTAGTGGGAACGATGGGCCAAATCATTCCACTTCGTCATCACAGGTTGTTGTGTTTCTTAGCTTGATCTCCTATCTTTTCCATTCATCTCTATGCTTCAATTTTTCTCTCCATTCTTGGATCTTCATAGTTCTTATGTCATTGACTACTTGGTCTTCCTACCTTAGTTTTGGTCTCCCTCTTGGTCTGCCTTCCTGAAGTTTCCATTTCATTATCCTCTTTATTACCGAGCTTTTCTCTTCGGTACACATGTCCGTATCACTTAATTCTTAGAGATTTTATTATTCTAACTATGTTTTCTCCTCCAAGATTTCATCTATCTCATCATTTATTGCATCGCTAGTATTCGCCTTGCCTTATCGTAATGCCCACATACTTCGTTTTGGTTTCATTGATTTCCAATCCTCTTTTCGAGCTTCTTTGCTTATTGTTTTTACTGCTTCCTCATCCTTGTATGCCACTAGTTGTATGGATTTCTGAATAATTGTTCCCTTAAAATTAATTGCTCTCATTGCCCCTTCTAGTGCTATATTGAATAACGTTGCTGATAAACCATCCCCCTGACGTACTCCTCTTCCTACTTCTATCTCATTTGTTAGATCTTCTTGTGTGATCACCGCCGCTCTTGATCTTTCTAAAGTAATTTTGAACATTCTTATTAATTTCTCAGATATATTTAATGTCTTTGCATCCTCTATCAGTGCGTCTCTGCCTAGACTATCAAACGCCTGTCTAAAATCAATAAATATTATGTGTACTTCAATATTTGCTCATAGCATTTTTCTGTAATTTGCTTAATTGTATGGATTGCATCTACTGTGGATCTCCCTTGCCTAAAACCATTCTGGTATTCTCAAAATTCGGTTTCTGTGTATTTCTTAATGTTTTTTAGCATTAAGGATGTAGTTTTCACATTTCAATAAATCTCCTTTCTTTGGAATGGGTATTATATTTCCACACCTCCATTCGTCTGGCATAGCTTCTTGTCTCCAAATTTGAATCATTAACTCGTATAATATATCTCGAAGTTCTGGTCCTCCGCTCGTTATGAGCTCACTGCATATGTTGTCCGGTCCTGGTGCTTTCCTTGTTTTAGGTTTTTTAGTACTTCGTTGAATTCCTCTCTTGATGGTTCTGTTGGCTCGTCTTTTAATTCTGCAGTTTTTTCTATACATTCGTCAGTATGTTCCATGTTTTCTATAGGAACTCGTGTTGAATTTTGTTTTATTATACTCTTCCTATTCTTTTTATCTATCTTTGGTGTGAAATATCTCCTATTTTTCTGCTTTCTTATATACTGATACAGCTTAGTATTGTTTTTATTATCTTCTTCTATTTCATCCATCATCCCTTCTATCCATTCTTGTGTTTTAGCTTTATAACTTTCGTTCCTTCTTTTCTTTTCTGCTTATATTCTTCATATTTTATTTAATTGTTAGCTCTTAACCACTTTAATCTTGCTTCAGATTTGATTTTTATAACTGTTTCACACTCTTTATCAAACCATTCTTTACTGCTTTCTGGTGTCCTCTTTCTTAAAACCGTTTCAGATGAGTTTATCATTGTTTTGTATCATTTTGAACAATCATATAATCGATTATGTTCTTTTAAATGAAAATATGATTCGATTTCTTAGTTCGTCATCTACTTTGTTATTTTTAATGAAACACCCTGTATATTTTTACATATTTGGATTTACTTATTTTTAAGCTTTATAAATACCTATAGTTTTTTTTTAATTTTATTCGGACGTTTTGTAGTTATTCGATTTTTTTTTTTTTAATTTGCTATAGTAGATATTTATTAAAAAAATCAGAGATCACTCGATTTTTCGGATATAAGTTTAGAATTCATAATATGCTTAAACAACATGTTGGAGTATATTTTAGCGCCAAGAACAGCTGCCTACATTGTGGGGTTACTTTACTATGGCACGTTAACTCTTCGAAATTTTGAAGACCCATAACTTAATTTTTTCAAATGGCATCCCCATATTTTATTATTTTTATTATTTTTATTAGTCGCTTTGAGTGTCCAATTTTACATTTTTTATATTCAGCATGTCCTATATTTAAACTTCAGAGTTTAAGTAGAGGGATTTTGCCATGCGAAATAAGCTGTTCTCGAAGATTTATTGTCAATAGGACAATTGTGTAATGAAACTTTGACTACGTTCGCTCAAGAGTCAATTTGAAAGGAT
The DNA here is from genome assembly GCA_023690525.1 of Holotrichia oblita. NCBI lineage: Eukaryota > Metazoa > Arthropoda > Insecta > Coleoptera > Scarabaeidae > Holotrichia > Holotrichia oblita. The sequence goes on along the minus strand of CM043016.1, from coordinate 2,895,380 downwards.
ATCACCTTCATTCAGGCAACATTTCACTGCTCGCCTAGCGTGAACCACCATGACTTCATGAAAGCAAATCCTTAAACCGTAATTCGTTGGTAAACAACAAACGACTTCTTGATGTTCCTTTAAAAATTGTAACCGGGCAACTCGATGTTGTCCGATAAGTTGTCGTTTTGTAGCCGGTCTCCGTGCAGTCAGATCTGCTTCCTTCTAATAGTCCCTTCACTCATATTAAGATTGCGTACTTTTTGCAGCTGATTTTGGAGACTGACAGCGGTTCCATGACGATTCCTCAAACTTCTTAAGACCAGGAAGAGGTAGTCCTTCTTTAGGTACCAAGAATCGTATTAGCCGACTTCTTCTATTCTAAACACATCTTCATAACTATGATTCGATGTATTAATGATGTTTTTATTTTTAGATATTTTAGTTGATGGTAGTTGATTTTTTTATCCATCGAAGAAGTATTTTAAACGAAAATATAATAATTTAAAATCTGGAATAAATTGATTTTTAATTAATTCTTATTTTATTTGACCTGCAACTCGAAATAGATCGGGGATTAAAAGAGAAATAAAATGTTTCCGTTACATCTGTGTTGCGAAACTAGTAGATACATTACTTTCCTATGACAGGTAATTTTCTCCTCCTATTTCTATTGACGTGTATCCAATATAGGTTTTCCCCAGCGCCTGCAAATGGTTCCGAGACTATTGGGAATTGCTATTGTTGCAAGTGTAAACGTCCCACGAAATTGTTTTCATTGTTTCATCGGGAAAGTTTACATTGTTGCGCGGGTTGTCTAGCTTTATTCGACAGAAAATGTTCCAACATCGAGTTGTAATAATGGAACTGCTAACTAATTATATTTAGTTTATCTAGGACGTAGCTAACGTACCTAAAAATATACAGGGTGTAATTCCGTTTTAATTACGAGATTAGCTTTCGTAATAATTACTTGTACCGATCATAATTCCATAATTAATAATGACGGGAACAAAAAGAACCTGTAATGGCATTTTTAGTCGTTTCCGAATGACATAATACATTAATTAATAATAACGGAGTGAAGGAGGTGATTGCATATCGGTATCGGAATGAAAAACGGATCCGATTCATGTAATTGAAACGGGCGTGGTTATCTATAAATACCTTCTTTTGAAAACGTCTCTTCGTTATTAATAATGCCCGTTTCGTGAATTTTTAGAACGTTTCCGTTCGTCGGACGTAGGAAATTGGTATAGTAAGGTATTTATTATTCAAACGGCCGACATGTGTTAAGAGGATAAATGACTCCATGCTTGCCCTAAACTAATACAGTTATGGAAATGGTTGGGCTTTTACGTAGATTGTATTGGTGTATTTGAGATTTCTAAGAATAGTGTCTAGGGGGTTAAATTATTTACGTTTCATGTAATGTCATTTTCTAATCATCGTGATCGTTTCTCTTAGGGGCAATAGTGTATAGACATTTTTATTTGCAACTTATCAATACACACGCCCAAACTTCAACATAATTATACAATATCTGTAAAATACTGTTTGGTTATTACAAATCTTCATTTTTCATTATCCTCTTCATCCTGCACATCATGTACTACATTTAAAATTGCCCTCTTACATGTTTTCAAAGAAGATATCTTTTTTAAATTGACCAGTTCTTGTCCAAGATACTGACAGAATGAATCTATTATCTACCGGGAGATTAGGTTTCTCATTTACGATTGATTGTACAGCATCCTTATTACAGCTGCTAATGGGGCCGTCCCGGATTTTTTTTTAATATTTTTTTCTTAAAGTGTACATTAAATTATAGTGTCTACGTATTTTCTTTTTTTTATATTATTAATAAATATGCTAAGAAAAAATATCAAAGTTTGAATTTTGAATTTCCCGCATTTATGACGTGTTAATGGTAAATTGACAGAGAAGCATGCTAAAAGTATGATATGGAAAGAGATAGAAATAACACATCAATGTTTTCTTAATCAAAAATGTAATCTTTCTTTTTTTGTTGTTAGCTGTAAACGTCAAACGAAATCCACCTCCTGTCAATCTGTATTCTGTCATAGTATTTATTTTCATATTTGTTTGATAAACTATTGTATTGTTATTATTTTGTGGTGTGCTTAGTTTTCAGTTTTAATTTGTGTATTTTTTAACATTATCACCTTTGGAATCCTGGTTTATTTTTATTTGAATCTTATTTGATATCAATTAATCATGAAATGTTTTGTATTTCGTTGCAAGACTAATTTTAAAATCAATCCGGAAAAGCATCTTTATTTCCAACATACAATATGTATGTTACAAAAAAATCAAAAGTATTTCTATTCGCTAAAATGCGCAAAGTAGTCGACATCTGTTGGTAAAATCTGAACTATTGTAACGGGGAAAACAATATTTGATTCGGCTCGATTGTACATCATATAATGATGAGTATAACGGAAGGAGTAGGGGAGACCGGGACATCACCGGACACGGGGCACCTCCGGACATTCAAATTTAAACGGTTTGGCGGTTTAGTGCTCACGTGATATTTTTTATACGAATAGAGACATAGTTTTCATGGACGTTGTGAAAATTAGGTGTTATTTTACTTTATTTTTTATTTTGTTTTGTAGAAGAAATTAAGGTAAGTTTGTTTTCGTTCATTTTGATAAACATTTGCGATTTTAATAATGTGTTAATAGAAACAATTATTTTAAGTTAGGTTAGAGTAACACGCCATTCTGTAAAATGAAGTTAGATAAATTTATAAAATCTTTTCTTGTAAATTGTACTTCGGGGCACCTTCGGACAGTAGGGCCGATGTCCGATGATGCCCTGGTTGTGTCCGATGGTACCCCGGTTACAAAATATTTCCGATGTGATTTAAATACTTTATTTTACTTAATTTTTTCAGTAAGTAAAGCAATTTGGAATGTAAATTATTTTTTTTTAGTAAAAATAATGGTCCGTAATTACAAAAGGAAGAGTAACAAAGGTCTTACTCCTGAAGATAGTATCCAGAATGCGCTCCAAGATATTATAGAAAATGGATCATCCATTAGAGATGCTGCCATTAATTTTAACATAAAAAATCAACTTTATATGATCGTTTAAAACGATATCGTCGCAACCATATGACTGCAGATGATTCTGGCGTAGAAGATGAAATAAATCCTGGCGAAGACCAACCGAATACCGCCACCAAATACGCTACCAGGACTGTTTTTAATGAAACCGAGGAAAATGAGTTGGAACAGTATTTACTTCAGTGTTCTAACTATCATTATGGGTTAGGATATAAAGCCACAAGACGGCTAGCATATCAATTTGTAAATGGTTTAAATTAGAAATATCCGGCGACTTGGGATAAAAATCTTATGGCTGGAGAAGACTGGTTGTATAGCTTTATGAAAAAGCATCCTAGACTGTCATTAAGAAAACCTGAAAACACCAGTCTAGCCAGAGTAAATGCTTTCAATAAGGAAACTGTTGACACTTTCTTTAGAAATTATAAAGATGTTCTTAGAAGAGCTAAGAATCAGTATACACCAGATCGTATTATAAACATTGATGAATCAGGTATTTCAACGGTACTGCAAGCACCAAAAGTTCTTGCAGAACGAGGAAAAAAAGCAAGTGGGTCAAGTAACAAGTGGGGAACGTGGTACCTTGGTCACGTTTATAGGTATAATATGTGCGTCTGGTGCAACTACGAGTATTCCACCGGTGTATATTTTTCCAAGGAAAAGGCTTAAGCAAGAATATCTAAGTGGAGCACCAGAAGGATGAATTTGCTTCGGTTCAGATAGTGGGTGGAGCAATGTAGATATGTTTTTTAAAGCTTTACAACATATTAAAAAATATACACATTGTTCTAAAGACAACCCACTTTTAATTATAGCTGACAATCATGAGAGTCATATAAAACTACCGGTTATTCAATTCTGTAGAGAAAATGGCGTTACCTTGGTAACATTTCCGCCCCACTACACTCATCGAATGCAGCCGTTGGATACAGGTGTTTTTCTCCTTTTAAAGCACGGCTCAAAACTCCTTTTGATGAGTATTCATTAACTAATCCTGGCTGTGTTATAAAGATTGATCTAATCCCACGATTGTCGGCTCAACCATACTACAATTCCTTTACGCCACTAAATATTATTAGAGCTTTCGAAAAAACAGGGATATGGCCGCTCAATTCTGAAATATATGATAATATATATGTTGCGCCACCCAAAACTATTAATTACGATGATGCAGTTACATTACAAGCCACTAGCGTTTCTGAATATAAAGAAGATTCTATCCAGTTCTATCCAGGAAAAATATTGGACACAATATTAGCCAATGTTATTGAAATTAACATTAATTCCAAAAAAAATTTAGACATCAGACCGCTTCCAAATATACAATACAAGAATACAACTAAACGGAATTCCGAGCCGGGATCTTCAAAAATATATACTGATTCCCAGAAAAAGATAAAATTGAAGAAAGAGAAAAAGAAGAAGCAATTACAATTACAGAAGCAAATAAAAAAGCAACTCTTGATTCGAACGGAAACGGTAAATAAATCTCAATCCAAAATAATTGAGAAAAAAGAAACGGTAAAATCGAGAGAACCACAAACAGAAGAAGTACAGTCTACTAGTAACCTATCTTTAAGAAATGTCAACAGGGTACAGCATAAAAAAGAGAAAGGAGTTAAAAACCGCAAACGGATTTATAAAGAATATGATTCAACATCATCATCAGAACCTGGCGCACTAAGGAGTGCAAAATCAAACAAATATAGTGACTCTTCGGACTCTGATATTGAAATGATGGAACGTGAAGATGAAACCCTTACGTATTGCGTAGACGATACCATTCTTAGTTATGACGATTATGTGTTAGTGCAGTTTCCAACTAAAAAATCAATAAAACATTATGTTGGTCAAATTCGCTCAATCTTACGTGAAAATGAATTTGAAGTGAGTTGCTATAGAAAAACAAAAACGAATGGATTTGTATTACCACATGTACCCAATGTTTCCAGTGTTTTAAAACAAGATATTGTGTTAAAACTTCCCAGGCCATTAGGAATTAAAGGAACATCTAGAATGCAATCTTGCATGAGATTTAACATTAATTTAAATATGTTTAACCTTCAATAAATTAATAGATGATGAAGGTATCTGGTGTTTCTTTTTCCTTTCATGCCATATGCAAACAAATTGGATGTATAGATTCTATTAGCTACTAGTAAAAAGCAATAGAAAAAATAATTGAGAATATGTCCCGATAAGGGGCACCTTCGGACAAACGCAACATTTTTTTGTAATAACAAAATATATTACGCTATTGGATAAAAGTCAACTACAAACAACTCACTATGTAGTACAGTAAATGTAGTTTCATAAAATGTATAGAAGTTGTTAATTTTATTTGCTATAAGGAAAATATCTTGGTTACTAAGAAACTGTCCGAAGGTGCCCCTGTCTCCCCTAAGTGTAAAAGATACTATTCGGTGCCTCAATGTTCATCGCATAAATCAAGGGATGTTTCAATCCACCAGTTTCCAAAAGATGAGTAACTTAAGAAAAAATGGCAGTCAGTTTTAAAAATTAGAAAACCAATAACAAAAGGAATGTCTGTGTGTAGTAAACACTTTGCTGATAATAATTTCTTCGCAGGTAATGTTATAATTTGGTATATAAGTTGTGTTGAATCTTAAATCATTTTCATCTTTTTAGTCATGCCAAACTGCCAAAGGAGAAAGCTAAAGAAAAATGTTATTCCTTCGGAAAATTTACCACATAGCATTTTATATAAAGGAAGATAAACATAACCATTGTTTTGAAAATTCGTTTAAATTCACTCTAACTTCATGAGGTTCTGAATATACCGGGTGTTAGTAAATAAGTGCGACAAACTTCAGGGAGTGATTCTGCATGCAAAAATAATGACAGTTTGCTATATAAACGTCCGCCCGCAAATGCTTAGTTTCAGAGTTATAGGGTGTTAAAGTTTTTCTCAACAACTGATGATTTATTTATTGCTCTGAAACCGATCGAGATAGGCAAATGAAATTTGGTGGGTTTTAAGAGATGGTTATTGCGCATTTCTTGACATCCAACCAAGAATTTTATATTCATCATTGGCGTGCATACGGGTAATGATCTTAATTTTTTAAAGAAAAGAAATGGTACGCCACTGAGATATTTCAAATTAAAAATCATTTTTGAATTTGCCATTCAATTTGTGATAAAAAACCTCTCTTGCCTTTTTTTCGTGTGAGGCGCCGTTTTTATGCAAAAAAATAAAACATCTTAACGTGTATTTTTCATTTTTTAATACATTATCTAGTAGGCTACTGTCGACATTCAATATCAATGCATTGTTAAATACAAATATTTTAACGAAGTCTCAAAATAGCAACTCATCATTATTAAGCTTTTAGTTAGCTATAAAATTATTGTTAATAAGTAATTAATTTTTCTTAACTCTGAAACTAAGCATTTGAGGACGGACGTTTATATAGCAAACTGTCATTATTTTTGCATGCAGAATCACCCCCTGCAGTTTGTCGCACTTATTTACTAACACCCTGTATACCAGACGTTTTGATAACTTGACTCACAATTTCATATTCTTTAGTTTCTATTAGTTGTCTCACAACTTGACACATAATAACATGACCGGCTTTGAAAACTTCTTCCCCTTAAATTATCCAGAGAATTGAACCCCGGCACCTATCGTCCTCTCACAACAATAGTCAGCCGCCTAACCACTGCGGCCATCGACCCGTAATTTATATTTTTAATATTTTATGTAATTAGTAAATGTTATGTATTACCAATGTATCTGACCTGTCCTATACACGTAAGTATGTGTCCAATTGGATTAATAAATATCTATCTATCTATCTATCTAAATATTATTTATTTTTTATAGATAAACTGTTTACATTTATAACGTCAGGAATAACAAAAACAACAAAGAAGGAACGTACTCCCACTAGATGTTATGAATAAAACCTTTATCAGCTTTGATTTTTGATGTTATACAATGTTGTCGGTTCCCCAGAGGCTAAACAATGAGGACACCCTCGTTGAATTATTAAACACGGCAAAGAAAACAAGTTTTATCGCGACGGTGGTTGGCATTTATTGCGAGGACTTCTTGATAAAAATACGAGCCTGTAGTAGTAATAGCAGGGCTTTGTCGCGAGTGTTTATATTGGCGGCATTCTTATTACCGTTTTATGTTTGGTAGCACGTTTATTTCCTCTTTCTAGAGAGGAGCCAGGCAGAGATGTTTCCGGTAGAGTTTTATGTCGAGTACCAAGTTAAGTGAGGATTATGCCAGGAACGTTCCTCTTTTATTATAGCGGGTGCATTAAGGGTTCCTAATGAAGTAACTCCCTATATATATATTATATAAATGCCCACGACGAATTAATCAAACGCACGACTAGGTAGACTTCTTTCAGGTTTATACCGCTTGCATACGTTGTGTTATATACGGGAATTTTACAGCTGTTGCATCCTATTGATTTCCTCCGTGGTGCCCTGCGAGTTCGCGAAGAAACTTTTTCAGTGGGTCGTTACATCTGCTTATAATATTTTTATCTCTTTTTTATGTCGTCTTGCTTCGTCGTAAAAAAATAGGAGTACGGTTGGCTTGTTTCTTTTTTCCGGTTCTCCGGAATATGAGTTTCGTACATCAAAGTTTTATGTTTTCTTGGTCTACTGTCTCTCGGTTGTTACGAAGTTTTTTACGAGTAAATAATTTCTAAATAAAAATTTTTTAAGTGTTTGTAATATTCTACCTGAGCAAGTTAAGTCGGAAATTCCTCTTCAAATGACGGGGGAAGTTTCTTATAGTAATTTGTTGTGGTTGGATTTTTATGACTGTAAAGAGTTTTATTTTAAAGGGGATTTTATAAATTATTTTTCTTAAAGTGTTAATGTATAAGGAGAAAATGTTATTGGAATAAACGGATTACTTCTTCATTCTTAAAATTATCCGTTTATTATTATTTAATTTTCTACTACACTACGCTTGAACATTACTTAATTAATGAATCCATTTTCTGAAGGTCAACATTTTTCGAAAGCGTGAACTAGAAGAGATTTAGTTTTGATTTAGATGACCTTGAATTTATTATTCGCGACAAGATCCTAAATGGTTCTATGCTTAATCAGGCTGTATGATGCTATTTCCAATTATGACTCCTTTCGAGGGGATAAGAGAAGGGCATGCAAACGACACCAAAGAATCGGCTCTCCTGCCGATAATGCAATAGCAAATGCTCTTTCTCTAGGATTGAAGAAGAAAGAAAAAATCCTAGTTCTTCGTCCTTAAAATCGAAACCATTTTTCTCTAGGAATATAGCTCGAGCGTCAATACTTGTTTTCACATTTTTGTCCAAAATAAGTATCATTGAAAAATGAAAAAGCAACTTGCTCCGAATTGAGATACCATATAGATAGGTAATTGTTTTAGACAATGCCTTGTCTGCAACTTCATTAGCAATTATTCTATATTGAACTAAAGATTTTTATAATTGTACGTCTTGGTTGGGAGGGGAGGGGGGTTGTGTGCGTTAAATCACGCTTTTACATAAATATTGATTAGAAATAAGCAAATATTTTCAATGGCCTCTCTCTCTAAATTAATTAATGAAAATTTGTCCCTGAAAAGATATATTTTGAGGCAATAAATGGCTTTTGCCGGCTGTTCTCAATATTAGGGAAATTTGTAATAATATTCCAATCTAATGTAATCCAATGTAGGGTAGAGTGGGACAGGTCCGGACGGTTTTGGGCAATCTAGTATAACTAGTAACCGTGAAGGATTTTCCAACAGATATTTTTAACAATATATTATTTAATGTTTTTTGTATTTTAATTTATACCGAACCCTAGTAAAAAGTAATTACCTTTTGTGTGCAAATGGGGTAAATTCGGACAGGTTAAAAAAGTACAATAAAAACCATTAGCTCTAATTAATAGTCAGAAAATCGAAGTTAACATTAAACATTAGAAAACCAGCTTGACGAGTTGTTCCTGGAACAGACACTGGCTTAGGCTTCTATGTCATTTCTTGGATCTACGAAAATGTCATCGACAGTAGGAAAATGGAAATGAGTTTTTGAACCTCCCCTATATAGTGAACTATTTTCTTTTTGTTGAGAACTTTACCAGAACATAATCGTCACACGCAATATGTTCATCGTCTATAAAGAAAAATAAAAATGTTTGGAATCATTATTTGAATTTAACCAAAGTTTAAATTATCTACCCAACAGTTTGTTAAACTCTTCATTATCAGATGGCTCCATCTCAATATCGGAATCAGATGAATAGGCTTCAAATTTATTTTTCTGGGGAGCCCATTCAGATTCTGAGTCAGATGAGGAATAGATGGAAGAAACTTTTCCCCGAACCTTCTGTTTTCCAGGTCTACTTTTAACTACAGGCATGTGATTTTTTCTCTCACGCTTTCATCAATAGAGAAATTCGTTTTTGTTCTAATTTTTTCTAATTTTAATTTTCGATTTGCTTCCATCTCTTCAACTCTCGGGAGTGCTCGTGTATATTCTCGATTTGCCCAACTCTGACTTTCTGTTAGTTTTCCTTGGTCCGGCCTTTTTGAAAGTATAATAATGGGCGGTTGTGTGGCCATATTAACAATATCATTTAGCAATAAGCGTACCATGGAGGTGACTTTGACAATCTCATCTTCTGATATTGGTAACTGCAGGTGCATCAATTTTATGTTGAGACTGGGAAGTGCTAGGAGTTTCATTTATTGTTAAAGATTTCTTAGTTTATTGAATTTTCTCAATTTGAGGATCTGGACGGTCAGTAGCGTAGGCACCAGAGAAATCATATTTCATTATTGAAAAATACATCAACGTTGTGTTTGTTAAAATCTGATGCTCGTGACACACACATCCACTCGATACCGGCCTTTTCATTCACTTGCCGTTGCTCTGGAAATTTTTTCCTTAATTTTAAAGCATATTCGAACGCTAACTTGCGAGTTGCTATGTATGTTGAACCATATAAAATTCCAATTCAGCTTCCTTATTTTTTGAAAAAAACCTGACGAGTTGCACACTTGGACAAACCAGATGGTCCTTGATCGAAGTCACTTTCATTCCCAGAATCAGCTTCTTGCATTTTACTTTTCGAAACCCTGTCATGCAAAGTAAACTTTCTCATACCAAGTGTACTTGCTGCAATTCTAATTGACATGGTTCTGTTCAATCAATATTAAAATTGAAGTGGTCTGTTTCGACAGTAGCAGAAGAAATATAAATTTTTCTCTAAAACGGTTGAAGATAAATGGGTACATTCTGACATCAAAAGAAAGAGAATTTAATTTTACATCCAGATCTGTAAACAGATATAGGGTGTTCCATTAAAAAAAAAACAAAGTTATTGGCATTTTAATGTTTCCAAATGTTGGCGCCAGTAATTGTATGTCAACGAAAGAATCCGTACATGTTAATATAGGAAATAGTAAAACAATTCAAGACGTATCAATTTGCGTAAACCAAAATTTTCTACCTTTTTTAGTTTGGATCCTAAAGCTCATTAACGAGAGCGCTGCAATTGCAAAATTTTTAATAAAATATTTATTTTCTCGAAAACAAAAGCACAAAGGTCTAGGGAGGTCTTACTAAAAATTATTTAAAATATCATGTAGAATCTAAAAAAATATAATATAAAAGGTAATCCATTTAAAATAATAAAGTTACATATGCTTTTTCTATAATTGGGACACCCTTTATATATGAAAATATTTTCTAGCTATGCATCGTAATAAGGACATGAAGCCCTTCCGGCTTAGCGTTATTAACCTTAATTTAATTCACACCTGAATTTTATTAATTTAAGCTCTTGACTAACTAGGTGCTCTGCCATGTCGTTTCCTTGAATAGTCTTTGAACAGAAATGTTAGAGCTTGCAAAAAGAATATCCTTTTATCACTGTTATAAACATCTCTTCAATGCTATTGACAGATGATTGATCTTTTTATTTTTATTTTCGTATTACCACCTTTAGTATCGAAGATCTCCAGATCTTTGTAATGGTCTTAAGTCGGTCTACAGCCGCAAGCGTAATAATAACTCATAACCAGCTGGTGCCTCCTGCAATTGTCTGTTGGGGGATACTATGGCATGAATTAATTCCCCATACCTCTCATAGTTTGATGTTTTTTTTCCTTTATTAGCCAGAATATATCCATTGCTGTTTTACCATTTCTTTTTTCTAAGTTCTTCGTTTATTTAGCCCAAACTTCATTCAGATATCTTGAGTAAACGCTTCTGTCTGCTAAAGCAGATGATTAATCTCTGCACTTGATTGTAAGATTAGCTTTATATCGTTCACGTAGATAACGGGACAGATTTTGGAGTTATCTATTGGGAGGCTGTGTTTCTCCTGTTGACAATGAATTAATGGCCAAACGAAATTATCTTTCTGTTGTTTTGTCCCATAACTTCACTTTTTACCTCGTTTTGAGGCCAAAGATCAACCTCAATATTTTTTCCTGTTTGATGGTTCTTTATTTTTGTTATTATGATCGATGTGAATAATTTGTATTGGTAGGTAGGCGATTGGCCTATTTTGGGTTATTGCTGAATATGTTAGTTTTGGGTGCTCCAAGAAGTTCTGCAATCCTTCTGATCCTTGAAATAGAGTGTCCTGTTTACTTTGTAGGCTTCTATATATTTCACTTTAGCACTTTCTTGTGCGTTCTTCCTTCCTGTACTTGTTGAGGCTGTTTGGTTTTTCATATTGCCGATGTTTTCTCTCTTCGATTTTATGCAAGACTAGACAAGTTTTCCCTTCGTCTTCTTGATTCTAGGATTCTTCCAGCCACGGAGTAATCGATCCTGATATTGTTGTTTATTGTTTAATTATTGGGCTGTTTGGGTTGTTTTCTCAAACATTACATCAGATTATTTGTTCGATTGGTATTATTTCTTTCCTAGAATTCTTGCTGATGACTTTAAGTTTTAAAATCTGGTACACGATATATAAATGCAGTCAAAACTTGATTAAACGTCAAGCTCCTGGTTCGAAAAACTACACCAATTAATCAATGAAACGACAGTACAGAAATATAGAGTTTAACAAAATTTAATTTAGAGTTAAATCCAAAGAAATCTATAATAGAAAAACTTTTAAAAACCTCAGAACGAGAACAGTAGTCGCAGTAACAACAACCAACGTTCTAGCTAGCACGTAAGAAAAAGATTTATCTTACCACTGCGGTATTAAATTTCTTGACGACACACGGTAGCGTTGCAGTGCCGCCAATTTGCGCCACAACCACGGTGCAATTCTCCGTAGCGAACACGCTCCCTGATTTACTACCTCCTGCAGTACCACCGCTCTGGGTTTTTGCCGGGTTCTTCTCGACGTTGTCCCTTTTCCCTTGTTGTGCCTCGATTCGTAACTTCGCCTGTGTCTATCGACGGCGACGCTGCCGTCTCCGTCGCCCGGAGCGCTGAACTCGAAGTTCTCTGCAAATATAACACATATGTATACATTTATGATAGATGTGTGCGCGCTTCTTGTGTTTCTTGTAAGCGGCGAAAAGTTTCAGGGTATTATTATATATATGTATGTGACAAATTATATTCTGTATTAGGATATATGTGTATGTAGGGCGTAGATTGCCGTAGATTTCCGCGTTTTGTTTGCGTTCAGATTGTTGGAATAAATGTTGAGTTAAGAAAATTAATTTCAGAAACTCCAACCTAGCTAATTTTAATAAATTTTACTTCGTTTTAATGACGCCGCTAACAGAAATAAACTTAACAGTTACTTTTTACGATTTTAAGACATGTATGTGTCAAAATATTTCTGATAGCTGTCAAATTATGAAGACTATAATAAAATATTTGCAATCAGTACTTCTCACAGCTGTCAAATTGCAAATTTCCAAGGTTAGATATCTATTTTCAAGGTTAGATATCCATTTTTTCTATTTTGACATTTGCAACTGTCAGAATATATTTGACATCTGTCTCAGAAACTAGTTCAGCAGACAGAAACTAAAAAAATAAATAAATAAAATTAATATCAAAAAAAGTGAAGTACATCAAACAACCGAGAGAAATGTGCATGGAAGGTGATTTAGGATTGAACTGGAAAAAGTTTAAATCCAGATTTGAAATATATATGCAGAAGATTGAAGATTATTTTGTACCTAAAACTTATATTAGTGTTGAAAGACATAAATTTAATACTCGAATCCAAATGCCAGGTGAAAACTTCGATACCTATTTGGGCGAATTGAAAAAATTAGCAGCAAATTGTGACTTCAGCGAAATAAGGGAGCAATTAATAAAAGATCGAATAATATGTGGAATCCGTGAAACGAAAATTAAGGACAGCTTATTGAGAGAGAAAGACCTAGATTTAACAAAAGCCATGGCAGTATGTAGAGCAGCCGAACAAATGGAGGAGCAAATACGACTACTGATGGAGAAAACCAAGTCATTGGAACTTGGAACGAAATCAAGGACGAAAAAAGCGAATCATCAACACATAAGTGGAAAGAAGATACAAGAAATGGTAATGCAAGGGGTGCGATAATGAAAGAGAGATGGTCCACTATTAGAATTCCTAAAGATATTGCAGCTTTCGTCCCTAATGATTGGGGCTTAGCTGCTTCAGATTCAGGTTGGATGAAGAGAGAAATCTTTTACGAATATGTTGGAAACATCTTTTATCCATTTGTATTGAGCCTAAATATTCAATTCCCGGTTATTTTGTTTGTCGACGGCCACAAAACTCATTTAGACAGAAAACTCAGTGAGTTTTGCACTAATTTTCAAATCATATTAATTGCACTTTACCCAAATTCTACGCGAATATTGCAGCCAGCCAGAAGAAATCATCCCACAGTAGAATTACAGAAAGTGCATTTTGCACCTATTTTGAAAACTGTAATAAATATCACTATTACACCAGATATTATTACAAAAGGATTTCGGGATTGTGGGTTGTGTCCATGGAATCCATTGATTACAGTAAATGTTTGGGCAAGAATAAGTCATCTTTGGTGTCGGATATTCGACTAACTCCCAGTTTACCATATGGTGCTTTCGAAAAAATTGTTGGAGAGGACAAAATAGAGCGTTTTAAAATATTAAAACGTCATAGAAGAACCTGCAGATGAAGTAGTTATCGCGAAGAACGATGAATTGCAAGAAAATCAAGTTTTGGATATAGATAATAAGAATAACCTAACTGCGAATGAAGATCAACAAGGCTGTAAAACCAAAGACAATGACCAAGCTCTGACAATGAATGAAGGGCACACTATAGATTCGCCAACTTCTAATAGTTGCAATTTAACAGATCTTGATATTTTAAGTATGCCAGTAATTATTGAGTCAACTTTACCAGAATGTAATAGTAAAAATGATTTACAAACTGAACAATTTGATGATGTTTTATTAAATCACTTATATTATTCTAAAACACCGGAACGAAATGGAGTCCGTAAAATAGAGCGTGTACCATTTGTTATTACATCAAGCACGTGGAAAGAATTGAAAGATAAAAAAGAACAAGAAAAAGATGAGCAATTAAAACAGAAGGAAAATAGGAAACGTGAAAGAGAAACAAAAAAGTTATTAAAAGAATCAGAAAAAGAAATGAAGAAAACAAATAATTCATTAACAGATTTAGAGACAAAAGCTCCAACAGAAGATGCGGTGAAAAATTTTCTAAAAAGCCCCAAAATGTGTGTGTAAATTGTGTTCAATGGCTTTGTGACAGCACCATATCGCCTTTTATGATGCCACGCTGTTAATCACTTTGCTCCCAACAGCGAATGGCAAGTCGATCCGGAATTAAACTCTCTGAAAAAATGTCACCGTCACTCCAGAGAATTGTACCCCGGCACCTATCGCCCTCCCACAACGATAGTCAGCAGCCTAACCACTGCGGCTATCGACCCGTATAGTGACAAAATTAATTTCAAGCTATTAATTTCTATAAAACGACATCATTGATACTCGAAAACCCTTTAAGGGGCCAATAATTTTATAGCTTACCCTACTATCTATAGCCTACAATGTCTTCTGCAAGCAAAACTTAGACCGTCGTAAAATTTAAAAAAACTGACGATAACGAAGAAACGGTGGAAACGGTGCCAACATCTTGTGATTGTGGATGACGAATATTTATGGCCGCCATTAAGTGGCAACAATTTGAAAAATGATATAAAGAGAGGTTAGTTCGATTAGAATTTTGGATTACTTCTCTAATCAACGGTTACACCAAAAGATTAATGTAATCAAAAGTGAGAAACATAGAATTCTTGCGCTCTCTGATCATACCTTTCACAATAGTAACTATTGTATATATAATATTGTTCCCCTTTTTATACTTTTGTTGTTACCAAATATTAATCATTTCAGATGTCCAGTTAGTCACCGAAAAAGCGCTCATGCGCTAACTTACGCAACTACAGGACTTACAGTAGTGAGCCATTGGAAAAGGCACTGGATTCTGTTAAAAATGGAAGCATGAGCGTCAAAAGGGCCTCGGAACTCTACGATATTATCCGTTCAACTCTTATTAATTATTGCAAATGGGAGAATAAAGAAATGCAAATGTGGACTAGTTGGCAGATCTACTATTCTAACTCAAGAAGAAGAGCAGCACATAATTCGTATCTTAATGACATTGGCAGAATGGGGATTTGGGATGGATCGGTTTCAATTGAAAATCCTTGTTCAAGATTGTCTAAAACGAATTGATCGACCAAGATTTAGATTTAGATTTAGATATAAGGGTGATATTGCACCGCAACCGTGGGTCTATTGTGCCCCCTTAAATGAGGTGTAAGCTGCTGGGTTTTGCCCGCAGTCACAGCTCCCCATCCAGCCTGAGAGCTTTAATAAACTGTAACAGATGTGATGGTTTCAGAGAGGGTATTTTTTCCTCGTCTATAACGCCATTGCCAAGATAGTTGGCGCAAATTTCTTCAATTTCTGTGCAGTTGGATATCAGGTGTTCCGGACTTTCATCTTCCGCCCCGCAGAACCTGCAGTCGCTATTCTGTTTCAGACCAATTCTCTTCATGTGCTCCCCGAGGTGACAATGCCCCGTAAGGAAACCTGTGAGAATGCGTAATCTGTTCCTGTTTAGTTCTAGCATGGTTTTTGCTTTCTGCTTGTTGAAATTTCCAAGGAATACCTTGGAATGTCTCAGACCAGGAAGATTGTGCCAGAGGAAGCTCTGCCGTCCTCTTCCCTGTCTTTAAGTTCTTTCTTATAGGTGCTCATCCTATTCCACAGAATGGTTCCGGTCCCACAAACGATGTTGTGGCGGCCTCCTTTGCTAATAGATTAGCTTTCTCATTGCCACTGATTCCAGTGTGTCCTGGTACCCAGCACAATGCAACTTTGTTTTCTTTGCCCAGATTGTTTAGTTTATCCCGGCATTCCCAAACTAACTTGGAGCTGATGGTGTTAGAACTCAGCGCCAATAAGGCTGCCTGACTGTCGGAGAAGATTGCAATATTCTCCTTCCGATAGTTCCTGTCAAGATTCACCTGAGCACATCTTCCAATAGCATTAAACTCTGCCTGGAAGACACTGGGGTATATTCCCATCGGCTCTGTATTTGGTTCCTGGCCCGAATACCCCTACACCTGTTCCTTTTTCAGTTTCGGACCCATCCGTATACCATTTGATGGTGTTTGCTTTTAGAGAGTAGGTGGAGGATTCTCCTTCCCACTCTCTCTTGTTGCTCAACTTCGTTGAAAAGTTCTTTTCGAAGCTGTATTTCCTAACCATTTCATCGCTTGGCAGATCCGAAAGTGGGGAGAGTCCCGCCATGGATGACAAAGCTCCTTGGCATAAAGTCTGGCCCCCTCCCGACCGTGCCCTGGCTAGTCGGTACACTGCCGCACGCGCCACTCCCTCCACTACTAGATGTAGAGGTGTGAGGTCTAGGATGACCTCTAGGGCAGCGGTTGGGCAGGTTCCATTGCTCGGTAATGCATACACATGCTAACCTTTACAGCTTGCCAAGGATATTCTTGGTTGTGACGTGTGTGACCTTTTGGAACCAGGTTATTGCCCCGTATGTTACCATAGGTCTTACTATACTAGTATAGAGCCATCGCAGTATATTTGGGTTACAACCCCACGTTTTGCCTGCTAAATTCCGGCATATCATTAAAGCTCTTGTTGCTTTATTCACAGTCAGTTCGATATGCTTGTTCCACAGAAGTTTTTTGTCCAGGGTTATTCCCAGATATTTGACTTCTGTTTTGCATTCGATTACTGCTGTATCTAGACGTATATCTTTCATTTTCAGTAGTTTCCTCCTCCTAGTGAAAGGTACGATTGTGGTTTTTGCTGAGTTAATACTCAGCCCCACTGATCGACACCATTTGCTTGTAATTCTAAGGCTTGTTTGTATCAGGTCACAAAGAATTCCCTCAAATTTGCCTTTTGCTATTATAACAATGTCATCGGCATATCCCATGCAGTGTACGCCGAACGCAGTCAACCTGTTAAGCAGCTCATCCGCCACCAGGCTCCACATCAAAGGCGAGCACACGCCGCCTTGAGGTGTTCCACGGGTAGTTCTGATCTTCGTAGTGTATTGACCTACCGTTGTCTCAGCTGTCCTTGTGGAGAGCACCTCACTTATCCATTTGGTTACTGTTTTACTCACCCCCCTTGTCTCCAGTGCTCGTCTGATCGCATCATGCGACGTGTTATCAAACGCACCTGAGATATCTAGGAAGGCACAGCTAGCTGTTTTTTTTTCATTCAAGGTTTCCTGAATGGTCCTTGTTAGCTCTTCCAGGGTAGTCTCTATCGATCTGCGTGCCCTGTATGCGTGCTGACTTGTGTGAAGTGGAGCTTTCTCCATAACCTCCATTCTTATCTGATCGTCCAAACGCTTTCAAAGTCGGAATCTCTGGCAAGGATTGGATTATTGGATTTGAAAAAAGGTGGAGAGAAAATTTAAGACGGAGAGTAGCTCAAAATCTTTCTAAAAATAGAGCAGCAAAAGATTTTTACAATTAATTGAATAACTCTATTGAAAGACTTCAACTGCAGACCATTTTTAACTGCGATGGAACCGGTCGGCAAACCGACTGTGGGGTTTAAAAACTTTTATGCAGGAAAGAATCCGCAAATCCTCATAAAGTTGTGGGAAGTACAACAAAATCTACGTATACCTTATAATAATTATAATGGACCAGAAAACGCTGTCTATAATTGCAGTCCTTCTGGTTGGATGGAGGCTAATCAGTTTTTGAACTGGTTCAAAGATGTTTCTGTTAAAGCTACAGCTGAAATTGAAGGGTCAAAGATATTAATATATGATGGACATAATTCACACTAGATGTGGGAGTTTTCAAGTCGATGAAAGTTGCTAGGAGGAATGTTTTAAAAGACCAATTATCACAGAAGTGGTTTCAAAAGTGTCGATAAAGTCCTATTCCCTTCTTCACTGAAGAAAACTATAGAAGCTGGGTGTTTTTCTAGGGCTAATGCCATAGGAGACAATTTTGGAGAAAGCTATCGAATCAACAGTATTTGACGAAGCACCTCAAGGAGATTCTAATCCTGTTACTGATAAACCTACTTCAACTCGTTCATGTAGACTAAACACAGTCTCAGATACAAATACTAATACCCCAGTGTCCTCTACTGCAAATGCTGACCCTTTTTCTCCAAAACAGTTGGAAGCATCTATACTATGTGTTTTACAAAGGCAACAAAAACCTATTACTTCAGGTAAAAGAACTAAGGTTCGTAGAAAAATTGCAGAGTGCCGAAATGGTACTAAAAGAATGACTGCCGAAGCGAAGATGAAGCAACAGCAAAAAGAAAAGCAAGTTAAGGAGAAACAAAAATAAATTATTAAAAAACTCAGACATGGAATCTTTAGAAGAGACAGAAGTCGAAAATAAAGAAGACAATAGAACCAAAGTAACGTTGGAGCCTGGGTTCTAGTTAAGTTTAAAAGAAGGAAAGGTTCCAACAGGTTAGTTCATTACATTGGTCAGATTACTGAAATAGTTGAGTCTACTGAAGAGATACTCGTTAATTTTCCACGTAGAAAAAAAAATGTTTCCATTTTTCCTGAAAACAGGGACGAGTCAATATTACCAATCGACGATGTAGTGAGAGTCTAACCAGAGCATTATATTCGACGTGGAATGCATACCTTTAATTGTAGTCTATTTTGTACTGTTACGAATGTTCCTCTTATTACGAGGGAGCGTTTTTATATTCGCGGAATGGGGGATAAAGGGGTGGAAATAAAAAAACCAAATTATTTTCTTTTTCAACATGTTCACCTGCAAGACGGATACATTTTTCACATCTTTCAATTAATTTATTTATACCATCATAAAAAATGATTTCTCTTTATCTGCAAAATGACGAAACTGCCTCCTTGACTTCATCATCGGCAGTAAATTTTTTACCCCGCAGCTCTTTTTTCATTTTCGGAAACAGGTAATAATCACTCGGGGCCAGGTCTGGGCTGTAGGGTGGGTGATTCACAATTTCGAAGCCCACCTTATGCAGGGCAGCTAACGCAACGCGGCTCTTGTGGACGGGCGCGTTGTCGTGCAAAAGCAGCACACCTTTCGTCAATTTTCCCCGTCTTTTCTCTTTAATGGATTCTTTTAGTCGCTCTAATATTGAAGCGTAATATTCTCCGGTTATAGAAACACCTTTATCTTTATAATCAATCAACAATATTCCTTCCGAGTCCCAAAATACCGTTGCCATGAGTTTCCCAGCTGATTGTGACACTTTAAATTTCTTGGGAGGTGCTGTGCCCTTTTTATGCCACTGCATGGAGTCTTGTTGTTATATGTCTTATGACATATAAATAAAACATTAAGTTTTATCTTTTAATTTTATTTTAAACATATGCCACAACAGCTACACTCATTATTATGTCTAGCAACCATGCGTACACTAATGATACCAACTTATATATATTACATCTTCCCTTTTTCTAAACGATAAACCTATTTTCTAAATACTATTACTATTCATATCTAAACTTCTTATAAATCTAACTTAACAGGTTTTCTTATAGCTCTGCCACTTCTTGTCACAACGCTTTCATTGTTTTTGCTATCTACTTTATTTACATTTGTCTCCATATCACTGTCAACTTCAGCGTCTATTACCTCACTTTTACTTTCAGTTTCCACTACATCATCTTTTTTCTTGTCTCTTCTATCCTTCCTAATTGCATTAGAGTTTCTTCTATACTCTTTACCCTCTTTTTTTTGACCACATACGATCGCGGTGTTTCTTTTTCCTCGATCACCTCTGCTTCCTCCCATACTCTTGTATTCGGGTTTTGTATAAATAGATTTTCTCCTCTTGTAAACCTTTCTGCTTCTTGTGCCGTCCTGTCATAATACTTCTTGGATTTCTCTTGTATTTCTTTGAATTCCCTATGTGCATTTACCGGTTTTTGGTTTCAGTATTCGTTTTAACACTGGTAGTTTTGTACGTAAGGTTCTATTCATTGTAGCTCAGCTGGCGTTAAATTAGTTCCTGCTATAGGAGAATTCCTATATTCTAACATGGCATAATTTAAATCACCACCACTCTCTTCTGTTTTTTCATTATTTTCTTTGCTATGCCCACTGCCTTTCTGCCAAACCATTTGCTTTGGATAGTTGGGACTGACTTGGTTCTGAGTTCAAAGGCCCATTCTTTTGCGAACTCGTTTAACGTATACGAATTAAACGGCATATTATCCGACACTACCACTTTAGGAACGCCATACGCTGAAAATATTGTCTTAAATATTCCTTTACTTCATTTGCTGTCTTTCCTCTCATTGGTTTTATTTCCAACCATTTGGAATAGTAATCCATTGCCACTAAGTAGCTAGCGCCTTTCCATTCCATAATATCTACTCCTACTTTCTCCCAAGGTAGTTCTGGATAGTCATGAACTAACAATGGCTCCTTTGGTTTGATTTTGCATATTTCTGACAAACCAGACAGTTTTTTGTAACCCATCTCTCTATATCTAATGACATTCCATGCCAATACATTATCTTTCTACCCCTTTTCTTGGTTTTCTCTATTCCCATATGCGGTTCATGCATTAACTTTAACATTTTTTGTCGTAATCTCTTTGGTACTATAAATCTATCATTATAGAACAATACTCCATCATATACTGTTATTTCGTTTCTTATCATCCAATATTTTTTTAGTTCCTTATCCATCTTTCCCTTACATATAGGCCACCCATTTCAACTAAATTTAACTTTTCGTAATTCTTCATCCTTCTCAACTTCCAACTCAAACTGTTTTTTTCTGTATTTTCACTCATTGATAATTCAGTCAAACTATGTACAACGTCTTTTACAATCATTGAATTACCAGTATACTTCAAACAACTGCGAGACAAGTGATCAGCAACAAGCATTTCTTTACCAGGCAAATTATTTTTAAATTTAATTATATTTAACAAGTTTTAATTTAAACCTTTGCAATCTTGCTGTTACCTTACATAAATCCTTATTTATTATACTCACAAGTGGTTTGTGATCAGTCATCACCGTTATTTCTCTACCATATATGAACTCATGGAACTTCTCTGTAGCAAAACAAATCGCAAGCATCTCTTTTAGTTAGTTAACGTCCTAGAAGCATATGCTACTGGTCGTTTGTTTTGCATTAGACAAGCTCCTAAACCAAATTGAGAAGCATCACATTGAATAACTATAGGGTCTTTACCATCAAAATATTTTAATGTAGGTAAACTACTCAGTTTTTCTTTTAGGTTTTCAAATGCTTTATTTTGATCCGGTCCCATATCCACTCTATGTCATTCTTAACCAAATTCCTTAAAAAAGGTGCTGTTAAATCTGAAAGATTTGTATAAATTTCATTAGATAATTTATCATTCCTAGAAATCTCAACAATTCTTTTTTATTACTTGGAACTTGCATTTCTAATATAGCTCTAATTCTATCAATATCGGGCCTAACACCTTCTCTATTAAATATTAAACCTAATAACTTAACTTCGTTTAATTTGAATTGTACCTTATTAATATTGAATTTAACATTAAACTGTTTAGCTCTTTCTACAACTCTACTAAGTGCTACATTATGTTCTACATGACTATTTACTTATAATTATATCATCAAAATAAATGTTTACATTAGGAATATCACCAAAAAATCTTAACATTAAGTCTTTGAAATACCTCTGGTGACACAGTTAACCCAAAAGGTAATTTATTAAATTTGTACTTTCCAAATGGTGTTATAAAAGTAGTTAACATACTGCTCTCTTTGTCCAAACTTATTTGTAAGAAACCATCTTTCATGTCTAATACAGCGAACACTGATTACCTGAAAGAGTAGCCATTATTTCTTCCCCTGTAAATTTAAATATTTTGGATCCAAACAAATTCTTAGAGATCCATTGGGTTCTTCAACTATTACGATATTGTTTACCCAATCAGTTGGATATTCAACCTTTGAAATTACCCCCTTTTTCTCCAACCCATTCAAAGTAACTTTTAATTTATCTTTGACTACTAATGGTATTCTTCTGCATTGATTAATTACCGGATTTGCATTTTCTTTCAAAACTATTTTATGTTTATATGGGATGTTACCTATGCCATTAAATATTTCCTTATTTTGTTCAAGAAATTTTTCTAAAACATTATTTTCAAAATTATCTTTTACACTCTGCATCTCATATACTCTTTTTAACAAATTTAATTTTGTGCAAGTATTTATACCTAAAATAGGCGGACCTTTTACATCTAACAGTAAACACTTAACACACATTTAAAAATTACAGAACCTTTACTTTCTATATTGTTATTACCATATGTTACTATTACTGATGTTTTATTGCATAACGTATGCTCTACCGACTGTTTAACTTTATTAAAAATTGTTAGAGGCAATATATTACAATCGGCTCCTGTGTCTAATTTAAATTTAACATTTTCATTACCTATGACTACTGTTTCTAACCATGCATGTTCTTTACCACTACTAGTACTATTTAATTGGTATAAACTATCTAAAAACAGCTCTTCATCCTCATTATGATTTTCACATTCGTGAACTCTCTTCTTTCTTTCTCCTTACAAACTACCACAAAATGTCCTTTCTTCTTGCAATTTCTACAGATTTGATTGTAGGCCGGGCACTTCCTAGCTTCATGTTTCATGCCACATTTCTTGCACTTATACTTTTCACTATTCTGTGGTTTGTAATGTTTCTCTTTCTTTACCGCGTCAACTACCATAGGTTCTTTTCATATTAATTGTGCCCGTTCTTTCGCTCTTTCCGCTGCCCTACATGCATTTATAACTTTGTCTAAATCTGTTTCACCATCTCTCAACAGTTTTTTCCTGTACTGTATGGTCTATAACTCCTATTACTATCCTATCACGTATTAACGACTCCGTCTGTGTACTAAACTCACATGTTTGACTTAACTTCTTTAAATCGAGTAAGAACGCATCAAATAGTTCATTTGCTTTTTGTACTTTTTAAAATATAGATATCTTTCATATACTATATTGCTTTTGGACTCAACTGTGCGTCAAAAGCACTCATTACATCCTCTAGTTTGCACGTTTCATAATCAACCCAAACGTATTAAACAACTTCAGCGCTTCTTCACCAACAGCATTCAACAACAATGCTACTTTAACATTATCTGCCTTCTCCGCTTTCCAGACGCTTGTAAATATATTTTAAACTGTTGTTTGAACATCTGCCAATTGTGTGTTGCATTAGATAGATACAATTCTTTAGGCATTTTCCTCCATTTTTGTTCTTAGGTTAGATTACCTTCTAACTTTTAACTTAGTTTTAATCTATTTACCAGATTATTCACTATTACTAGATTGCTTCCCACACTATTCTGAGACCACTTCTGACACCATGTTATATGTCTTATGATATATAAATAAAACATTAAGTTTTATCTTTTAATTTTATTTTAAACATATGCCACAACAGCTACACTCATTATTATGTCTAGCAACCATGCGTACACTAATGATACCAACTTATATATTACACTTGTTTGGACTCCAGGTTCATCATGATGAACCCAAGTTTCGTCTCCAGTAACAATTCGACTACCACACCATCCTTGTCTTCATTACAGAGAAGTCGAAAATGCACGCGAACACTCTACGCGCTGTTGTTTTTGCGGCGGCGTGACATTCGTTACCCATCTTG
>CM043016.1:2569018-2870632 GCA_023690525.1 Holotrichia oblita | reverse complement strand
CAAAGTGTTTATTACACGTTTATTGCGATCGATTCAGTTTAATGTTTTTCAATTGTTTTGATGACGGGGAAAGTTGTTTCGTATTCTGTTGATTTGATAAAAATGGAAAGCTGGTGGTCTTTATGAAGGCTGAAGGTGTTATCAGATAATTCAGATATCAAAACTGTCAATTATGTTCTGTTTCCAACTGCAGAAAATACTGCTGAAACTGCAGAAATGATCAATTCGGTTTAGGGAGATACATTTCTGTTAGGGAAGTAGTTGATGACGTTTCTTGATGAAGGTTTTTTGTCTTCTAGATAATCCACGTTCAGGTGCAGAAAAACAGTTTCAAAACGAAGAATGTGAAGCTTTGCTTGATGACAATCCATATTAGATTGAAACAGAATTTTGAAAACAGTTGGGAATTACTCAACAAACAATTTTTACTAAATTATACCAAAATATGATCAGTTGATTTTTCATAATGTACCAGTTTAATTAACTAATAACTCACCAATAGCGGATCTGATCTCGGGGAATCTAGTTCCGCTCCTCTAATTTACATTGTGATTTTCACCGCAATTCGCGCAAGTTGCTGGCTCGGATCTCTGTCGCTGACATCGGCCAGGTTCATGAGTGTTAGTATAGGTAAAGCGTTTCCTCTGGAGCGTGCACCTCATACCTGATTGAGTATGCCTGAATCACCGACACCTCAGACATTGCCTAATAGTGGGCTTGGCGTTTAGGGGCTCGACAGGCACTTCGAGTGCGGCAACCTGATGCTTTTAAAGTGTTTTGGAATTTTGACTAATACCAGCGGCTTAAAAGGGCCCCGTTCGCTGGTCTTCTGCATTCTGGATAACAGTTTCGGCAGGGAAAGCCTTTTCGAATGGATCAGCCTTCTCTGATATCCATTGGGACGCTTTTAACACAATATTCAACAGTTTCTCACAGAGTTGATATGTGCGGAAGGGAATATTTTGATTGATCAAAAAGTCGAGATGAAAAAATCCGAATCACGGATTTATCATTTTAATATCAGAGTTCTCTATATTTGATATTTAAACGTCAAATTTGTCAATATTTGGCAATAAAATAATCAAATTTGTCTAAACTTGACAATACAGAATAAAATGTGGACACATTTGACGTATAAATGCCAAACTTGTGCATATTTGACATTTAAACGTCAAATTTGTCCATATTTTGTAATCGAATAATCAAATTTATCTAAACTTAACAATACAGAATCAAATTTGGACATATTTGACGTATAAATGCCAAACTTGTCCATATTTGACATTTAAACGTCAAATTTGTCCATATTTGGTAATCGAATAATCAAATTTGTCTAAACTTGACAATACAGAATCAAATTTGGACACATTTGACGTATAAATGCCAAACTTGTCCATATATATATTTTTTAAATTTATTGCATAAATAAAGAACAACAAAACAAATTTCTAACAAATTGCGTTATATATATATATATATAATGAGGTAGTTTTTCGACCGAAAAACTAGTTAGGGAAAAGCGGTAGTTCAAATATTGGGGAATGCGGTCTGTGGGAACGGGATGTTAAATTTCGGAAATAAAGATCACATTTAATCAATCCACAATATTTCGCAAATGTTTATTTGCTTCTTCAGGTGGTTCTAAAATTACAAACAAAGAAAAATGATAGCAAACAAAGATGAAATTGACAAATTATCAAATACGGTTATAATTGAATATACAATTATTGCGATAGTAAACTAAGCCATTAACGGAAAATTGTAACACACATGTTCAATCAAGTAAGATAAACACAGTTATATTTAGTACAATGATCGGTAAAAACATTGAAAATTATTAAACTTGTTAAAACTGTTAAAATATTAAAATTAAAATTGTTTGAGAGTTAAAAGTCAACCACGCGGAAATGTCATTGCAAAGTACTGAATTGTAGGTTAAGTGCAAACGGGAAATGCAATTATGGAGTGGGGAAATTTGATATACAGGGTGAAAGACACAGGGTGATCAGACTCTGTGATGGTCACGTGGATCAAATTGTAGGATGTTGGTATATATAATGTTCAGTTGGTTCGTATCTGTTTTTAAAGTTGACAGTGTTGTCCTTGTGTTAGTTGATGTGTACCATCTCCAGGAAAAGCCTCTTCTGCATAGTTGTTTTCTGTTGCTAAAATTTGGTGTTGTTGTAGTTGAACCTGTGGTCCTCATTCCAGGAATGGGTAACTAATGCGCAGGAGTTTTTTCTGATTTTTTTACAATCGCTGCGGTGTTGTGCAATCCTGTCCCGTATCCATTGGGAAGTTTGACCTATGTAAACATTTGTTGCAATCTGCACATGGTATTTTGTATACTACATTAGACCGAAAATGAAAGGATATAGTGTCTTTCATATTTGTGAAAAAGGGATTTTAATTTGTGAGGGTTATATTTGGCTATGCGTAGGTTGTTAGGATTTGCTGTTTTTTGGATAGTTCAAACCATTCTTTCTGTGAGGTTGTTGATCTGTGGTAATTTTCTGTAAGTTAAATCCACTGGGTCTCCTGGAGTGGCCATGTGGGTTGTTAGAGTTGAAAATCAGTGACCTGAGAAGTGATTCTGGATATCCATTGTTAAGGAATATTTGAAGGAGCAAATTCAAATTCTTTTCCTTGAATTGTTCATTACAGATGTGTATAACCCTGTCCCACTTATTTTTTATTGTGTTTATTTTCTGGTTGATTGAATGAGCAGATGAGTAGTTAATATATCTTCCTGAGAAGGTTGGTTTGTGATACCAGTCGAGGATTATAGTTCCATCGGGGTTGCGTATGACTAACGTATCCAGGAAAGGCAATTTACGTTCTTTTTCAGCTTCTACGGTGAAATTGTAGATGGGTGTTGTATTCGTTAAAGATTTGAAGGGCTAAGTCTACCATGTTCGACGGGACTGCTAGGATAAGGTCATCAACGTATTTATAGATGAATGGTATGTCAAAAGGTAGGTTGGTTATGACATTGTCTAGTAGGTGGTCCATTACGATTTGTGCTATGATGGGGCTCAATGGTAGGCCCATTGGTGCTCCAAAAGTTTGTTGATACCATCTGCCATCGAAGGTGAAGTAACAGTTTTCGAAAATGAGATGTAGACATTCTAAGAACAACTCGAGAGTAAATTCACAGTTGTCAGATATTAGAGACCATCTATCTCGGATGATTTCCATAAAATGTTGGATTGGAATATTGGTGAAAAGCGATACTACATCTAGTGAAATTAATATGTAGTCATTGGGTAGGCAGAAATTGTCAATCTGGTCGACGAAATGAAATGTGTCCTTGATGTTATACAATCTCTCAGCTGGAAAACTGGTCGCTAGTATGTTGAAAATATATTTGGATAATGAATACGTTGGTGAATCTATGCAGGCTACAATAGGTCTCATAGGTGTATCCTGTTTATGTGTCTTAGGGAGGCAGTATAGTTTGGGAGATACTGCATTATGTATTTTTAAGTGTTTACCAATATCCGTAGAAAAACATCCCTTTGTTACGCATTTAGTGATCAATTTGTATATATATATATTTAATAATGTCGTGTTGCTCATCCATCCCTCATCCTCGCCGCGGGAACTGCTGTCTCGCGCTATAGGTTTTGAGGACCTTCTTGGGGTGCGTCTAAATTGTCGAGTCCATTGTTTTCGTTAGTTCACATTATCGTTGTTCCTTAATATATGTTTGATTTTATTTTTAAATAAGTGATAAGGAATCTGTTTTATGTTTTTTGGTATTGTGTTATATATTTCTATTGCTTTTGTTGTTAAACTTTGTCTGTATCTATTCTGAAAATATCTCTCGCTTCTCAAGTGTGAAAGCTTTCGCGTTGTGTAATCATGAACTTTAGCTTTATTTTTTGTTTGCTATTTTGTGTAAGAGAAGTATGTTGTTTAGGTCTATCACTTGATTTATGGTTAGTTCGTGGGTTTTTCCAAATACTTCTGTTGTGGAGGTACGGGGTGGATATTATATAATATTTTTAATACTTTATTTTGTTGACGTTGTATTTTGGATAGGTTTTGGTTTGTGGTGTTTCCCCAGATGTTAATTAAATAGTTATTTTTTGCGGTAAAGGTGGCATGATATATAGATTTTTTATATGACGGTGATATCATGTT
The DNA here is from genome assembly GCA_023690525.1 of Holotrichia oblita. Classification (NCBI taxonomy): domain Eukaryota; kingdom Metazoa; phylum Arthropoda; class Insecta; order Coleoptera; family Scarabaeidae; genus Holotrichia; species Holotrichia oblita. The sequence goes on along the minus strand of CM043016.1, from coordinate 2,866,486 downwards.
TTTTATTTTGTATAGTGCTGCTATTGTTTTTGTGTTTTCTTCTGTTAATTTCTGAACGTGTTTATCCCATTTCATTGTATTTTTTATATGTAATCCAAGATAGATTGTTTCCGTTAATTCTTCTAATTTTTTGTTTTTTAAGTAAATATTTATTTCTTGTTTTGTTTTTTTGTTACTGAATATCATATAATTAGTTTTTGATTCATTTATAGTGAGCAAATTATTAAAACACCAGTCTTCTAGTCGTTTTATGGGTGGAACAGATTGTACTCGGCGTCCTGAGTCTTGTACCGAAGAGTTTTCGGCTCTATCTCTCTTAGTTGCGGAGATATTTCGAAAAATTTGTCGAATTTTAAAGGTCCGATGGGTGGAACAGATTGTACTCGGCGTCCTGAGTCTTGTACCGAAGAGATTTCGGCTCTATCTCTTAGTTGCCGAGATATTTCGAAAAAACCGAAAAATTTGCTAGCCGGGCATTTGTCGAATTTTTAAAGTCCGATGGGTGGAACAGATTGTACTCGGCGTCCTGAGTCTTGTACCGAAGAGATTTCGGCTCTATCTCTCTTAGTTGCCGAGATATTTCGAAAAAACCGAAAAATTTGCTAGCCGGGCATTTGTCGAATTTTAAAAGTCCGATGGGTGGAACAGATTGTACTCGGCGTCCTGAGTCTTGTACCGAAGAGATTTCGGCTCTATCTCTCTTAGTTGCCGAGATATTTCGAAAAAACCGAAAAATTTGCTAGCCGGGCATTTGTCGAATTTTTAAAGTCCGATGGGTGGAACAGATTGTACTCGGCGTCCTGAGTCTTGTACCGAAGAGATTTCGGCTCTATCTCTCTTAGTTGCCGAGATATTTCGAAAAAACCGAAAAATTTGCTAGCCGGGCATTTGTCGAATTTTTAAAGTCCGATGGGTGGAACAGATTGTACTCGGCGTCCTGAGTCTTGTACCGAAGAGATTTCGGCTCTATCTCTTTAGTTGCCGAGATATTTCGAAAAAACCGAAAAATTTGCTAGCCGGGCATTTGTCGAATTTTAAAGTCCGATGGGTGGAACAGATTGTACTCGGCGTCCTGAGTCTTGTACCGAAGAGATTTCGGCTCTATCTCTCTTAGTTGCCGAGATATTTCGAAAAAACCGAAAAATTTGCTAGCCGGGCATTTGTCGAATTTTAAAGTCCGATGGGTGGAACAGATTGTACTCGGCGTCCTGAGTCTTGTACCGAAGAGATTTCGGCTCTATCTCTCTTAGTTGCCGAGATATTTCGAAAAAACCGAAAAATTTGCTAGCCGGGCATTTGTCGAATTTTTAAAGTCCGATGGGTGGAACAGATTGTACTCGGCGTCCTGAGTCTTGTACCGAAGAGATTTCGGCTCTATCTCTCTTAGTTGCCGAGATATTTCGAAAAAACCGAAAAATTTGCTAGCCGGGCATTTGTCGAATTTTTAAAGTCCGATGGGTGGAACAGATTGTACTCGGCGTCCTGAGTCTTGTACCGAAGAGATTTCGGCTCTATCTCTCTTAGTTGCCGAGATATTTCGAAAAAACCGAAAAATTTGCTAGCCGGGCATTTGTCGAATTTTTAAAGTCCGATAGGTGGAACAGATTGTACTCGGCGTCCTGAGTCTTGTACCGAAGAGATTTCGGCTCTATCTCTCTTAGTTGCCGAGATATTTCGAAAAAACCGAAAAATTTGCTAGCCGGGCATTTGTCGAATTTTTAAAGTCCGATGGGTGGAACAGATTGTACTCGGCGTCCTGAGTCTTGTACCGAAGAGATTTCGGCTCTATCTCTCTTAGTTGCCGAGATATTTCGAAAAAACCGAAAAATTTGCTAGCCGGGCATTTGTCGAATTTTTAAAGTCCGATGGGTGGAACAGATTGTACTCGGCGTCCTGAGTCTTGTACCGAAGAGATTTCGGCTCTATCTCTCTTAGTTGCCGAGATATTTCGAAAAAACCGAAAAATTTGCTAGCCGGGCATTTGTCGAATTTTAAAGTCCGATAGGTGGAACAGATTGTACTCGGCGTCCTGAGTCTTGTACCGAAGAGATTTCGGCTCTATCTCTCTTAGTTGCCGAGATATTTCGAAAAAACCGAAAAATTTGCTAGCCGGGCATTTGTCGAATTTTTAAAGTCCGATGGGTGGAACAGATTGTACTCGGCGTCCTGAGTCTTGTACCGAAGAGATTTCGGCTCTATCTCTCTTAGTTGCCGAGATATTTCGAAAAAACCGAAAAATTTGCTAGCCGGGCATTTGTCGAATTTTTAAAGTCCGATGGGTGGAACAGATTGTACTCGGCGTCCTGAGTCTTGTACCGAAGAGATTTCGGCTCTATCTCTCTTAGTTGCCGAGATATTTCGAAAAAACCGAAAAATTTGCTAGCCGGGCATTTGTCGAATTTTTAAAGTCCGATGGGTGGAACAGATTGTACTCGGCGTCCTGAGTCTTGTACCGAAGAGATTTCGGCTCTATCTCTCTTAGTTGCCGAGATATTTCGAAAAAACCGAAAAATTTGCTAGCCGGGCATTTGTCGAATTTTTAAAGTCCGATGGGTGGAACAGATTGTACTCGGCGTCCTGAGTCTTGTACCGAAGAGATTTCGGCTCTATCTCTCTTAGTTGCCGAGATATTTCGAAAAAACCGAAAAATTTGCTAGCCGGGCATTTGTCGAATTTTTAAAGTCCGATGGGTGGAACAGATTGTACTCGGCGTCCTGAGTCTTGTACCGAAGAGATTTCGGCTCTATCTCTCTTAGTTGCCGAGATATTTCGAAAAAACCGAAAAATTTGCTAGCCGGGCATTTGTCGAATTTTTAAAGTCCGATGGGTGGAACAGATTGTACTCGGCGTCCTGAGTCTTGTACCGAAGAGATTTCGGCTCTATCTCTCTTAGTTGCCGAGATATTTCGAAAAAACCGAAAAATTTGCTAGCCGGGCATTTGTCGAATTTTTAAAGTCCGATAGGTGGAACAGATTGTACTCGGCGTCCTGAGTCTTGTACCGAAGAGATTTCGGCTCTATCTCTCTTAGTTGCCGAGATATTTCGAAAAAACCGAAAAATTTGCTAGCCGGGCATTTGTCGAATTTTTAAAGTCCGATGGGTGGAACAGATTGTACTCGGCGTCCTGAGTCTTGTACCGAAGAGATTTCGGCTCTATCTCTCTTAGTTGCCGAGATATTTCGAAAAAACCGAAAAATTTGCTAGCCGGGCATTTGTCGAATTTTTAAAGTCCGATAGGTGGAACAGATTGTACTCGGCGTCCTGAGTCTTGTACCGAAGAGATTTCGGCTCTATCTCTCTTAGTTGCCGAGATATTTCGAAAAAACCGAAAAATTTGCTAGCCGGGCATTTGTCGAATTTTTAAAGTCCGATGGGTGGAACAGATTGTACTCGGCGTCCTGAGTCTTGTACCGAAGAGATTTCGGCTCTATCTCTCTTAGTTGCCGAGATATTTCGAAAAAACCGAAAAATTTGCTAGCCGGGCATTTGTCGAATTTTTAAAGTCCGATGGGTGGAACAGATTGTACTCGGCGTCCTGAGTCTTGTACCGAAGAGATTTCGGCTCTATCTCTCTTAGTTGCCGAGATATTTCGAAAAAACCGAAAAATTTGCTAGCCGGGCATTTGTCGAATTTTTAAAGTCCGATGGGTGGAACAGATTGTACTCGGCGTCCTGAGTCTTGTACCGAAGAGATTTCGGCTCTATCTCTCTTAGTTGCCGAGATATTTCGAAAAAACCGAAAAATTTGCTAGCCGGGCATTTGTCGAATTTTTAAAGTCCGATGGGTGGAACAGATTGTACTCGGCGTCCTGAGTCTTGTACCGAAGAGATTTCGGCTCTATCTCTCTTAGTTGCCGAGATATTTCGAAAAAACCGAAAAATTTGCTAGCCGGGCATTTGTCGAAATTTTTAAAGTCCGATGGGTGGAACAGATTGTACTCGGCGTCCTGAGTCTTGTACCGAAGAGATTTCGGCTCTATCTCTCTTAGTTGCCGAGATATTTCGAAAAAACCGAAAAATTTGCTAGCCGGGCATTTGTCGAATTTTTAAAGTCCGATGGGTGGAACAGATTGTACTCGGCGTCCTGAGTCTTGTACCGAAGAGATTTCGGCTCTATCTCTCTTAGTTGCCGAGATATTTCGAAAAAACCGAAAAATTTGCTAGCCGGGCATTTGTCGAATTTTTAAAGTCCGATGGGTGGAACAGATTGTACTCGGCGTCCTGAGTCTTGTACCGAAGAGATTTCGGCTCTATCTCTCTTAGTTGCCGAGATATTTCGAAAAAACCGAAAAATTTGCTAGCCGGGCATTTGTCGAATTTTTAAAGTCCGATGGGTGGAACAGATTGTACTCGGCGTCCTGAGTCTTGTACCGAAGAGATTTCGGCTCTATCTCTCTTAGTTGCCGAGATATTTCGAAAAAACCGAAAAATTTGCTAGCCGGGCATTTGTCGAATTTTTAAAGTCCGATAGGTGGAACAGATTGTACTCGGCGTCCTGAGTCTTGTACCGAAGAGATTTCGGCTCTATCTCTCTTAGTTGCCGAGATATTTCGAAAAAACCGAAAAATTTGCTAGCCGGGCATTTGTCGAATTTTTAAAGTCCGATGGGTGGAACAGATTGTACTCGGCGTCCTGAGTCTTGTACCGAAGAGATTTCGGCTCTATCTCTCTTAGTTGCCGAGATATTTCGAAAAAACCGAAAAATTTGCTAGCCGGGCATTTGTCGAATTTTTAAAGTCCGATAGGTGGAACAGATTGTACTCGGCGTCCTGAGTCTTGTACCGAAGAGATTTCGGCTCTATCTCTCTTAGTTGCGAGATATTTCGAAAAAACCGAAAAATTTGCTAGCCGGGCATTTGTCGAATTTTTAAAGTCCGATGGGTGGAACAGATTGTACTCGGCGTCCTGAGTCTTGTACCGAAGAGATTTCGGCTCTATCTCTCTTAGTTGCCGAGATATTTCGAAAAAACCGAAAAATTTGCTAGCCGGGCATTTGTCGAATTTTTAAAGTCCGATGGGTGGAACAGATTGTACTCGGCGTCCTGAGTCTTGTACCGAAGAGATTTCGGCTCTATCTCTCTTAGTTGCCGAGATATTTCGAAAAAACCGAAAAATTTGCTAGCCGGGCATTTGTCGAATTTTTAAAGTCCGATGGGTGGAACAGATTGTACTCGGCGTCCTGAGTCTTGTACCGAAGAGATTTCGGCTCTATCTCTCATAGTTGCCGAGATATTTCGAAAAAACCGAAAAATTTGCTAGCCGGGCATTTGTCGAATTTTTAAAGTCCGATGGGTGGAACAGATTGTACTCGGCGTCCTGAGTCTTGTACCGAAGAGATTTCGGCTCTATCTCTCTTAGTTGCCGAGATATTTCGAAAAAACCGAAAAATTTGCTAGCCGGGCATTTGTCGAATTTTTAAAGTCCGATGGGTGGAACAGATTGTACTCGGCGTCCTGAGTCTTGTACCGAAGAGATTTCGGCTCTATCTCTCTTAGTTGCCGAGATATTTCGAAAAAACCGAAAAATTTGCTAGCCGGGCATTTGTCGAATTTTTAAAGTCCGATGGGTGGAACAGATTGTACTCGGCGTCCTGAGTCTTGTACCGAAGAGATTTCGGCTCTATCTCTCTTAGTTGCCGAGATATTTCGAAAAAACCGAAAAATTTGCTAGCCGGGCATTTGTCGAATTTTTAAAGTCCGATGGGTGGAACAGATTGTACTCGGCGTCCTGAGTCTTGTACCGAAGAGATTTCGGCTCTATCTCTCTTAGTTGCCGAGATATTTCGAAAAAACCGAAAAATTTGCTAGCCGGGCATTTGTCGAATTTTTAAAGTCCGATGGGTGGAACAGATTGTACTCGGCGTCCTGAGTCTTGTACCGAAGAGATTTCGGCTCTATCTCTCTTAGTTGCCGAGATATTTCGAAAAAACCGAAAAATTTGCTAGCCGGGCATTTGTCGAATTTTTAAAGTCCGATGGGTGGAACAGATTGTACTCGGCGTCCTGAGTCTTGTACCGAAGAGATTTCGGCTCTATCTCTTAGTTGCCGAGATATTTCGAAAAAACCGAAAAATTTGCTAGCCGGGCATTTGTCGAATTTTTAAAGTCCGATGGGTGGAACAGATTGTACTCGGCGTCCTGAGTCTTGTACCGAAGAGATTTCGGCTCTATCTCTCTTAGTTGCCGAGATATTTCGAAAAAACCGAAAAATTTGCTAGCCGGGCATTTGTCGAATTTTTAAAGTCCGATGGGTGGAACAGATTGTACTCGGCGTCCTGAGTCTTGTACCGAAGAGATTTCGGCTCTATCTCTCTTAGTTGCCGAGATATTTCGAAAAAACCGAAAAATTTGCTAGCCGGGCATTTGTCGAATTTTTAAAGTCCGATGGGTGGAACAGATTGTACTCGGCGTCCTGAGTCTTGTACCGAAGAGATTTCGGCTCTATCTCTCTTAGTTGCCGAGATATTTCGAAAAAACCGAAAAATTTGCTAGCCGGGCATTTGTCGAATTTTTAAAGTCCGATGGGTGGAACAGATTGTACTCGGCGTCCTGAGTCTTGTACCGAAGAGATTTCGGCTCTATCTCTCTTAGTTGCCGAGATATTTCGAAAAAACCGAAAAATTTGCTAGCCGGGCATTTGTCGAATTTTTAAAGTCCGATAGGTGGAACAGATTGTACTCGGCGTCCTGAGTCTTGTACCGAAGAGATTTCGGCTCTATCTCTCTTAGTTGCCGAGATATTTCGAAAAAACCGAAAAATTTGCTAGCCGGGCATTTGTCGAATTTTTAAAGTCCGATGGGTGGAACAGATTGTACTCGGCGTCCTGAGTCTTGTACCGAAGAGATTTCGGCTCTATCTCTCTTAGTTGCCGAGATATTTCGAAAAAACCGAAAAATTTGCTAGCCGGGCATTTGTCGAATTTTTAAAGTCCGATGGGTGGAACAGATTGTACTCGGCGTCCTGAGTCTTGTACCGAAGAGATTTCGGCTCTATCTCTCTTAGTTGCCGAGATATTTCGAAAAAACCGAAAAATTTGCTAGCCGGGCATTTGTCGAATTTTTAAAGTCCGATAGGTGGAACAGATTGTACTCGGCGTCCTGAGTCTTGTACCGAAGAGATTTCGGCTCTATCTCTCATAGTTGCCGAGATATTTCGAAAAAACCGAAAAATTTGCTAGCCGGGCATTTGTCGAATTTTTAAAGTCCGATGGGTGGAACAGATTGTACTCGGCGTCCTGAGTCTTGTACCGAAGAGATTTCGGCTCTATCTCTCTTAGTTGCCGAGATATTTCGAAAAAACCGAAAAATTTGCTAGCCGGGCATTTGTCGAATTTTTAAAGTCCGATGGGTGGAACAGATTGTACTCGGCGTCCTGAGTCTTGTACCGAAGAGATTTCGGCTCTATCTCTCTTAGTTGCCGAGATATTTCGAAAAAACCGAAAAATTTGCTAGCCGGGCATTTGTCGAATTTTTAAAGTCCGATGGGTGGAACAGATTGTACTCGGCGTCCTGAGTCTTGTACCGAAGAGATTTCGGCTCTATCTCTCTTAGTTGCCGAGATATTTCGAAAAAACCGAAAAATTTGCTAGCCGGGCATTTGTCGAATTTTTAAAGTCCGATAGGTGGAACAGATTGTACTCGGCGTCCTGAGTCTTGTACCGAAGAGATTTCGGCTCTATCTCTCTTAGTTGCCGAGATATTTCGAAAAAACCGAAAATTTGCTAGCCGGGCATTTGTCGAATTTTTAAAGTCCGATGGGTGGAACAGATTGTACTCGGCGTCCTGAGTCTTGTACCGAAGAGATTTCGGCTCTATCTCTTATAGTTGCCGAGATATTTCGAAAAAACCGAAAAATTTGCTAGCCGGGCATTTGTCGAATTTTTAAAGTCCGATAGGTGGAACAGATTGTACTCGGCGTCCTGAGTCTTGTACCGAAGAGATTTCGGCTCTATCTCTCATAGTTGCCGAGATATTTCGAAAAAACCGAAAAATTTGCTAGCCGGGCATTTGTCGAATTTTTAAAGTCCGATAGGTGGAACAGATTGTACTCGGCGTCCTGAGTCTTGTACCGAAGAGATTTCGGCTCTATCTCTTATAGTTGCCGAGATATTTCGAAAAAACCGAAAAATTTGCTAGCCGGGCATTTGTCGAATTTTTAAAGTCCGATGGGTGGAACAGATTGTACTCGGCGTCCTGAGTCTTGTACCGAAGAGATTTCGGCTCTATCTCTCTTAGTTGCCGAGATATTTCGAAAAAACCGAAAAATTTGCTAGCCGGGCATTTGTCGAATTTTTAAAGTCCGATAGGTGGAACAGATTGTACTCGGCGTCCTGAGTCTTGTACCGAAGAGATTTCGGCTCTATCTCTCTTGGTTGCCGAGATATTTCGAAAAAACCGAAAAATTTGCTAGCCGGGCATTTGTCGAATTTTTAAAGTCCGATAGGTGGAACAGATTGTACTCGGCGTCCTGAGTCTTGTACCGAAGAGATTTCGGCTCTATCTCTTATAGTTGCCGAGATATTTCGAAAAAACCGAAAAATTTGCTAGCCGGGCATTTGTCGAATTTTTAAAGTCCGATAGGTGGAACAGATTGTACTCGGCGTCCTGAGTCTTGTACCGAAGAGATTTCGGCTCTATCTCTTATAGTTGCCGAGATATTTCGAAAAAACCGAAAAATTTGCTAGCCGGGCATTTGTCGAATTTTTTAAAGTCCGATAGGTGGAACAGATTGTACTCGGCGTCCTGAGTCTTGTACCGAAGAGATTTCGGCTCTATCTCTCTTAGTTGCCGAGATATTTCGAAAAAACCGAAAAATTTGCTAGCCGGGCATTTGTCGAATTTTTAAAGTCCGATGGGTGGAACAGATTGTACTCGGCGTCCTGAGTCTTGTACCGAAGAGATTTCGGCTCTATCTCTCTTAGTTGCCGAGATATTTCGAAAAAACCGAAAAATTTGCTAGCCGGGCATTTGTCGAATTTTTAAAGTCCGATGGGTGGAACAGATTGTACTCGGCGTCCTGAGTCTTGTACCGAAGAGATTTCGGCTCTATCTCTCTTGGTTGCCGAGATATTTCGAAAAAACCGAAAAATTTGCTAGCCGGGCATTTGTCGAATTTTTAAAGTCCGATAGGTGGAACAGATTGTACTCGGCGTCCTGAGTCTTGTACCGAAGAGATTTCGGCTCTATCTCTCTTAGTTGCCGAGATATTTCGAAAAAACCGAAAAATTTGCTAGCCGGGCATTTGTCGAATTTTTAAAGTCCGATAGGTGGAACAGATTGTACTCGGCGTCCTGAGTCTTGTACCGAAGAGATTTCGGCTCTATCTCTCTTAGTTGCCGAGATATTTCGAAAAAACCGAAAAATTTGCTAGCCGGGCATTTGTCGAATTTTTAAAGTCCGATGGGTGGAACAGATTGTACTCGGCGTCCTGAGTCTTGTACCGAAGAGATTTCGGCTCTATCTCTCTTAGTTGCCGAGATATTTCGAAAAAACCGAAAAATTTGCTAGCCGGGCATTTGTCGAATTTTTAAAGTCCGATGGGTGGAACAGATTGTACTCGGCGTCCTGAGTCTTGTACCGAAGAGATTTCGGCTCTATCTCTCTTAGTTGCCGAGATATTTCGAAAAAACCGAAAAATTTGCTAGCCGGGCATTTGTCGAATTTTTAAAGTCCGATGGGTGGAACAGATTGTACTCGGCGTCCTGAGTCTTGTACCGAAGAGATTTCGGCTCTATCTCTCTTAGTTGCCGAGATATTTCGAAAAAACCGAAAAATTTGCTAGCCGGGCATTTGTCGAATTTTTAAAGTCCGATGGGTGGAACAGATTGTACTCGGCGTCCTGAGTCTTGTACCGAAGAGATTTCGGCTCTATCTCTTATAGTTGCCGAGATATTTCGAAAAAACCGAAAAATTTGCTAGCCGGGCATTTGTCGAATTTTTAAAGTCCGATAGGTGGAACAGATTGTACTCGGCGTCCTGAGTCTTGTACCGAAGAGATTTCGGCTCTATCTCTCTTAGTTGCCGAGATATTTCGAAAAAACCGAAAAATTTGCTAGCCGGGCATTTGTCGAATTTTTAAAGTCCGATGGGTGGAACAGATTGTACTCGGCGTCCTGAGTCTTGTACCGAAGAGATTTCGGCTCTATCTCTCTTAGTTGCCGAGATATTTCGAAAAAACCGAAAAATTTGCTAGCCGGGCATTTGTCGAATTTTTAAAGTCCGATGGGTGGAACAGATTGTACTCGGCGTCCTGAGTCTTGTACCGAAGAGATTTCGGCTCTATCTCTCTTAGTTGCCGAGATATTTCGAAAAAACCGAAAAATTTGCTAGCCGGGCATTTGTCGAATTTTTAAAGTCCGATAGGTGGAACAGATTGTACTCGGCGTCCTGAGTCTTGTACCGAAGAGATTTCGGCTCTATCTCTCTTAGTTGCCGAGATATTTCGAAAAAACCGAAAAATTTGCTAGCCGGGCATTTGTCGAATTTTTAAAGTCCGATAGGTGGAACAGATTGTACTCGGCGTCCTGAGTCTTGTACCGAAGAGATTTCGGCTCTATCTCTCTTAGTTGCCGAGATATTTCGAAAAAACCGAAAAATTTGCTAGCCGGGCATTTGTCGAATTTTTAAAGTCCGATGGGTGGAACAGATTGTACTCGGCGTCCTGAGTCTTGTACCGAAGAGATTTCGGCTCTATCTCTCTTAGTTGCCGAGATATTTCGAAAAAACCGAAAAATTTGCTAGCCGGGCATTTGTCGAATTTTTAAAGTCCGATAGGTGGAACAGATTGTACTCGGCGTCCTGAGTCTTGTACCGAAGAGATTTCGGCTCTATCTCTCTTAGTTGCCGAGATATTTCGAAAAAACCGAAAAATTTGCTAGCCGGGCATTTGTCGAATTTTTAAAGTCCGATGGGTGGAACAGATTGTACTCGGCGTCCTGAGTCTTGTACCGAAGAGATTTCGGCTCTATCTCTCTTAGTTGCCGAGATATTTCGAAAAAACCGAAAAATTTGCTAGCCGGGCATTTGTCGAATTTTTAAAAGTCCGATAGGTGGAACAGATTGTACTCGGCGTCCTGAGTCTTGTACCGAAGAGATTTCGGCTCTATCTCTCTTAGTTGCCGAGATATTTCGAAAAAAACCGAAAAATTTGCTAGCCGGGCATTTGTCGAATTTTTAAAGTCCGATGGGTGGAACAGATTGTACTCGGCGTCCTGAGTCTTGTACCGAAGAGATTTCGGCTCTATCTCTCTTAGTTGCCGAGATATTTCGAAAAAACCGAAAAATTTGCTAGCCGGGCATTTGTCGAATTTTTAAAGTCCGATGGGTGGAACAGATTGTACTCGGCGTCCTGAGTCTTGTACCGAAGAGATTTCGGCTCTATCTCTCTTAGTTGCCGAGATATTTCGAAAAAACCGAAAAATTTGCTAGCCGGGCATTTGTCGAATTTTTAAAGTCCGATAGGTGGAACAGATTGTACTCGGCGTCCTGAGTCTTGTACCGAAGAGATTTCGGCTCTATCTCTCTTAGTTGCCGAGATATTTCGAAAAAACCGAAAAATTTGCTAGCCGGGCATTTGTCGAATTTTTAAAGTCCGATGGGTGGAACAGATTGTACTCGGCGTCCTGAGTCTTGTACCGAAGAGATTTCGGCTCTATCTCTCTTAGTTGCCGAGATATTTCGAAAAAACCGAAAAATTTGCTAGCCGGGCATTTGTCGAATTTTTAAAGTCCGATAGGTGGAACAGATTGTACTCGGCGTCCTGAGTCTTGTACCGAAGAGATTTCGGCTCTATCTCTCTTAGTTGCCGAGATATTTCGAAAAAACCGAAAAATTTGCTAGCCGGGCATTTGTCGAATTTTTAAAGTCCGATGGGTGGAACAGATTGTACTCGGCGTCCTGAGTCTTGTACCGAAGAGATTTCGGCTCTATCTCTTATAGTTGCCGAGATATTTCGAAAAAACCGAAAAATTTGCTAGCCGGGCATTTGTCGAATTTTTAAAGTCCGATGGGTGGAACAGATTGTACTCGGCGTCCTGAGTCTTGTACCGAAGAGATTTCGGCTCTATCTCTCTTAGTTGCCGAGATATTTCGAAAAAACCGAAAAATTTGCTAGCCGGGCATTTGTCGAATTTTTAAAGTCCGATGGGTGGAACAGATTGTACTCGGCGTCCTGAGTCTTGTACCGAAGAGATTTCGGCTCTATCTCTCTTAGTTGCCGAGATATTTCGAAAAAACCGAAAAATTTGCTAGCCGGGCATTTGTCGAATTTTTAAAGTCCGATAGGTGGAACAGATTGTACTCGGCGTCCTGAGTCTTGTACCGAAGAGATTTCGGCTCTATCTCTCTTAGTTGCCGAGATATTTCGAAAAACCGAAAAATTTGCTAGCCGGGCATTTGTCGAATTTTTAAAGTCCGATAGGTGGAACAGATTGTACTCGGCGTCCTGAGTCTTGTACCGAAGAGATTTCGGCTCTATCTCTCTTAGTTGCCGAGATATTTTCGAAAAAACCGAAAAATTTGCTAGCCGGGCATTTGTCGAATTTTTAAAGTCCGATGGGTGGAACAGATTGTACTCGGCGTCCTGAGTCTTGTACCGAAGAGATTTCGGCTCTATCTCTCTTAGTTGCCGAGATATTTCGAAAAAACCGAAAAATTTGCTAGCCGGGCATTTGTCGAATTTTTAAAGTCCGATAGGTGGAACAGATTGTACTCGGCGTCCTGAGTCTTGTACCGAAGAGATTTCGGCTCTATCTCTCTTAGTTGCCGAGATATTTCGAAAAAACCGAAAAATTTGCTAGCCGGGCATTTGTCGAATTTTTAAAAGTCCGATAGGTGGAACAGATTGTACTCGGCGTCCTGAGTCTTGTACCGAAGAGATTTCGGCTCTATCTCTCTTATAGTTGCCGAGATATTTCGAAAAAACCGAAAAATTTGCTAGCCGGGCATTTGTCGAATTTTTAAAGTCCGATAGGTGGAACAGATTGTACTCGGCGTCCTGAGTCTTGTACCGAAGAGATTTCGGCTCTATCTCTCTTAGTTGCCGAGATATTTCGAAAAAACCGAAAAATTTGCTAGCCGGGCATTTGTCGAATTTTTAAAGTCCGATAGGTGGAACAGATTGTACTCGGCGTCCTGAGTCTTGTACCGAAGAGATTTCGGCTCTATCTCTCTTAGTTGCCGAGATATTTCGAAAAAACCGAAAAATTTGCTAGCCGGGCATTTGTCGAATTTTTAAAGTCCGATAGGTGGAACAGATTGTACTCGGCGTCCTGAGTCTTGTACCGAAGAGATTTCGGCTCTATCTCTCTTAGTTGCCGAGATATTTCGAAAAAACCGAAAAATTTGCTAGCCGGGCATTTGTCGAATTTTTAAAGTCCGATGGGTGGAACAGATTGTACTCGGCGTCCTGAGTCTTGTACCGAAGAGATTTCGGCTCTATCTCTCTTAGTTGCCGAGATATTTCGAAAAAACCGAAAAATTTGCTAGCCGGGCATTTGTCGAATTTTTAAAGTCCGATAGGTGGAACAGATTGTACTCGGCGTCCTGAGTCTTGTACCGAAGAGATTTCGGCTCTATCTCTCTTAGTTGCCGAGATATTTCGAAAAAACCGAAAAATTTGCTAGCCGGGCATTTGTCGAATTTTTAAAAGTCCGATAGGTGGAACAGATTGTACTCGGCGTCCTGAGTCTTGTACCGAAGAGATTTCGGCTCTATCTCTCTTAGTTGCCGAGATATTTCGAAAAAACCGAAAAATTTGCTAGCCGGGCATTTGTCGAATTTTTAAAGTCCGATAGGTGGAACAGATTGTACTCGGCGTCCTGAGTCTTGTACCGAAGAGATTTCGGCTCTATCTCTCTTAGTTGCCGAGATATTTCGAAAAAACCGAAAAATTTGCTAGCCGGGCATTTGTCGAATTTTTAAAGTCCGATGGGTGGAACAGATTGTACTCGGCGTCCTGAGTCTTGTACCGAAGAGATTTCGGCTCTATCTCTCTTAGTTGCCGAGATATTTCGAAAAAACCGAAAAATTTGCTAGCCGGGCATTTGTCGAATTTTTAAAGTCCGATAGGTGGAACAGATTGTACTCGGCGTCCTGAGTCTTGTACCGAAGAGATTTCGGCTCTATCTCTCTTAGTTGCCGAGATATTTCGAAAAAACCGAAAAATTTGCTAGCCGGGCATTTGTCGAATTTTTAAAGTCCGATAGGTGGAACAGATTGTACTCGGCGTCCTGAGTCTTGTACCGAAGAGATTTCGGCTCTATCTCTCTTAGTTGCCGAGATATTTCGAAAAAACCGAAAAATTTGCTAGCCGGGCATTTGTCGAATTTTTAAAGTCCGATGGGTGGAACAGATTGTACTCGGCGTCCTGAGTCTTGTACCGAAGAGATTTCGGCTCTATCTCTCTTAGTTGCCGAGATATTTCGAAAAAAACCGAAAAATTTGCTAGCCGGGCATTTGTCGAATTTTTAAAGTCCGATGGGTGGAACAGATTGTACTCGGCGTCCTGAGTCTTGTACCGAAGAGATTTCGGCTCTATCTCTCTTAGTTGCCGAGATATTTCGAAAAAACCGAAAAATTTGCTAGCCGGGCATTTGTCGAATTTTTAAAGTCCGATGGGTGGAACAGATTGTACTCGGCGTCCTGAGTCTTGTACCGAAGAGATTTCGGCTCTATCTCTCTTAGTTGCCGAGATATTTCGAAAAAACCGAAAAATTTGCTAGCCGGGCATTTGTCGAATTTTTAAAGTCCGATGGGTGGAACAGATTGTACTCGGCGTCCTGAGTCTTGTACCGAAGAGATTTCGGCTCTATCTCTCTTAGTTGCCGAGATATTTCGAAAAAACCGAAAAATTTGCTAGCCGGGCATTTGTCGAATTTTTAAAGTCCGATGGGTGGAACAGATTGTACTCGGCGTCCTGAGTCTTGTACCGAAGAGATTTCGGCTCTATCTCTCTTAGTTGCCGAGATATTTCGAAAAAACCGAAAAATTTGCTAGCCGGGCATTTGTCGAATTTTTAAAGTCCGATAGGTGGAACAGATTGTACTCGGCGTCCTGAGTCTTGTACCGAAGAGATTTCGGCTCTATCTCTCTTAGTTGCCGAGATATTTCGAAAAAACCGAAAAATTTGCTAGCCGGGCATTTGTCGAATTTTTAAAGTCCGATGGGTGGAACAGATTGTACTCGGCGTCCTGAGTCTTGTACCGAAGAGATTTCGGCTCTATCTCTCTTGGTTGCCGAGATATTTCGAAAAACCGAAAAATTTGCTAGCCGGGCATTTGTCGAATTTTTAAAGTCCGATGGGTGGAACAGATTGTACTCGGCGTCCTGAGTCTTGTACCGAAGAGATTTCGGCTCTATCTCTCTTAGTTGCCGAGATATTTCGAAAAAACCGAAAAATTTGCTAGCCGGGCATTTGTCGAATTTTTAAAGTCCGATAGGTGGAACAGATTGTACTCGGCGTCCTGAGTCTTGTACCGAAGAGATTTCGGCTCTATCTCTCTTAGTTGCCGAGATATTTCGAAAAAACCGAAAAATTTGCTAGCCGGGCATTTGTCGAATTTTTAAAGTCCGATGGGTGGAACAGATTGTACTCGGCGTCCTGAGTCTTGTACCGAAGAGATTTCGGCTCTATCTCTCTTAGTTGCCGAGATATTTCGAAAAAACCGAAAAATTTGCTAGCCGGGCATTTGTCGAATTTTTAAAGTCCGATGGGTGGAACAGATTGTACTCGGCGTCCTGAGTCTTGTACCGAAGAGATTTCGGCTCTATCTCTCTTAGTTGCCGAGATATTTCGAAAAAACCGAAAAATTTGCTAGCCGGGCATTTGTCGAATTTTTAAAGTCCGATGGGTGGAACAGATTGTACTCGGCGTCCTGAGTCTTGTACCGAAGAGATTTCGGCTCTATCTCTCTTAGTTGCCGAGATATTTCGAAAAAACCGAAAAATTTGCTAGCCGGGCATTTGTCGAATTTTTAAAGTCCGATGGGTGGAACAGATTGTACTCGGCGTCCTGAGTCTTGTACCGAAGAGATTTCGGCTCTATCTCTCTTAGTTGCCGAGATATTTCGAAAAAACCGAAAAATTTGCTAGCCGGGCATTTGTCGAATTTTTAAAGTCCGATAGGTGGAACAGATTGTACTCGGCGTCCTGAGTCTTGTACCGAAGAGATTTCGGCTCTATCTCTCTTAGTTGCCGAGATATTTCGAAAAAACCGAAAAATTTGCTAGCCGGGCATTTGTCGAATTTTTAAAGTCCGATAGGTGGAACAGATTGTACTCGGCGTCCTGAGTCTTGTACCGAAGAGATTTCGGCTCTATCTCTCTTAGTTGCCGAGATATTTCGAAAAAACCGAAAAATTTGCTAGCCGGGCATTTGTCGAATTTTTAAAGTCCGATGGGTGGAACAGATTGTACTCGGCGTCCTGAGTCTTGTACCGAAGAGATTTCGGCTCTATCTCTCTTAGTTGCCGAGATATTTCGAAAAAACCGAAAAATTTGCTAGCCGGGCATTTGTCGAATTTTTAAAGTCCGATGGGTGGAACAGATTGTACTCGGCGTCCTGAGTCTTGTACCGAAGAGATTTCGGCTCTATCTCTCTTAGTTGCCGAGATATTTCGAAAAAACCGAAAAATTTGCTAGCCGGGCATTTGTCGAATTTTAAAAGTCCGATGGGTGGAACAGATTGTACTCGGCGTCCTGAGTCTTGTACCGAAGAGATTTCGGCTCTATCTCTCTTAGTTGCCGAGATATTTCGAAAAAACCGAAAAATTTGCTAGCCGGGCATTTGTCGAATTTTTAAAGTCCGATAGGTGGAACAGATTGTACTCGGCGTCCTGAGTCTTGTACCGAAGAGATTTCGGCTCTATCTCTTTAGTTGCCGAGATATTTCGAAAAAACCGAAAAATTTGCTAGCCGGGCATTTGTCGAATTTTTAAAGTCCGATGGGTGGAACAGATTGTACTCGGCGTCCTGAGTCTTGTACCGAAGAGATTTCGGCTCTATCTCTCTTAGTTGCCGAGATATTTCGAAAAAACCGAAAAATTTGCTAGCCGGGCATTTGTCGAATTTTAAAAGTCCGATGGGTGGAACAGATTGTACTCGGCGTCCTGAGTCTTGTACCGAAGAGATTTCGGCTCTATCTCTCTTAGTTGCCGAGATATTTCGAAAAAACCGAAAAATTTGCTAGCCGGGCATTTGTCGAATTTTTAAAGTCCGATGGGTGGAACAGATTGTACTCGGCGTCCTGAGTCTTGTACCGAAGAGATTTCGGCTCTATCTCTCTTAGTTGCCGAGATATTTCGAAAAAACCGAAAAATTTGCTAGCCGGGCATTTGTCGAATTTTTAAAGGTCCGATGGGTGGAACAGATTGTACTCGGCGTCCTGAGTCTTGTACCGAAGAGATTTCGGCTCTATCTCTCTTAGTTGCCGAGATATTTCGAAAAAACCGAAAAATTTGCTAGCCGGGCATTTGTCGAATTTTAAAGGTCCGATGGGTGGAACAGATTGTACTCGGCGTCCTGAGTCTTGTACCGAAGAGATTTCGGCTCTATCTCTCTTAGTTGCGGAGATATTTCGAAAAAACCGAAAAATTTGCTAGCCGGGCATTTGTCGAATTTTAATCTATCTCTCATAGTTGCCGAGATATTTCGTTTTTTGTTTATTTGATTATTTATGATTCTCCACATTTTACTGGGATTCGTATGGTATTTTTTATTAAGTTTTGGAAATGTTGTTTCTTTGTGCTTCTAACTAGCCGGTTTGTATATTCTTTTTGGTTTGTATATTCTATTTTGTAATTGTCATTTAGGGGGTGTTGTTTTTGTTTTTTATATAGCTTATTTCTAAGTTGTATTTGTGTTACGATATTTTCGTTTATCGATGGGCAGTCTTGTCTTCTTCGTATTTTAATAATTTTCGGGTTTTTTTCTATTATGTTTGTAATGTTTCTCGATAGTTGTTCTAAATTCTGTTGTTGTTCTATTTGTCATTTAAACGTCAAATTTGTTCATATTTCGCAAGTTAAATAATGAAACTTCCCTGTATTTCACATTTAAACGTCAAACTTGCCAATATTTAAGAATTACATAAGTATTAAAATTTAACCAATTTTTGACAATTGGGTAACAACATTTATCCACGTTTGATGGGAATTTTGTTCATATTTGCCGTAATAAAACGAAGGCAAAAAATACTATTGTATATTCTAAAATGAAAACCCTACTGCAAAAAAATACACTTGTCTTCTATCTCAAACAGTTATCGATGGATTGGTATCATTCTGGTGTGATTGGTTCAAATTTCGACCAATCGAACTGCAATGCTACCAATCCATCAGTCATAGCAGATTTCTCCGTGGCTGTTCTCAGTTGTTGGCTTCTTTCATCAATGCAGTTAATTTTGCAAGAAAAAAAAATTATCATTGTGTTCTGGAAGAAGCTCAGTTTTAGATGACTCTTGTTTTATTAACTTACAAGACGAAATATTACGGGTCGAATGACGAGTTCGTGTTCAGTGCCCCCCACCCCAAATGCAAAAAATTTAACTGAGTGATAGTTCTCCTGAACAGCTGCGTTTACATCACTTATGTTTGTGCAGGAGGTTGGAGGTTAGTGATGAAAGAAGGACGACATCCAAATCCGGTTAATTCGAGATTGTTAAAAGCCATCTAGGACTACTTCCTGCTGAACTCAACGAGTCAAAATGATACCTACAGCACATTATCAAGGGATGAGTACCCAAGTTCCTGTCTAATGAGCAAAAGAAGGAGAGAGTTGAATCGATTTTAGACGAGAATGGGATGATTTATCGAATTAATCGATGAGACTTGGGTCTACTATCAACCACTACAGATCTGAAATTCAGCCTCCGAATGGCAGCTTCATGTTCAGTCACCGCCAGAAGTCTAGCGTAACCAAAATGACATTCAAAAAGATATAGCAACAGTGTTCTGGAATAAACAGGGAATCGTGCATATTGACTGTCTCATGAACCTTCTTCAGGCTGGTTTTTAGAGGTTTTAATATGTTGAAGTCACAATTGTCCAATGCAATTTTAAACGAGGAAGTTTCCCTTGTTCCAAATTACATTGGATTATTGTTAATTTAAAATTTTCGAGAAAATAAAACCGTTGATTCCCGCACACGAACTTGTCATTCAACCTGTATACAGGGTGCCCGGATTTCGTAGGGAATGATTAAACAAATGAAGCATGACAAGTAAAATTTGAAAATGAATTCTTAGTGAGCTTTTGAATCTACACCTTTTGGCTAATTTAACCGTCTCTCAATGTCTTCAAATAAAAAAGTTACCCATGTTGTCCCTACGAAATCGGGGCACCCTGTATATTATAGCTTAATAAATCTATAATAACATATCAAAAAACAGCTACGCCATTTGCCAAATATCGAAACGATCCTGTAAAAGTTATGCGAAACTTTTCCTGTGATATTCCACGAAGAAACAGAATAAAATATTAATGGATTCATTTTTGCTTTCCTTTGTGGCAATAGCGGTTTTTGTCCTTAATTAATCATTAAACGCTTCATTAAGTATTAATGGCATTTCACTCCGGCCGGGCATTTAGATAGGTATTTGTTACCCCTTAACGAATTCCGATTCGTTGAAATATTCAAATAAAATCATGGACTTTGCGTTTATTTCCATTTTAGCGGCCTCTGCGGCTTGATTTTGAAACACGAAAACGCCGCAAAACCGACGAACGCTTCGTTGAATATTGTTATTTTAAAGAAATCGATCGCTCTGTCAGGATATTACGTTTTTTTTTTCAGTTTTATTTTGCTTTTTCTAACAATGGAATGGTAATCCTGGTATGTATGTATGTTATGGAAAAATCCACGAATGGAAAAAATCAAGGTTACGTTTTCCTGTTATTTTAATGTCAAGGTTTCCGTTCGAAATTTTTTTTTTGTTAGAAGAATAAAATCACACATCAATTGTTCGAATAGTATCTTTGATTAAAACGAAATTTTTATCCCCCTTTTTTATTTTATTTCGGAAAATCCGCTTTGACTGTCGCATATTTTCCCCCGGCAGAAAGAATAAAAGACAGATATTCTCACAATAGGCTTCGGAAATCCCCAAATAGGGTCTCGCACAAAAGGAAGCATACGCAAGGATGACTGAACAAAACGGATATCCCGCTAAGTACCTCGCGGATCATGTGCGAATACCATTCGGACGCAACAGAAATGACCAACCCTATCCCGGATGAATCTTTTCGACTGTCCGGCTATATAGCCGGCATTAAATTATACAGACTCCAACGATCAATGTTGTTCTGCGTGTCCTTTTTTCTGTCAGTATTATTTATTTTTTAATCCCGGATATATTTCCACTTGTAAGTCAAATAAAACGGTAAATAATTAAAAATAGATTTATTCCAAAACATAATTTATTATGTTTTTGTTAGACTAGTTCAAGGCTTTTAATGACCCTTAGAATTAGTCTGGGATTTTCGTCCTGGATGTCAGTAGGCGTTAGAAACAGCCTACATTTACACAAAACGTGTTCTGCCGTCTTTAGATCTTTTTGGCATAGACAACAGATCTGATCCTCAGCTTTTCCGAGTTTATGTAGGTGGTACTTCAGGGCCACATGACCTCTTAAAATCCCTGCCAGCAGTCCAAGATCCCTAGATCTTGGATTGGGTCGACAAAGTGGCCAAAAATTGATCAAAGTATCTAGAAGAACGTTCAATAAGCAAAATATGCTTTTCAAAATAAATTTTTTCTATTGTGTGTCACAAAACAATGATCTATACAACATAATCTTGTATTGACTATCAAGTAATAAAATGCATGAGCTCCAAACTAGTGGACGAAGCAATTTTGGCAGCTTTGGAACATTACTGGAACGACAAAGTGGCTAAAAATTGATCAAAGTATCCAGAAGAACGTTCAATACGCAAAATATGGTTTTCAAAAGGAATCTTTGCTATTGTTTGTGACAAAACAATGACCTATACAACATAATATTGTGTTGATTATCAAGTAATACAATGCATGAGCTCCAAACTAGTGGACGAAGCAATTCTGGCAGCTTTGGAACATTACTGGGACGACAAAGTGGCCAAAAATTGATCAAAGTATCCAGAACAACGTTCAATAAGCAAAATATGCTTTTCAAAATAAATTTTTTCTATTGTGTGTCACAAAACAATGATCTATACAACATAATCTTGTATTGACTATCAAGTAATAAAATGCATGAGCTCCAACCTAGTGGACGAAGCCGTTTTGACAGCTTTGGAACATTATTGGGACGACAAAGTGGCCAAAAATTGATCAAAGTATCCAGAAGAACATTCTATAAGCAAAATATGCTTTTCAAAGGAACCTTTTCTATTGTTTGTGACAAAACAATGACCTATACAACATAATCTTGTATTTAATATAAAGTAATACAATGCATGAGCTCCAAACTAGTGGACGAAGCAATTCTGGCAGCTTTGGAACATTACTGGGACGACAAAGTGGCCAAAAATTGATCAAAGTATCCAGAAGAACGTTCAATAAGCAAGATACGCCTTTCAAAGGAATCTTTTCTATTATGTGTGACAAAACAATGACCTATACAACATAATCTTGTATTGATTATCAAGTAATACAATGCATGAGCTCCAAAGTAGTGGACGAAGCAATTTTGGTAGCTTTGGAACATTACTGGAACGACAAAGTGGCCAAAAATTGATCAAAGTATCCAGAAGAACGTTCAATACGCAAAATATGCTTTTCAAAGGAATCTTTGCTATTGTTTGTGACAAAACAATGACCTATGCAACATAATATTGTGTTGATTATCAAGTAATACAATGCATGAGCTCCAAAGTAGTGGACGAAGCAATTTTGGTAGCTTTGGAACATTACTGGAACGACAAAGTGGCCAAAAATTGATCAAAGTATCCAGAAGAACGTTCAATAAGCAAAATATGCTTTTCAAAGGAATCTTTGCTATTGTTTGTGACAAAACAATGACCTATGCAACATAATATTGTGTTGATTATCAAGTAATACAATGCATGAGTTCCAAACTAGTGGACGAAGCAATTCTGACAGCTTTGGAACATATCTGGGACGACAAATTGGCCAAAAATTGATCAGAGTATCGAGAAGAACGTTCAATAAGCAAAATATGCTTTTCAAAGGAGTCGTTGCTATTGTGTGTCACTAAACAATGACCTATACAACATAATATTGTATTGATTATCAAGTAATACAATGCATGAGCTCCAAACTAATGGACGAAGTTGTTTTGACAGCTTTGGAACATTACTGGAACGACAAAGTGGTCAAAGAGCCTAAGATGGCAACGTCTTCGCTATCTTAGGCGATCCTGGTAACAGTGCCTTTGCCTGCTTTTGTCCTGGGTTATTCTGCCAGTGGGAGGCCTTTCTGTTATCCTCCCATTTGTAAACTGCTTGTTCTAGGTGGCTCTTTTGCAGTCCACAACCGGGATAAATCGTTTCTCGTGAAATTACGAATGGCAGTTATCGAAGGATGGGTTGTGTTGTCCTTTCTCGGTCGATAGAAGGAAGATGATGGTAAATTTTCGAATCGCATTATTACTGGAGATGATGGCTGCGGTCTAACAGTAGAAACTATCTAATATGAACGCTAGTTCGACGTCAAATTTTGCTTTGATACAACGAGGTGTACCTTAGTGCGAGTTGTACTTCTACAGCTCTTGTGTTCGTCAGATTTCTCTCTTTGTTTTGACACTCGGATTCTGTCCTGGTGGGTGCTCTAATGGCATAGTTCCGCTGACACCACATACTCTCGTCAGGGTCTATCAATCGATTAGAGAGGTTGACGTCTATGAGAGTCTCAAGAGGTCAGTCTCAATCTAATTTATATCTCGCTTGGATTAATTAATGGCTGCAGAAAGCCAAAACAATGTGTTCATATTGGAACTTTGATATGTCAGCACTTTTGCTTTGTATACAGTTAAGTCTGTTTAACTAAATGATACCTTCCATTGTTTACATACATAACTAATTCATCAAGTAACATCTTTGCGGAATAACAAGCGCAACCCCATAAACATTTCATAAATAATCGACATACGAACGATGGCCTTTCTCCATTGTATCTGCACATTAAATCAAGCCGGCGGCTAAATTTACTACCGCCTATAAAATATATTAACCTCGAGAACGACGAATTACAACGGGCAGAAAGCCGTCTATTATTTACGAGAGATATTGTCCATTGTGTGTAACGGTCGTACAATTGGTACTATCTGTACAACCCCTGCGTAAACACGGCGATGCCTTCCGACCGAGTTCATGTTGTAAGGGAGGAAGTGGACACTGTTGATTCACACATATCACACAATTCTCCGTCGACCTTAATCCTCAATTACTTCGCAGCGGAGGCCGCGATGATTTATAATTGTCGAGTAAAGCCACCGCCAACCACCTTCCACACAAACTCCCACGACATTTCGGACGGACGGACGACCAGCAGATTGTGTAGTAGGTATAAGCGTTTGTTAAATCTTGCTTGGTACCCATTTCGAATTGTAAAATTTGTAACCGTGGATGAGATTTTGATCCATCACTACGTACTAGAGGACTTTTCCGGGCGAATCAGCTCCGAATAAAGCAAAGACTGTTGCATCGGGCTGAAAGGTCTTGGCTACCATTTTTTTTTGGGATTCCCAGGGTCTGATACTCATCGACTCAGATCTGCAGAAGGAAAGGATGATCACGGAGGCAATGCTAAAACGATTTATTGACCCGATTCGAAGAAAAGACCTCGTTAGAGATTTGTCTCAAATGAGGAGGTAATCGCCGCTACAGATGATTATTTTGCAGACATCGAAACATCCTATTTTTTCGACGGCTTGAAGAAACTGGAGCGCTGTTTGAAAAAGTGTATTGATCTTCGAGGAGACTACAATGAAAAATAAAACTAAAAATCCACACCAATACAGTATTTTTCTTGTTGTAATGCAACAAGACAGTGGCCGGTCGAGGATTACAACAACAAATTGATGCGAGCTCCGACATTTCGCAG
This sequence comes from Holotrichia oblita, assembly GCA_023690525.1. Taxonomy (NCBI): domain Eukaryota; kingdom Metazoa; phylum Arthropoda; class Insecta; order Coleoptera; family Scarabaeidae; genus Holotrichia; species Holotrichia oblita. Next base: position 2,842,453 of record CM043016.1, on the reverse strand, counting down.
ATGAACATCAGATAACCATTGTTAACTCTTAAATTAACTTTCCAACGTTGAAACAAAGACTGTGATAAAAAAAGACATCAATAGGAATAGTGTTTAAAAAGAATAAAGGAGAAAAAGAAGGAATTTACAATTTGAGTATTTTTTTTAAGAGATGTGGGGGTAGGTGAGAGGTTGAGTGGGAATACTTTGAGTAGAAATTAGAGTTATTTTAATGGAATCTTCTATTAAATACAATGAAGGAATAGAGATAATTTTTTTAAGATAAGGAAAGAGGTTAGATGGTTGTCTGCCTCTTCTTGAAAGGTCCTCTTCTTCCAGTTCCACTTCCTTCATGGATGTCTTTCTGGTGGTTCTCGGGTTCCTGGGTTGTTGTGGCTTCTCGGAGTCTTCTGAATGGATCTCCCACGCTGTTGGTATCTGAAACTAACGAAACAGAGGTATTATTTTATGAATAAATCATCACCGCGTCACATTTGTCGGAGTATCTCCGTTGTGGTGCGGTGCTTGGTGGGCCCCACTGATTTTTGCGCGATGGCGCTACTCATCGCTGGGTTGCTGCTCGCGAGTGCCTTGTCGAAAAATCCTCGGTTGAGTTTCTTCAAGAACTCGTTCAGGTCCTGGACGTCTGCCGCTGTAAGTTGTCGGAGGACTGCCAGCGAGGTGCGTCTAGGAAGTCGGAATACAAGTCGCAGAACGCGATTTTGCACTCGGACTAGTGGAAGGATGTGAGATGGAGCCGCCGTGGCCCAAGCTGGGCTGGCGTAGGTTAGGATCGGGCGGATGTGGGTCTTGTACAGCATCGCGCCCGTTTTGAGATTGAGTTTGGGGTTACCGAGGATAGGATATAGCTGGTGCAGTCGACCGATGGCCCTGTTCCTAGCTCTACCTAGATGCTCGGCGAAAGTTAGCTTCCGGTCGAGGATCATTCCCAGGTATTCGATCTTCTCGCTCCAGTCGATCTCCGTCCGAAGAACGGTGATCTTTCGGGGCGAGGGTTGCCGTCTCCGGCTGAACGCAATAACTTGCGTTTTCCTCGGATTGATGGTCAAACCGAATTCGCTAAAGAATCCCTCGATTCGATCTAGCTGCGCTTGGGCGAGCTGGGCTGCGATCTCGGGACTCTTCGAGGTAGCCACTATAGCGGTGTCATCCGCATAGATGGCGTTAAACACTCGTCGGTCGGTCGGTTTGGGAATGTCCGCAACGTAGATGCTGAACAGTGCCGGGCCCAGTGCCGAGCCTTGTGGAACTCCAGACAGCATTTGCCTCTTTGATGATTCCGTTCCGTTAATAACGGTGTGGAATCTTCGGTCCTTGAGGTACGATCTGATGGTCTTCAGGATTCGCGGCTGAAAGCCGGCTACCTTCATCTTCGTCAGCAAGCCTTCATGGCGGATCTTGTCGAACGCCTTCTCCACGTCCAGGGATACCATAATGGTCGTCTGTTTCCTGTTGAATGCGGTCGTGACGTGATCCGTGATCCTGAATAGCTGCATCGTGGTCGAATGTCCGGGTCTAAATCCGAACTGGTCGTTATCCATGAGATGGCCATCTTCCAAATGGTCGCTGATTCGGCGCAGAACTTTGCTTATTGTGCCCAGCAACGATATCGGCCGATAGCTCTCAGGGGAGTGCGGTTCCTTCTTGGGTTTCAGTGCTGGAATAATCTTTGCGGATTTCCACCTGGTCGGATAGCATGTCAACCGGAGTGTCGCGTTAAAGATCGCCGTCAAGTTGACTGGCAGCTTGAGCGGCAGATTTTTGAGCGCTCCATTGGGAATGCCATCCTGTCCAGGGGCCTTCCCGTTAGGGATACCCTTGATAACCTGCAGGACCTCCTTGGGAGTCACAACGATAGGTGGACCTGGATCCATCTCGTCGATCTCATTCAAGGTGGTCCGGAATTCTCTCTCCTGCTCGGGATCATTACGATCGTTCGGAGTAAAGTGACCCGCGAAGGTGCTAGCCAAGGCGTCAGCCTTCTCCCTGTCGGTGAGGCATCTGCTTAGACCATGTTTGATCTCCGGCACGGGCGGTCGGAACTCTCGAATAACAATGAAACTTCGTATTTATACTAATTATGAGTCGCTGCACAGGCCACGCCCCCGATGCGCCTAATCACCCCCCTACAACCCGCTCATTCCGCGAATATAAAAACGCTCCCTCGTTAGTAGGTACTATCAGTGTATGTTGAGGTCCCCAATTTTCATTTCATGGACCACCAAGTTTTTTTTCCGCTGACGTAGACCCCTTGCAGGTTGTCATATTACCCCTGGGGGTAGATATAGACCACTTTGGGAATCACTGATCTAGAAGTTTCACAATGGTATGATTGGTATGTGTTGTGTAAGTAGGGATTTAGGGGGTGTGAGAGAGAAACTAATACTAATGATATGCTCGTGACGTGCAGTTGAGGGTTGTCCATGTAAAGTGTCTGTTAAAGGTATTGTAAGGTTATAATAAAATATTACATAGTATTGTTTATAACACTAACATAACATTATGTCACGTAAGCCTTAAATTAACAATGGAAACTTGAATATTGCCCGTGTAATTGATTACAAATAAAGGAATATCTAAGAAGTTAAATAATATAATTACAATTCTTAAATCTAAAATAAACGAACTAAAAACTAGTTTGATTAATTGAATTAGTTTATTTATTAAAATCCATCCAAGCGGCAACTGTATAATGCAAGTTTATTATCACGTAGGCGTACTTTAATGTCCCATTGTTATATCGAGTGGTAAAAGAGCTCTCCTGATCAGAGGTGTTGCCAGTTCTAAAGAGAAATCAACCTACGATTGCTTCCGTCTGTATTTTCTTTAAGCCAGTGATTGTAAAAAAATCAAGATGAAGATAATTTTTTGCTTCTTCTGCGTCCTATTGCTGCTACAAGGTAGGTACAAACAAGCTGGTTTTACTGAGGGTTGGTATCACAAACTTAATAAATATTTATGATTGGATACGACCGTTAATTTTTCTAAACGCAACTTCTACGCTACAATTCAAAAGATGATTGTCGAACTAAAATTTTTGTTACAGGTTCGGTTGGAGACCTCGACCATCTTTACCCAAATCCTCCCCCGTTGCCATGCCGGCCCCGGGTTAGCGATTGGCGTGGTAACTACTATTATGATTTAAAAATAACCTAATTAATATTAATGTTTAAATGTGTCTTGTATATGATTTCTAATCCGAGATAAAATTTTTGTTACAGGACGGGCTAGAATCGACCCCAACGCGGATCTTTTACATGACCCCCGCAATCGGCCCTGCCCAAAGATGGACCCTTCCACACTTAGACAGAAGAACCAATAGTTAAAAACGATGAGTTACTTAAATGTAGCATGATTAAAATAAAACGAGATCATCAGATCGTCTTGTAGTATATTTATTTTTTTTTTCAAACAATTCTGACGGCAATGAAAGTTTATCCCCAAAATATAATCGAAATTACAGCCGAAGAATTTTTTCCTACTTTTCCACTACTTCATCCCGCGAATTGTTGGTACGATGTGAGTTTGATCGCGGTCGATCAAACTTGCATATTAGAGTAAAACTTGTTCGTTTTACAATTTTAAAGTGTATTTTATTGTGCCAGATGTTTCAGAACTGAAAGCTTTAGATAATTATAATTGTAATGAAGACTTTAACATTCCTTCACTCTCACAATTTCTCAATATTAATTACATCATCAATTAATTACAATACAACTTATGCGAAGTTCAAGATCTGCACAATACGCTGAATTTCCAAGGAGTACAGCTTGTCTTTTCATAGAATTAAATTCGAGTTGACCTTATCCATTTGGAAGGTTCCAAAGAGAAATATAATTGTGTATGACGTGCACACATACGCGTCGTAAGTACATACTTTAACACAATTAAAAAGTCTCTACATATACTATCTTGGACAGAGAGGATGTCCGGGTGAGTTGAGTACATGTTGTGCTCCTGATATAATATCGGTTCTACCGTCAAGCGCATATCGTACTTACCTTCATAATATACATGAGCTGGGTATTTAAACAGGTAATATTTTATTAAAAAGAAATGAAGTATTCAAGAGAAGAACTCATTGATATGATTTTTGTGTTTGGGTGAGAGTTCTTGCTAGAAGAATTTATGCGACTCAGTTTTCTGAAAGACGACATCAGTTTTACCAGACTTCTTGAGCGCTTTGTTAAAACACGAAGCGTTAACTACAAAAAAAATAGAAAGAACAAAGACAGCAGCAAATGACGAAAATGAGTTGGCAGTTTTATTGACAGTAACTGAAAATCCAAATACTAGTCAAGGAAGTGTAGGGCAAGAAGTTGGAATAAGTGAGAGGGCCGTCCAGAGTATTCTAAAGAAACATCATTTTCATGCGTACCACATTCAATTGCACCAGGCTCTGTGTGAAAATGACTTTCAGAGGAGAGCAGAGTTTTGTACGTGGTCACAATTTCCTGTTCAAGAAAATTAATTTTTCTTTATGAACGTACTTTTTTTCTGACGTAGCAACATTTCACAATACTGGATGCGTCAACAGACATAATTATCATTATTATTCTGTCGAAAATCCGAGAATAGTTAGGTAAATAAATCGCCAACAACGTGTTACGCGCACACGACACACGCAGGGGGCGCGCGACGCGGCTATCGGTTTCAAAAACAGACGAAAATAAAAATAAATAAAATAAGAAAACACACGGTTCTAATTTATTTCTCTTTGGTAATATGGTGTACCATGGTCCACAATCAAATACTCTCAACTTGCTCAAATCATTCCTCCCATGCCAAATTTTTTATGGTGTTTGACCTCGTTTTAGTGCAGCAGTTGGAGTTCTGTTATGTTCAGTCAGTTGTGCGTACCATGAGGACTGTACGGCATGTTAGAATCCCTAATTTATTAGTTTTCAATATCTCCGCATTTGCAATGTATACGGACACGGGGTTTGGCAATATATTGATATTGTCCATGTATTTTGCTAAATCTTCTTTCACAAAATGATTACTAGCTCCCGAATCTAATACAAATGTAACCTTGTCTTGGGTTTCACTACATATATTCGTTGCATACAGAGCTATCGGTTCTTCTGACGTGTTTGCTGTTTCCTTTGAACTTATTCCTCTACCTCTTCCTCTATAACTTTGGCTTCTTCCCCTAAACGTACCTCTACCCCTTTTTTCTTGTCCTTTGGGACAACGAGCTTGAAAGTGATTTGGACTTCCACAGTTATAGCATCTCTTCGTATTGTTGCTGGCACTGACTTGGAAACTGACCTCATTCCTGTTTAGACTTAACTTTGATTTCTTCATCTAGCAATCGCGACTTGACAAAATCTATTTTGACAGCTGATACTGTTTCCAGAGCAGTTACTAACGATGTACTTTATCACTTTCATCAATATTTGATCCAGATTCCTTTAATTCTCTAATAATGGTATCAAATTTAAAGAAATGATCTTTGTAGTTTTCTCCATAGCGACAATTTAGTGAATGAGCTTGTTCTAATAAATACGTCTTTCAGTGCTTTTAATTGCTCTTTAGCTGATTTACAATCGTTGATTATATCTAGATGTTTATCTGCAATCTCTTGTACAATAATAGCTTGTGCATTTGCAATTTATTTTTGATTTCATTCATTTGATTTTTGATATTTGATATATATATTTCTGAAAGTCATGTTTTCGAGTGAACCAGTAGTACCTATTTTGCATCCTGATCGTTAGGTGAATGGTAAACTGGGACAGATTAACATTAATGTCTCATATTATTCCATCAGCTACCTAATTTGGGACAGCCTTATTTTCGTAACAAATAGTTAACAAAATAAATAAAAATTTATAAAAAAGAATTACAGTTTATTTATTAAAATCCACCAAAGCAGTAACTGTATAATGCAAGTTTATTATTACGTAGGCGTCTTTTTATGTCCCATTGTTACATCGAGTGATAAAAGAGCTCGCCTGATCAGAGGTGTTACCATGTCTAAAGAGAAATCCCACGATTGCTTCGGAATCTATTTTCTTTAAGGCGGTGCTCGAATCAAAATGAAGATAATTTTTTGGTTCTTCTGCGTCCTATTGCTGCTACAAGGTAAGTGCAAACAAGCTGGTTTTAATGAGGATTGGTATCACGAATTTCTTCTTCTTCTTAATCGATTGCTTTTTACCGTTAGGTGTAGGCCTAGGAATTGTGTTAGTGTTTATTTCTCCGTGATTCGTCGTATTGTAAAAATTTGGTCCTGTGTGCTTCTCTCTTGGTCTGTTGGTATCTTCTTACTTTGAATTGCCATATTCATTCTACCGTCAAATATCGAATCATTTCAGAAGTAATGTTGTCGACCACTGCAGCTGAGCCTAATTTCATTTGGTCAATGGCTTCTTCAAGTTCTTCGTTTAAAGTTTCGTTTAAAATTATCGCTCATTTTTCACCAAATTCTCTCCAAGATTCAGTCTTTGCCTCTCTATTTATACTAAGTACTTCTGTCATGCTTCTTTCTTCTCTTTTATTTCCGATTGTAATATTTTACTCCACCACACTGTTCTTTTCCTGTTTGTATTGAATATTCTTGTTGTGCCACAGCATTCTTTTGCAGTTTCCAAAATTATTTTCTTAAATCTTCCCCATTTTTCCTCTAATGGTATTTCTTGTTCATTTTCTTTTAGCTTAGTGTTTAGGCTTTCTTGGTATTCCCTCATGATCAGTATATTATTTTCATGCTTCATCTATTATCAATGTCCACGTTTCCTCATTTTAAAGCTTGATTCCTACTGTCAGAATTCTTTCTTTGTCTGGTGCAATTATCAGTCCTACTTCTTCTTTTGCTCTTGCACTTTCGTCCGCTCCAAACCGCAGCAGCCAATATCGTTTGTGTATTCTCGTTATATCCTTTCCTTTCCTTTTCGTTTCTGTAATCCCTAATATTTTTATTCCTTATTTTATCATTTCTACTACAATCTCTTAATGCCTATTCTTTCCAATCCATCCTTGTCTTGCTTTTGTTTCCCTTTTCTTTTCCAATTCCATTTATTCTTTCATTCCTTCTCGTTTATAGACAGTTTCTGGTATCCTATTTTGGTTCTGTTTCCTTTGCTTCTTTCTTCCTTTGCCCTCTGTTTAATTCTGTTTTGTATCTCTCTCTCTCTTCTCTAGTTAAATCTTTATTAATGTAGATTATTTTGTTTTCAAAGTATCTTAATTTATTCTTATTTCTCAGTAAGTCAATTTTCCCTTTCCATGAATCCATTTCGATTATATGCTTTTCCTTTCCAATCTCTTGCAGTTAATTTTTCCTCGCTGGTTCATTTTGTTCTTTTGTTTAGTAGCCCGTCACAATTATATTGTTACTCTAGTTACCTTTCTCTAGTTGTTCAATTCTTAATTTTCGTTTTTATCATCTCATTTTCATGTTTTATTTCCTGATATTCTTATGGCCACTTTATTAATTAATTATCTTCATTATCTTGCTTATCTTTTCAATTTTATCCTCCATTGTCAGAAAATATTTTTTCTATGAGGCTAAATTAAAATTTATGTTACAGAATCGGTTGGAGATGACGCTTTCGGCTATACCGGAAATCCCTACGAGCCCAGCAGGCCCTGCACTTCTCCCAATATGAAAATTTGGCGGGGTAGATGCAATTAAGATTAAAAAATAACCTAATTAATATAAATGTTTGGATGTGTCTTGTATTTGATTGCTAATTCGAGATAAAATTTGTCTTACAGAACTCGACCCTTACTTTGATCCGAACTATCGACCTTGCCCAACGCCTTACTCATCTGTTTAGGGTGAAACTGATGAACTGAAGTGTAAAAAATAACGAGTTGCTTAAATGTAGTACGATTGAAATAAAACGAGATCATTAAATCGTATTGTAGTGTTTCTATTTCTTAAACAATTCTATCCTTACATCGTTTGTCCATTTCTGAAAGATCCTGATTGAATTTTTCGTATTGTTCATCAACTGATCTTTTATAAATTAGCAGGAAAGACAAGAGAAGCATTGGCAAATAAAGTCCGATAAAAATGTCTTTTCGAAAGTTCTACAGACGGCGTCGCAGATTCGTTGTAACAAATGTATCATTATGCTCAATAAATAAATACATAAAAAACTTCCACCTTGATTTTTAAATATATTGATATCCTTCTTCCGTGTCTACACAATATTACATAAAACTATCAATAAATAATACCATTTCGGAATCAATTACATCATCATATCTAATAAAAGATATGATAAATATACCAAACCATAAATTTCCTTGTTTATTTTATTTGTTTTCCATTTTTTTTTCTATCGGTTGGTTCGTTCATTCCATATCTACATTTGTGCCTACAGGTACAACGATATCCATAGACGATATAATATGTAGATTTTATTTTAATACACCCTATAGAGAACTCGAAACGGTTATCGGAAACAATAACGTTGGAAAAGAGTCGAGGGGGTTGTGGCGGTGGCGGGAGTCTGTAGCACATTTAAGCTTACAGGTTTCGTGACTACATTATCGAAAAACAATAAAGCAAACACGGGGAAGTTTCTTTCGCGTTTAGATTTTAAACGGGCCGGTCGAGATATGCGGGGTACCATTTTATTGATCTTTCGGGACGAGTTGTTCTAAAATTTATTCGTTTTGATTAGTGAATTGGGGAGAACATTCTATGGATGTATACACGATACAGAAGTTTGATTGGGGAATCGTTTATACTATTTTTTCAGTAAAATTTAATTCTTCAATCAGATTCAGTTAGGAATAATACTATTTTGACACATAATAAACCAACAGGCTTGTCATACTTGTCAGGCACTACCGAGATAAACATTAAACTGATAAGGAAAGACTCAAATGCGAATGACGCCATGAGAACTATTTCAACATCGGCTATGGAAGCAAGGTCTTCCACGTACAGGCTGATACACCATCGTCTAGAAAACCAGAAACTGGAGAAATAGTCAAAACTGCAAAAAATCTCCAGATTCATTTTGTTATATTTGTGACGAGAATGGTGGAAAGGCAAAAAAAATGGTGGAAAGGCAAATAGAAATACTCGAACTTTAGTTGGAAGTTTATCTCGCATATTTCGGCATAAGGACGATCAAAACAAAATTACCTATTGATAAGGACTTAACACTGATCAAGGAACAAACTTTTAGATTTGGACAAACAAACAAAATCACGTCGATGAATTTTTGTTCCACCGATATAGATGGTTTCAATGTAAAGAATAAAAAGAAAATCATATACTTAAAACGACGCTTTGTCCTTCGTGGTCCAGACGTACCAGAAAAAAAACCTGTAAATTTACCTGAAATAGATGATTGGGAATGAAGAAGATGAAGAGGAGTACAAATCTAAAAATGCTGAACCACAAGCTTTTTCACAGTCTGAATTAAACGATTTGATTCGCTACTTATCTCAGACCAAAGAGGGTTCAGAATTGCTTGGTTTAAGACTTAGAGAATTTGCTCGAATCTGGCACTACGTTTTCCTGGTTCAGGTACAGAGAAAAAGAATTTCTTCCATACTGAACCATCGATTCGTCAAAAAAAAGGCCAAAGCTATCATAGGACATTCCGTATAAAATTGAGTACGACGACCATGAGTGGATAGTTTGTGGGGATCTTAAAGTTATTTCGATGATCTTAGGACAGTATGACGGATACACAAAGTTTCTTTGTTTTTTATGTGAGTGGGATAGCAGAGACAGGTAAAATCATTGGAAGCGGAAAGATTGGCCAAAACGAGATACATTAAAAAAATGTACTGCAGAAAGCTCTCATAGATAGGAATAAGGTTCTCCTTCCACCTCTACACATCAAATTGGGATTGATGAAGCAATTTGTGAAAGCTTTATCAAAAGAAGGCAATTCTTTCAAACACATCTGCAATTTCCAGCCTTATCAACAGCAAAACTAAAAGGGGGTGTCTTTACGGGTCCGGATATTAGAAAACTTTTCAAAGATGGTAATTTTGAGAAAGAAATGGAAGTTGTTGAAAAAGAAGCTTGGTCTGCTTTTAAAGATGTAGCAATGACATTTCTGGGCAACAAGAAGGATCCGAATTTCAAATCGATCCTTGAAACCATGCTGCTGAGTTTGAAGGTTCATTTTCTAAATTCACATTTGGATTAATTACGACAGATTTAATGCTGACCTAGTTAATGCTCCATTCTGTCTAATTTTTGATATTGATGATATAGACTGCAAGGTTTCCATCTTCAATGATATCTTTCACACTTTTCTTGACAAGCACGCTCCACGTAAGATGTGCACGATTAAAGGTCCCCGCAAGCCCTGGGTGACGGACACTATTAAATTGATGCAGAGATTCCGGGATACAGCTTTTTCCAAATTCAAATCTACCCGTAAAGCCGAACACTTTGCGTATTACAAACAGCTTAGAAACTTGACCACTAGTGCTATAAAACGGGAGAAGAAGGCCTATCTTGACCACTGTGTTACTACTGGTTCCCCTAAATCTTTGTGGTCCAAGCTGAGGGATCTCCATGTTTTACCGACTCGTAATAACAGTGTTCTGCCACCAAATCTCTCAAATGTCGATGAACTCAACACTTTCTTTGCTTCATCTTCTTCTGCTGCCTTGGACGTGGATCCTCATATTTCCAACCTTTATAACCGTGCCAGTCGTGATATTTCCAGCGAAAATGATGGCTTCTTCTTCCATCTAGTATCCGAGGACGATGTTTTCCAGGTCATTAACAGAATGACTTCCAAATCCGTTGGATGTGATGGGATCAGTGTTGATAATATTAAACTCTGCTGTCCTCAGGTATTGCCTTTCCTTACACACATTTTTAATGCGTGCATTGGTGTTAGTCATTTTCCTTCTGCATGGAAGAAATCCCGGATTGTTCCGCTTCCTAAGAGGAATCAGCCTGAAACACTTGCCGATCTGCGTCCAATCAATATTTTGTGTGCTGTCTCTAAAGTTTTTGAAAAATTACTTGAAGGCCAGATTCGTCGTTACGTTGACTCAATCCAAGCCTTACCTGCTCATCAGTCCGGCTTTCGTCCTAAGCACAGTTGCGCTTCTGCGCTGGCAGCTGTTTGCGATGATATCTTCTATGCAATTGATCAAGGGAAGATTACTTGTCTTATACTTCTAGATTTTTCGCGTGCATTCGACACAGTGAATCATGAGATACTCTTGCTTGTTCTTGAGTCCATTGGGTTTTCTTGTTGATCTGCTTTGTTGCTGATTAGAGATTATTTATCGTATCGCAGTCAAGAGGTTGAGCTTTCTGGGTATATTTCTAACTCTCTTCCGGTTGGCAGTGGTGTTCCACAAGGATCCGTTCTGGGTCCCCTTCTATATACTCTATATACTTCCAAACTCCAGGACTGTTTGGAACACTGTTCGTATCATTGTTATGCGGATGACACGCAAATTTATCTATCTTTCGATCGCTCTGAAATAGTTACTGCAAATAATCGCATTAACTCTGATCTTGCCCGCATTGTTAGATTTGCTGAGCAGCACTGTCTGAATATTAATGCAAATAAATCATCTGCTCTGGTATTTGGGAGAAGGACTGATATTGAATTTGCGTCTTCTAGGCTATCTATTTTTGTGAATAATAAACGCATACCCATCGATAAAACTGCCAGAAATCTTGGTCTACACATGGATTCTCATCTCAGGTTTAAAAATCATATTTCCCAGTGCATTCGCAAAAGTTATAGTAATTTAAAACACCTGTATACGCACAGAAAATTTTTATCTGTTTCGAATAGACGTCTTCTTTGTGATAGTTTGGTTTTATCTCATTTTAATCATTGTGATGTGGTCTATGGTACATGTCTCGATGCTGTCACCTCACAAAGAATACAAAAGGTTCAAAATGCTTCTATTAAATTTATTTTTGGCCTCAGAAAATTTCAACATGTGTCTCACAAACTTGGTGACCTTGGTTGGCTTAATATGAAAAATCGTCGTCACCTACATCTCCTAGCTTTCTTTTTCAACATTCTCACTGAGAAATCCCCGCCATATCTCTATCTTAGATTAACTTTTAGAAGTGATGTCCACAACATTAACATTCGCTGCCCGCACCTTATTACTCCCCCTTTCACCGCACAGCCATGTTTGAGCGGTCATTTTCTTTTAATATTGCTCGGTTCTATCATGTGTTTCCCGTGTCTCTGTCTGGTCTTACCTTATATTCATTTAAGCGACTTGCGCGTGACATGATTCTGAGCTTGATAATTTAGTCTTAGCGCCTGATACATATTAACATTGTATTCTTTCTCTACTGATGTACTCTCTGTTCCAACAATTTAATAGTCTTTTATAGTTTCTTTTTGACATTCTGCGTGCGACTGTTGCTTTTTTTATAATGTACTCGGTTGCATTGAAAAACAGTTACTTTCAATCGAAAGAACTGAATGTAACCCTTTGTTATAACATCCTCTGTTATCTATAATTAAGGCACCTATGTAAAATTTTTGTAAATGGGATGTTTTAATAATAAACAAATATTATTATTATTATTATTATTATTATTTTCCTGAGAATTTGGGTGCTGTTAGTGAAGAGATGAGAGATGAGAAAAATGGAAAATCGTTATCAAGGAAGATGGAATACTTCAATGATGGCAGACTATTGCTGGATGCTGCACCGCGATGAACCAACAAGGCCACATGCACGGAAAAGCCGCCAACACAGCATGACTAGTCAAAAGAGACAACGACACAAATGAAAGGTGACTTTTTTTACATACATCATCATTAAGACTGGTTCGAATTAAATTTAATTAAATTTAAAGTTAAGCACATAAAAATTAAGTCTCTGGGCGACAAATTGAACACTGCTCGAATACTAGCTTTCTGGATTTTAAAAATGCTAATCGCTGAGTTTGCCCAGAATCATACCATATCTAAGACGCACGTAAACACACGCGTAGTACGCACTCATTCCAGCCTCGACACTCACACTCCCCGAAGTACGCCTAGCAGTAGCAGCATCTACGCAGTGTAGACGCCAGATATTCAACGTGCGACTTCCAGGAGAGTTCGCTATCCATTTTGACCAACAAAAATTTTTCGTGATCAACATTATTGTAAGTGATTCTTACCTTGTCTTGGCATTCATTAAATGTAAAGAGTTTGCTTTTATTTGATGAGAACCAGCTGTCAAATGTTGCAAAATTTCTCTCCACGATATTCGTTGGTATACAGTATGTCCACGGATTGGGTTTACAAGAGGAAAAACTTTTTTATCTTTAACTTTTTAAAAAAAAATGTATTCTTTATAAAAAATCCGAAACAACGAATTGAAGTGAAATAACTTTTGGCAGAAACGATAAAAAAAGGAAATTTATGCGATAATGCAATTTATCTAGTTATCTTCTCTACTTATATGACAGTCCTGTCAAATCAGATACATGTTTTAAAATGTTAACATTCGATCAGGTATGTCATTAATAAACATCAATCCGGATGTTCCTATATTTCGTATGGGTGTGCACAAGATCATCAGAAATCAATCTGTGGACAACAACCCTACCATAACGTTAAGAAGGCGATTTTTGCAGCTAGGAATGAATCGGACATTCATAATAAAACCTTGAGGTACTCCATACTTCTATAACTTCTTTTCCGGTCGCTTCATATGCCACGTTGCACTGCTTTGTCCTTGATAAATACGATCTTATCCAACTAAGAGGTGTGACCCTGTATCCTAATCCTTCCAGCTTTAAACAAAGTACATATTTCGTGGTGGTCACCGTCGAAGGCTTGTCGATCATTTCATAGTTGGTAGCGGTTTTTAGCAGCTTATTATAACTGTCTAATTTTGATCTCACGTCGAAAGCATAGGAAGGAACGTAAACGTTATCAAATGATTTCCATAACTTACTTGTCAATAAAATAGCTTACATCGTTACTCCCTACATACGATGTAATTACAATAATTACGTATCAAGCGATGGTAAATCGTACGTTATTATCTACCTCCAATATAGTACTCTATAACATGTCATGTATAAAACAAATGCCGCGTAATAAATTATTACCAACACAAGGGAATATAAAATTATACTTATACTGTACGGATCGATCGCTTATGTCTTTCTTAACCTTAATGAGATTCACTACTTGATGGATTTCGGTCTTAAAGCAGTCGTTCTTGCAACTATATTGATTGGATCAATGCTTGATTTAGGACACCCTGTACACTTAATAATTTCGTTTAAAAATCAAAAAACGTAGCGTTACGTGCCAGGGCAATTTTCACGCTAAATCTACATACATTGTAAAAATGATATATCATACCTCCATCACCTAGCGCTAGCTGGCGCTGCAATCAACCAGCCCCCGTTCTATGTAATTTTAATTCAGGTTTTATTACCCTATTACAAGCACAAACTTTTATTAAAATTTATATTCATGAAAACGGAGCGACTACGACTCGCGTGCCTCGATAGTCTATCAGATTAAAGTTCACGTATACACACATATTGTATACTTAATATCGACATCTAGCGGTACTAATTCGTATGATAGATCGTACTTACCTTTAAATCCGGCGGTGGCTAATTTCCATTATGAAGAGTGTACTACTTACTTGGGGCTCTCTCGAAACAAAGTAACTTGTTAATAAAATTACAGTTCTAACTTCTAATGTATAAGGTATTAGTCGGGTGCTGTGCCGAGCTAAACTTTTTAATTTGTCATGAAATACCGTTGGCATCGTCGCAGACTCTGCTGGTGCTGGTACTGCGGGTAAAGTTTGTTTCGTAGGGTAGTGGCGGTGGGAAAGGGGGAAAACGAAACAACACCGGAAGCATTAAAATTTCCCTCGCCTAATATTCAAATTCCGCCAATTCATTAAACTACCCCCCCCTCTTACCACCACCGCCGTTCGTATCTACGACCGAATGCTTTCGCCTTTCTGTTTGCAGCGTTGACAAACTTTCGAGCGGTCGAGTTTTGTATTTTGCGATGGTGATAACTTCGTTACTCACGTTTCCTTTCCTGTTGTTGGATGTGTTGTGCTTATTTCCGTTCTTTATTCGAAGTTAAATTGCGCTGTGGATATTTTAGGTTGAGATGTGGCCTTAATTTCTGCTAATCTTCAGAAGTTGCTTTAGGTAAAATAGTCGAATTTTTGATAAATTGGGAAAAGAAGCATGGATCCTAAAAACGATTAGGGGACATTGGATTACTGTGTGATTAAAGAATTGAAATTCCGTAGTTAGTTATTTCTGGTGTTTAGGAGTGTTTAAACGCAAAAATCTTTGACATGCAAGGTTGGTTCGAAATTGATGTTCGAAGATCAATTTTGCAAGCCTTGTTTCTCCTGCCTACAATCTTTACAAAATGGGATACTATTTAGAAGAAATTGCAAAAGTGTTGCCAACAAAATCGAACATGTCATATAACTTTTTCGACCATGATGAGCATTAAAAGAGCGCACCAGCAAAGAGCAACCAGCGCATATGATGAGAAATGTGTGTCAATTACACTTCATTTCGAATCTGTTTTCA
The DNA here is from genome assembly GCA_023690525.1 of Holotrichia oblita. Taxonomy (NCBI): domain Eukaryota; kingdom Metazoa; phylum Arthropoda; class Insecta; order Coleoptera; family Scarabaeidae; genus Holotrichia; species Holotrichia oblita. The sequence goes on along the minus strand of CM043016.1, from coordinate 2,826,948 downwards.
ATGTGCCATCTTCTATTAATGTAGTTAAGATTTTTAATGACTGTTGACCAAAAAAAAATCACAGAGACAGAAGAGAAAACACAGAAGGTGGGGCTTAACAGTGTTTTTACAGACAAGAATACCATTTCCAAATTTCCAATTTCCAAAATAAAAGCATTAGGAGGAGACCATTTCTTCCCGTATTATCATAATGAAAAGGGATCACCTGATACGTCATTTTAAAGATATTAACTTCATATTTCCATAATGTTAAAGGTTGCAACTTTAAGATCACATCTTCAATCAGTCTAGTTCAGAATCAAATAAGTATGAGATTGTAAAGAATTTTAACACTATTTATATAATTTTTAACAGTGTTGTTAACAGTGATGACAATATGGAATTCTTCTATTGATTGTCACCAAAATGGTACGTAAAGACTGCAGCACAAGAAAATCTATGACACTGTTTGATGGATAAAAAAATTTGTTAATTCGATTATTAGAGGTCTATATCGTTATCGGCGTACGAATGGTTTTTTTTATGAATGGGTATAATTTTGGAGACCAATTTTTTAAAAAGTAACCCCATTTTTGACTCAAAAGATTGTGATACTGGCATTAGAAACTAAATCTAATACATAGTTTATAACTGTATAAATGCCATGAAAGTAGATCAAGCATTAGAAGCAAACCGCATGGTTTCGATCTCCAAAGTATCGCTAGGGCAACTCTGAATACTCAATTCAACCTTAGTAGTATAATATCTCCGATAATGGACTAATTTTAAACCGATGCCCTCTAGTGAGCAAGTAATACACCGTAGGACATTACACAACACAGGTCGGTACAGTAGATACCGATCTAGCTCGGACAATTAGTAGATTGTCAGTCCCGCTAGATGTCTACCAATATATCATGAGCGCCTATTATAGGCATTGTTTTGTTGTTGTTTTCAACAACGCTTCCAATCGTGTTGTTATAAAATTCTTTATTTTGGACGGTTTAGCGACAACAGAAATTCCTCTAAAGTTGGTAAAGGTTTGTGAGGAATGTGCTCCTTCGTTTTCAACTGTAAACATCGATAAAGTGCACAACATGGTTCTGGACGATCGACACCGAAAGATGTAGGAGTTAGCGCATGCTGTAGGCATCTCAGAAGGAAAAGATAAGGTATATTTTACACGAAGAATTAAATATGAAGAAGTTATGTGCAAGTTGACGACGCAGACGACGAAATTTCCAGCAATGTTTGGCTCGACTTAAAAATAATTCAACCGATTTTATGTGCCAGTTTATTACCATGCATGAAACGTGGGTTAAACACTTTATACCTGAGATCAAACAGCAGTCAAAGCAGTGGATGGAAGCCGGTAGTTCTGCCCTAAAAAAAAAGCGGAGTAAATTTTATCTGCCTGAAAAGTCATGGTTAGTGTTTTCTGGGATGTAAAAGGGATCCTTTTAATTGATTACTTTGAAATCATAGGTTAATCATAGGTTCTTGACCAGCTAGATGAAAACATTTGTGAGATCAAGCCTGGATTTAGGAATTCGAAGTACGAATTGTTGGAACGTCCACCTGACTATCACCTATTCCCAAATCTAAAGCAATTTGTGACTGGAAAAAACGTTTTGGGACAAACTAAGAGGCGATTGCTGCTCATTTTTAATTATATTTCGTATTAGGGTGTGGATATTCCTCCAGTTTTTTTCCACTATGTACGAGGGTCATTATTTATATTTTGAGCCTTGGCAACACTGATTGTTGCCAGGTGTCATCTGACGTTTCCAGAGAAAAGTTTGATATTATTAATGGTATAAAACCATTTGTTTAACGTTAGTCTAGTCAGTGAAATACGGAAAACAAACAAGCGCTGTCGGATCATTCTCCATCAAGACTATTTGAACATTAAAAAAATCGAATTGATGGGTCATCCGCCGTACAATCCTGATTTGGCACCTAATGACTTCTTCTTGTTCCCGAACGTCAACAATAAATTGCGTTGACAACGATTTTTGTCGGCGGAAGAAACCGTTGTTGCATTTAAAAACCATGTTTTGGAGGTGTCTAAAGAGGATTGGAAAAAGTACTTTGACAAATGATTCGAACGCATGCAAAAGTATATTAATCATAAAGGAGAATACTTCGAGAAACAATAAAGCAATTTTCAACGACAAGTTAGTATTTTTTCATTATATATATATATTGGCTAAAAACCCCCCCCCCGGGGGGGGGGGGCAACGCCGCTTGAAGCTTTCTAAATCCATTTTCTTCGGGAAGGATCAATTCCCATGTCTCTGTTACTCTACCATCTCACTAATTTTCCTCCATTCTCTTCTATTACCCGTTTTACTTTTCCAGTTTGTTATTCCTGCTCTGTTCAAATCTTCCATCACTTCATTTAGCCATTTTGATCTAGGTCTTCCTCTTCTTCTTCTTCCACTTGGCTTCCAGACCACCATTTCTTTAATTGTAGCGCCATCGGCTCTCCACACATGCCCAAGCCATCTTACCCTTTGTCGCTTTATCCTTGTCACGATATCCTCTCCAATTTCGCTCTGTATTTCCATGTTCGTTCTCCACCTGATTTGATTTTCTCCCACTTTGACAGGCCCCAAGATTACTCTCAATATCTTTCTTTCCGTTATCTTTAGGTCTTCTTCACATTTTTTGGTCATAGTCATAGTTTCTGCGGCGTACATTAACACGGGACATATGATTGTTTTGTATATCTTCATTTTAGTTGCTTTTGAGAGTAGTTTATGCCGTAAAAGTTTTTTATTTGCGAAGAATACTTTGTTTGTATTTAAAATTCTTTCTTTTATTTCGGTCTTTTTCATTATTAGACTCAAAATATAAATAGTGACCCTCGTATTATACTGCTCATCAGATTATCTGGTGTAATGTCGTTTTCAAGAGTACGATTCGTCAAGTCTCTTTCAACTTTCCATCGACGGCATATAAAGATCGTGTGGGCCACTGTGTCTTCTTCCTCAGTACAGGCTGGTCAGATAAGAATGCAAAGTGCTGTATCTCTGAAACTATTCGTCATAGAGACTTGCGAGCACAATTTTTAAGACTAAAGTGGTCAAAAGAAGACCGTGGAAAATATTTTTAGATATCCAAGATGGTCGCCAGGCGGCGTAACCGGCATCTTAAAGTTTTAAAGTGATTTTTCACTGAAATCCACCCAGGAAATGTTACCAAAAAATATATGCTTTTTAAAGCTAAGCTTTACTCTAGTAATTTTTGTTTAACACTTTTTGACGTATGTATTAAAATAAAGTGGTGGGGAGTAATTTAATGATTTTTTAAATAAATAGCTGTAACTCCTAAACGACTGAACGGATTTTAGCAAACTTGGTCTTATTGGGAAAAGCATTTATTTTTCTATTAAACCTATCTTACTATCTTAGTTGAAAATTGACCACTTTAGTCATAAAAATTTTTACCACAAGTCTCTACGACGAATAGTTTGAGAGATACAGCACTTTGCATTCTCATCTGGCCACCCTGTACATGCATACATTGGTATTGTTCTTGGCGAATCTAGGGGCGTATTCTCTAAATACCCCGTTGACATTTAGGCTTGCGTGAGGGAATACTCCATGTTCCTGAATTTGCATCTGGAGCCAAGGATCCAGGTGTGGGATTAACCACTTTGTCCATTGGGCATTTGGCATCTCCGCTATGATATTTCTAGCCGTGGCCCTGCAATTATTTCCGCCATTTTAATATCTGTATTTACTATCCTGCCCAAGCAGGTCTCTAGGAGAATGATAGATTGCACCACTTCTGTAAAAATGTTACGTTTACTACTATCAGGCCCATCATTATTAGGCATTATTCGGGATAATTTAGCTGCCCCTGTCTTACTAGTTATTCAGTATCTCTAGTGCTTCGTTAGAGATTTTGAATTTTAGATTATTTGTCCTTCTCTTTTAAAAGCGCTCTAACAATATGTAAAATTTGGTGACAAAATAAAATGAATAAATAAAAGCAAAGTTTAATTTTATATAATCGTTTATTAAATAAAAAATTACTACACATCATTATCGTTTTCCTTAAACCTGTATGTATATATATATATAACGTCATAGTAGTAATATAGTAATTTTTATAATCTTTGGCAAATCGAAATAAACTTCAGGAGAAAATCTTCAAGAAAAAATATGAAGACCCCATCCTCATGTAAATATAAATACATATCTTCACATCATTATGTTTCTTTTAAATATATATATAATAATATAATATATATAATAAATTTCATTTTTTTTTATTATCTTATATAATATATATAATTTGGTATGTACATTTATTTACACAATATCAAGTAATATCTCAATGGTAGGTATTTAATGAAAAGGATTTATCGTTATATGTACAGTCCACAGTAATACTCAATTTATTGTATCAAGAATAATTGAGAGATCATCACATTTACCAAGTTTTAATAAGAATTCTGTTTCACTGTTATATCCTCGGAGGAAAATGATGAATATAGAATTAATATGATGCACGTAAAGAATTTTTTTTTTAGCGGGTTACCTTCTAGAATCACGTTGTCTTGTGTACGGTGAGTATTATGAAGAGGACTGTGCCGCAATTTATGAAGAACATCTGCTGACTCGACGGCGATTTCGAACTGGTGTTGGCGTGTTGCATCGCAGCTGGTTTCTCTTCTGAAAAAAAAAGAAGAAATATAATATATTTATATAATTCGGGGCACAAAATGGTGGACAAAAACAACTCACCAACCGTCGAATTCAAAACATGAACGTTAATCGAAGATGGCACCACATTCGACGGACTACAAGTATAATTCCCGTTATGACTCTTATCAGTTTCGGGCACCAATAAAACGCTCGAAGTCCTATCCATAGTCACCTTCACGCCTTCATCGTAATTGATCATCCTCTGCTCGTGATACCAGAAGACGTAAGCCGGCGGTTCCGTCGATTGCCTGAACGTGCACACCAATCTCAGTAACGAACCAGCTTTTAAATGGAGATCGGGCGCTCCTAAGATTTCGGCCGTCGCTTCGGTCACCCTCAGTTCCAACAGGATGCTAGTCGACGGATGCGTCGACACCTGACACTCGTAGAAACCGGCGTCCGACGGTTGGACGTGCTTGATGAGCAGTCCCCAATTCTGCAGGTGTCTGACGTGCTCCACCATGAATCGATCGTCCGAATTGTAGGTCGAGAGGCCGACTGTGAGCAGGTGAAGGTCATTCTTACGGATCCACGACACCTGCCGGTATGATTTACGAGTTATATAAGTTCTTGGCGTTGTGTGATTATTATTGCGGGCCGGCTAGCTAGAAGATTGCGTTGTAATTTCGGGAAATGAGGATTGTGTGTTTTAGTTAGTTGATGGATTGTTATATCAAGACAAATGGGTGAATGGGTGAAACACAAAAAAAAGAGGGAAGATCTAGAGGAGAATCGATTTTGTAATTTAGGACGTTATCGGTTATAGTTTTTTTTTCTCTCACTCTTTATATGTTCATACTAACGTGATGATTTTATCGAAATTAGAATAAAATCTATTTAATATAACTATATTCAGACCTGATTACAAAGATTAAAACAAGAACAGTACGTTTCGAACTTGAACTACCGGTTATTTTAATTTTGACAGATTTTATATTCAAGTTTCATGTTTGACGTTGAACAAAAAATGGAAAATATTGAAAACTTGCTTCCAAAATGGTGAGTCTTCGGTACAAACTGTAAGACATTTATGTGAAAATAAATGACAGGCCTTCAGCTCAATTTGTGAAGCGAGTTTGTGAAACTGGATCGTTATTGGGCAAAACAACCCGTCGACGTTCTCGTCTAATGCGCTTAGAGCCGAAAACATCGCTGTTATTGCCCAGAGTGTGAGTGAAAATCCAGCAAAACGAACTCGTCATCGTTCTCAGGAACTGAACATTTCTCGCACTCCTCTGAGGCAAATTTGGCATAAAGACGAATCTGCAGCATGCTAATGGATTTAATAAGGAAAACGTTAACCACTTCTTTAATAAATTAACTTAACTTATGGACAAACAACATTTTAGTCCTGAAAGAATTTTCAATGCAGACGAGACTGGATTGTCTTGTGTAGATAACAACAACTTAAAAGTTATGTCACTTAAAGGGAAAAAACAAGTTGGAAAAGTGACTTCAACTGTACAAGGGAAGAATGTCACTGTTTTGCTGTGCATATTTGTTTTCTTAAATGGTGGTAAATCCTGTGTTGCTAATCGTCGATGGTCATTCCAGCCACAAGGAATTAGATGTAATTTCCGTCGCCAAAGACAATCATTTGCACATACTGAGGCTACCTCCACACACGTCGCATAAAATGCAACCTCTTGATCGGTCCATTATGAAGAACGCATGCAATGGTGGGCGATGAATTTGGATGAGAAAATTGGATCCAAATATTTTTAATGACTTGGATTTCGCTGCTTCTCAGAGTAATAAAACACAGGGGCAAGTAGGAATTCGTCCAACAAGCAGTCGAAACTCAACAGATCACAACGAACAAATTGTCCTTCGAACGCCACAGACTTCAGTCTCAGCTGAGCTAGAGCATCATTCGGGGACCAATGAAATTGACTTCGACTTCTGGTCTTCAAAATAGTAACCTCCATTTTAGAGCTCACATTACCGAAGTGCTTACTAAAAATTATAGCATTATGAATAATTATGGAAAACTATAAGACTTAATCTTCTTTAATAATAATTTCATCTTCCAACTCCAATACGCAGAGAACTCTCTTGTCCCTGAAGATCCACACCATTCTAGCCTTGATATACTATTTCACCCAATCACATTCTAATCGTTGCTATTTTCCAGCAGCAGACGACTCCGGTTATAATTTTCGTAAAGCAAATTACTTATCTTTGTACGACCATTTTCATGTTTTTGATTGGTCTTTCCTGCATACCCCTTGGTTTTCACGTGAAATTATACGAAATCTTAAATCTAAAGGCTATTATCATAAAAAAAAATGGAAGGAAACTTGTAATTTATTCTTTTATAATGAATTCAAACGTATTAGAAGTTTCATTAAGACCCAAATATTCCGGAATTAATGCTCTTACCTGGCTGATGTTGAGATCGTTATTACGACTGATCCATAGTGATTTCAAGGACTGTGGGCTCGTAATAACAATAAACATCGGTATCACCTGACACGGGACACGTGTTTCGAAAACATGCGTTTTCGAAACACTTGTCCCGAATAATTAATCAAAGTTGTGGTGTGAGGTGATACCGATGTTTATTGTTGTTACGACTGATCCATGTAAATTGTGGCAATTTCTGCATACTAAGAGGCGTTCAACTAGAATTTCCAAGATTGTTCGGGTAGGTTGAATAGTAACAGAAATATTAAACTTTAAATATTGACGAATAGATGGTCTTTCCCTTCCCTTATTATGACAAATATGAAAAAATGTCACTAAAGAAAATTATCTGGTATTGAATGTGCTTTCAATTGATGATATCAAAGTTATAGCTTATTTTGCGATTTTCTGAGATAATAGGAATTTTAGATTTGACCATAGCAATTACGCCACCTAGCGGTAAAATCCTAGGATAAATATGTTCCGAGATACAGCCGCTTACCTCTTTTAGTGGTGCACCCTGTACAATGGCTACTCATCGGGTGTTCCCCAAGGATCTAACTTAGGACTAGAAATAAATTGTCCTATTTTGGCTTATGCCGATGATATTAAAATATTTTCTCGAATTAATGGTGCACTCGATTCAAACTTAAATTGAATGTTGATAAATGTTCTGTTGTGTCATACAGAAGATTATTACTATTAGTCATATTAAAGATCTTTAAAGATCTGTATACTTATTGGAATAATATTCTTTGATTTTGTATTATCCTGTCATTGGGCATATTGGCTGTTCGGTAATAAATCCTATTATTCATACTAGGCATAGACCCGTCCACCAAGGAGCAGGAAATAAAGCAAGCCGTTGCAACTGAATTAAAAGTAAACGAGAAGGACATAGAGATCAGGGCCTTAAAGAAGGACAAGTTTGGAGATCAAACCGTAATCGCGGAGGTTCCTCGAGAACAAGCAGTGCCCCTAATTAAAAGTCGGAAAATAAGAATAGGCTGGACGGAATGTGGAGTCAGGGAAAGGATGGATATAGACAGATGCTTCAAATGTCTTGAATACGGCCACAAGACTAGAAGCTGTGGAGCATAAGTCGATCGTAGAAATGATTGCATCAAATGCGGGGAAACGGGCCACAAAGGTAAAGAATGCACCAATAGGGACCGATGTATTAAATGTAATATCAGCGGGCACAGGGCTGACCAATTCAAGTGTCCCCATTTCAAAAAACTAGTGGAAGAGCTAAGGAAACAGAGGATAGGACCTGCAGCAAGAAGTAGGACCCGGGGTACCGACGCAAATCTCCATGGGTCTTAAAATACTTCAGACTAACTTGGGGAGAGGGCGGGCAGCACATGACCTGGCATATGCTACGACCAAACAAAAAGGAGTAGACCTACTTATAGTCTGTGAGCCAAACAAAACAATAGTGAAGAGCAGCCAATGGATCAAGGATGAAAGGGGGGATGTTGCAGTGCTGCTTATTAACAAAACACTTACTGTAACAGGAACAAATGTGGGAAAAGGATACGTAAGTATTAACTTTCAAAAATGGGTACTTTACTGTTGTTATTTATCGCCCAATATATATATGGATGAGTACACAGAAAAGGTAAATGAGATAGTAAATCATATGAAATCTAGTAAAAAGGAAGCCGTGCTATGGGGGATATAAATGCAAAATCCCATCTGTGGGAATCACCTATCAGGGACAAAAAGGAGATCTTTGGGCAGAGTGGATTGCGGAACTGGAATTGGTTTGTCATAACACAGGAGGGAGGCCAACGTTCGTTAGAGGAGAAACGAAGTCATTTATAGATGTCACGTTGTCTACGCAAAAAATGGCATCCCATGTCACAAACTGGAAAGTGTCCGATGAGGAGACTTTGACAGAGCATCGCTACATCTTCTTCGAAATAACAGGCGATAAGGCACCAAAAAGGAGGATGGAAAGAAGGACATTTATAACTGACTGGAAGTCCTTTGAGGCCAATGTAAACATCAGACTTGCCAATATGACAAAGGGGGAAAGGAGCTCTCACAGTAAATGCACCGAAATTATAAAAGAGGCATATAAAAATAGCACTCGCGGTTGCTCGAAAGGATCAAGAAGTGCTCCCTATTGGTGGAACGAAGAAATTAGTAAAATGAGATCCCAATGTACGGCTGCTAGACGGGGGTATGCTAGAACTAACCGCAAAGAGGGAGGCGAGGAAGAGAAACGACGAGCTCATATGCGATATGGGGACACCAAAAGAGAACTGCGTAAATTAATTAGGATTTCAAAGAAAGAGCATTGGAAAAGACTGTGTAACGATTTAAACAGAGACATTTGGGGAGATGGGTATAAAATAGTAGTGAAGGGATTGACGAATTTTACACCCGGTACCATATCGAATGAAGATAGGAAGAAAGAGGTGAGAAAACTGTTCCCAAATCCAATAAGCCTAACAGAAAACTATAAAATCAAAGTTAATACAGTCCCGTCGTTCACAGCTAGGGAATTAAAGGAAGTCATAAATAAAATGAAAATTGGCAAAGCTCCAGGGCTGGATGGTATCCCTATGGAAGCGATTAAGGAAATTGAAAAAATAAAAGTAGTGTGGCTATTGGAGGTACTGAACACATTGCTACAAGTACAGAAGTTCCCAAGCGAATGGAAACTTGCCAAAGTGATACTAATACCCAAAGAGAGCAAGCTGGGACAACCGAAGTCATACAGGCCAATCTGTCTTCTAAACACATTGAGCAAGGTGTATGAATCTATGATAAGACAAAGACTGGAGGAAGAAATAGAAAGCAAAGGAGGTTTGGCTAGACACCAATATGGGTTTAGAAAAGGACGGTCCACAGTGCAGGCCCTGGAGTTAATCCAAAATATAACCGTGAAAAATGGACATAAGTGGAATGTCTTGGTGACATTGGACGTCCAAAACGCCTTCAATACGGCCAGCTGGAATCTGATTTTGGGAAAGTTACAAAAAAGGAAAATATCTACGTACCTGATCAATCTGGTGGCGGACTACCTGGACGACAGGCGCATCCAAGTAAGCAAAAACGAAACAATGGACGTGCGGGCTGGTGTACCACAGGGCTGTGTTTTAGGCCCGACATTATGGAACGTCCTATATAATGACGTGTTGGAGATTAGACTAGAGGGGCGGGCGAAAACAATTGCTTTTGCCGACGATCTGGCACTTGTAGTGACGGCGGATACTAAGGCCGACTTAATAAGGATTACAAACAACAATCTTAGACAAATTGATAACTGGATGAGGCAAAACGAGCTGAAACTGGCGCCGGAGAAAACGGAAGCACTCCTAATAACTAAGAAAAGAAAGAGAGAAGGGCTAGTGTTTAAGATCGATAATGTAAAAGTGGTACCTAAAGACCACATAAAGTACTTGGGGGTCTTTTTTGATACGACGGGAAGCTACAGGGAGCATTTGAAAAGAGTCAGCAAAAAGGCAGAAGATAAAATGGCAAAAATAATAAGGCTAATGCCTAACGTGGGAGGACCGACAAGTTCTAAGAGAGTTGTATTGGCGGCTATAGTGCATTCCATATTGCTCTATGGGGCACCGGTTTGGGAAAGTGCCCTGAGATGTAAGCGAAATCTGTTACTTCTGCAAAAAACACAACGGCAGATACTAATCAGAGTTGCAGCGGCTTATAGGACCGCTCCTACAACCGGCCTCCAAGTCATTACCGGTATAGTGCCTATAGACCTTTTGGCGCTGGAACGAAAGCACATGTATGCCCAGAAGGGGGAGGTACCAGTAACGGAACTGAAGGCCCAAACAATAGACACATGGCTGGACAGGTGGCAAAACAATACAAGTAGTGGACAATGGACCAAACAATTAATCCCAAAACTAGAACCCTGGCTCAAATGTCAGCATAGGAACGTGGATTATTATTTGACCCAGGTCTTGACGGGCCATGGAGTTTTTAGAGCGTATGCAAAGAGGATTGGAAAGGTAGCGAGAGACGAATGCGCGTACTGCGGGGATAACGACACCGTAGGGCACACTATATTTGCATGTAAGAGGTGGCAAGAAGCACGACAGACAGCCAATCGAAAGCTAGGGAAGGTAGTGACGGAATTAAATCTGGTGAACACGATGACCAATAGTAAGAGGCATTGGGACATTCTACAGGAAATGATCAGAACGATTATGAAGACGAAGGAAGAAGAAGAGCGAATCTTCCAAAAGAGCATGTAGCGTGAGAGAGTACTACTCGGCTGTTTCATGATGTAGATATCTGGAAAGATGGTTCCATGGAATTAGCTTGGATATCCCTAGGGTGGTTTTAGTGGGTAGATCAGTCTTGCACACACCGACTGGGAGTCCCACACTATCATGCTGCGATAGACCTAAGCAGATGATGTCCATCAAGGATTTCCACCGACAAAAAAAAAAAAAAAATCCTATTATTATTATTATTAAAGTTTACAAGACTGTTAGGTACTAGGAAAAGGGGCTAATCACAGTCTCATGATCAAGCTGAAACACCACCTCAAAGCTAAAGGACACATGTGCGAAGTGAGATCCCAAACTGAAGTGAGACTTGATCATTGTTGGGCATTTAAAAAAATAGGAGAACAAAAGAATTTCAGTAGGTGCAAAAAACCAAATTGCAAATGCAAGGTTCATCTATATCTGGATAGAGCCAACAACTGTATCTATGATTACCACACTTTTTTGCGAATAAAAGAGTTAGAAAAAAGCACCGAAGAAGTATTTTAAACGAAAACATAATAATTTAAAATCTGGAATAAATTGATTTTTAATTAATTCTTATTTTATTTGACCTGCAACTCGAAATAGATCGGGGATTAAAAGAGAAATAAAATGTTTCCGTTACATCTGTGTTGCGAAACTAGTAGATACATTACTTTCCTATGACAGGTAATTTTCTCCTCCTATTTCTATTGACGTGTATCCAATATAGGTTTTCCCCAGCGCCTGCAAATGGTTCCGAGACTATTGGGAATTGCTATTGTTGCAAGTGTAAACGTCCCACGAAATTGTTTTCATTGTTTCATCGGGAAAGTTTGCATTGTTGCGCGGGTTGTCTAGCTTTATTCGACAGGAAATGTTCCAACATCGAGTTGTAATAATGGAACCGCTAACTAATTATATTTAGTTTATCTAGGACGTAGCTAACGTACCTAAAAATATACAGGGTGTAATTCCGTTTTAATTACGAGATTAGCTTTCGTAATAATTACTTGTACCGATCATAATTCCATAATTAATAATGACGGGAACAAAAGAACCTGTAATGGCATTTTTAGTCGTTTCCGAATGACATAATACATTAATTAATAATAACGGAGTGAAGGAGGTGATTGCATATCGGTATCGGAATGAAAAACGGATCCGATTCATGTAATTGAAACGGGCGTGGTTATCTATAAATACCTTCTTTTGAAAACGTCTCTTCGTTATTAATAATGCCCGTTTCGTGAATTTTTTAGAACGTTTCCGTTCGTCGGACGTAGGAAATTGGTATAGTAAGGTATTTATTATTCAAACGGCCGACATGTGTTAAGAGGATAAATGACTCCATGCTTGCCCTAAACTAATACAGTTATGGAAATGGTTGGGCTTTTACGTAGATTGTATTGGTGTATTTGAGATTTCTAAGAATAGTGTCTAGGGGGTACTTTAGTTAAATTATTTACGTTTCATGTAATGTCATTTTCTAATCATCGTGATCGTTTCTCTAAGGGATAATACTGCCTCGTTAGTAATTGCTTGAAAATTTTAAACATTTTTATTTGCAACTTATCAAAACGAGATCATCTTTTGTGCAAAATCCTGAGATTTAGATTTTCCAACACCAAATCAGCGAAATTACGACGTTGTAAACGATCGTCTGGCAATAGCTGTTGCGTCAGTTGGACTCTGCAGGAGTGAAGATGAAGGTCCGCTGTCAGAATTCGTTACATGGTCCTCGGGGATTTCCCTTACCACAGCAATATTTTTAGCAGATTCAGCAGCAATCAATGCGATTTTTGACATTGTAAGCAAACTGTTTGCAATGAAGTGGTTTCTCTACAAGAGTTCCACTTCTGATGTGCAAATCGATTACTTTTTCCATTGATTTGAGGCGAAATGAGCTCAAGCTAAGCCAGCCTTTGGTATAAACGCCACCCTAACTTGTCCCCAGGATTGGGGAATGTGACTTACTGGCAGAATTTCTCTCATACCCTCCTGTAGCAGGGCAGGAAAAATGCCATCTCCACCCGGTGATTTGTAGGGTTTAAAGGATTTTATAGCCCATTGAATTTTATTTGGAGTGAATATTTTATTAGACAGGCTTTTGTTCCACTTAGAGGGAAAACGGGGAATGTTTTCCCTAGCTTCGTGGGAGTACTCCTGATCTGAGATTTTCGCTGAGTCCGTAGGAGTAGACGCAGTGTTTTCCCCTCATTGTCAGTGTAGGTTCCATTTGCTTTTTGCAGATAACCCAAGCCGTTGGGTTGGCATTTTGATAGGACATTGTGGAGCCGTGCAGTTCGTTGGCACCGTGGTAGTTCGTTGACACCTTCGCAAAAGCTTCTCCATGTCCTTCTCTTAGCCTTCCTTACTTCGGCGTTGTATTTTGTTAGGGCTACTCGGTAACTGTTCCAGTCTCCAGTAACTTTGGCTTTATTGAAAAGTTTTCTGGCTTGCGCTCTAAGAGTGTCTAGCTCCCTGCTCCACCAAGGCACTTCTCTGTGAGTAGCCTTTTGTCGAACAGGGCAGCTCATCTCGTATGATGTAATCAAGGCAGCTTGCAGGTGGGCTGCTGTAATTTCAAGTTCCTCGTGCGTCTCTATTGAGTGTGGAGGATCAATCACTTGTGTTTTTAGGTGTTCCCTATATGTTGACCAATTCGTCGACTGGGGTACCCTATTTTGTTGGTGTGTTAAGTTCACCCCTATCTTGAATATATATGATTTGTTATAGTTTGTTAGTTTTTGTTATAGTTAGTTGTGTCTTTAAATAATCGTGTGTGTTTTCGTGGCGAACGGACGTATTTTTGGTTTTGGATATGAGGTTTCTTGAGGACGCTCGTCAAGCATTACAGAAAACAAACGTAATTCTATGTGCGGCTCCCTTCTGGATTGGTAGACGAATTTTAAATGATTTTATACACAATGTAAATTTAAAAATGTACGATTTATTCTGTAGCACTTCTCGGTTTCATTATATTGACACGAATACTATTCTTTTTAAAGAAGATTTTACAAAACACGGACTGCATCTCAATGATAGGGGCTGGCGAAAACTTTATGCAATGATAGCGTCGGTAGTAACTGATTCTCTTACGAAGAGAAAAATTTAATACTGTTGGTAATCTAATTGAAATCATTCCTGAGTCTGGTACTGAGGACCCAAATCAAAACACGATCAGCGAAGCGTCCATGGGAACTATGATAGGAACCTGCTTAAAGTTAGAGTTGGTATAATTCGCAACATTGGAGCCAAGAGGAAACCACGCCCTCTCACATCTCAACTAACGACATCTGGCGGACGGATGGAGAGCTGTGACGAACATGGTGGACAGAATGGTATTCCTGAATTATTCCAGATACAAGACCAGAACAGAGTTAATCAGCGAAGAGGGGGGACAGTAAGCGGCAACCCGGTGGACGATGTGAGTAGCTTCTCTAATTCGTTAAACTGTGCCTCATCGACAAACGTGAATTAACTGATCTTTTATACGTAAATATTCAGGGTCTAACAAATGCTAGTCTCCCAAATTGAGTGTGATTTTGATGCCTCTAAATTTATATGTATTGGTGCTGTCTTGGACAATATTTTTGCAAATTTTTTGGGGACACAAACTGCTGTGTTCCCTTGCGTAGTATCGGATCACAAATATGTCGCCTTGAAATGTAGCTTGTTTGAAGCTGACAAGCCTGATATCCCGGCCAGGAGATATGCTCGCGTGTTTAACGAAGAATCGTTTCAGCTGTTTGAGCGGTCTATTCGTCTGCAGACGTGGCCAAATTTTACCGCCTTTAGGAATATAAACGAAGCTTTTGCTTACTTCCATGAAACTATAGTTTTCTACTATTGTCTGTATTTTCCCGAGAGGCTTGTAATGGCAGATGGGACCGAGGCGCGTGGTAAATGGGTGAATAATCAAGTCAATCATACACACTAGGTGGAGTGTTACAAAATTGCTAAAAGGTCTCATTTAAAGTTAGTTAAAACCACAAAGAAAAATTATTTTAATGAACAGATTGCAAATTCCAAAAATCCAAATAAAACTGCATGGTCAATCATGGCAACTTCGAATAAAAAAGCATCTAACAAAGATGGGCATATTAGATTAAAAATAAATGAGGATATGGTTGTGAAGCCTGCTGATGTTGCAACAGCGTTTAATGAATAAGAGAATAAGTTCCTGGTTACAGAAGTGTACCCAAACCGTTCTACCGGAAACCACAAAAGTCTCTAATAGTATGAGTGCATTTCCATTTAGTGAGCCTGAAATGCTAGATGTAATCAATCAAGTTAAAAAGAAAAAAAGTGCAGGTCCTGACCAAATTCCATTTTCCTTAATAGCAATTGTCGTTGAACCACTTACTGAACTTGTTAACTTATCATTTGCTAGTAGTATTTTCCCTGATTTGTTGAAAGTCTCTTCGGTTTATCCTGTACACAAAAAGGGCTCACCAACTGATATAGGTATCGAATTACCGCCCGATTTCTTTGACTTCGGTCTTCTCTAAAATCTTTGAATATGCCATGTTAAATAGACTTGCAAAGCATCTAGATAGAAATAAAATTATTACACATAAACAGCACGGTTTCCGGAAGGGCCGATCAACGGCGTCGGCAGTGTAATCCTTCATAAACAAAGTCATGGAGTCCCTGGATGATGGAGAATATGAGGCGGGAATCTTTTGTGATTTGTCGCGGTCGTTTGACTGCGTTGATCACACAGCGACAAGTTGGAACATTATGGTATTCGTGGTGTTGTAGCCGACTGGTTTTCATCCTATTTGTCGAACAGAGTTCAATATCTAAGGACATCATTCACAAACAATTACAATGTCGTTGGGAGTGCTGTCTCTGCCAAATTGCCGATATCACTAGGCGTACCTCAAGGATCTGTTTTGGGACCCATTCTTTTTATACTATTTATGAATGATATTGTAGATCTTGTAAATTATTCTCTGTTCATGTACGCCGATGATACGTTCGCTGTGGTGACAGGAACGGACACGAATGAAGTGCAAAATAATGCTAACCAGCTATTGAGCTATGCTACCAAATAAAGAACCTAAAAAACATAATTGATTTAAAATATTTACTTAACTTTTACTATGGTCAAGTTCATATTGGATCAATAAATATCTATTTATCTATCTATCTATCTATCTAAATATCATTTATTTTTTATAGATAACTGTTTACATTTATAACGCCAGGAATAACAAAAACAACAAAGAAGGAACGTACTCCCACTAGATGTTATGAATAAAACCTTTATCAGGTTTGATTTTTGATGTTATACAATGTTGTCGGTTCCCCAGAGGCTAAACAATGAGGACACCCTCGTTGAATTATTAAACACGGCAAAGAAAACAAGTTTTATCGCGACGGTGGTTGGCATTTATTGCGAGGACTTCTTGATAAAAATACGAGCCTGTAGTAGTAATAGCAGGGCTTTGTCGCGAGTGTTTATATTGGCGGCATTCTTATTACCGTTTTATGTTTGGTAGCACGTTTATTTCCTCTTTCTAGAGAGGAGCCAGGCAGAGATGTTTCCGGTAGAGTTTTATGTCGAGTGGCAAGTTAAGTGAGGATTATGCCAGGAACGTTCCTCTTTTATTATAGCGGGTGCATTAAGGGTTCCTAATGAAGTAACTCCCTATATATATATTATATAAATGCCCACGACGAATTAATCAAACGCACGAGTAAATTTCTTTCAGGTTTATACCGCTTGCATACGTTGTGTTATATACGGAAATTTTACAGCTGTTGCATCCTATTGATTTCCTCCGTGGTGCCCTGCGAGTTCGCGAAGAAACTTTTTCAGTGGGTCGTTACATCTGCTTATAATATTTTTATCTCTTTTTTATGTCGTCTTGCTTCGTCGTAAAAAAATAGGAGTACGGTTGGCTTGTTTCTCTTTTTCCGGTTCTCCGGAATATGAGTTTCGTACATCAAAGTTTTATGTTTTCTTGGTCTACTGTCTCTCGGTTGTTACGAAGTTTTTTTACGAGTAAATAATTTCTAAATAAAAATTTTTTAAGTGTTTGTAATATTCTACCTGAGCAAGTTAAGTCGGAAATTCCTCTTCAAATGACGGGGGAAGTTTCTTAGAGTAATTTGTTGTGGTTGGATTTTTATGACTGTAAAGAGTTTTATTTTAAAGGGGATTTTATAAATTATTTTTCTTAAAGTGTTAATGTATAAGGAGAAAATGTTATTGGAATAAACGGATTACTTCTTCATTCTTAAAATTATCCGTTTATTATTATTTAATTTTCTACTACACTACGCTTGAACATTACTTAATTAATGAATCCATTTTCTGAAGGTCAACATTTTTCGAAAGCGTGAACTAGAAGAGATTTAGTTTTGATTTAGATGACCTTGAATTTATTATTCGCGACAAGATCCTAAATGGTTCTATGCTTAATCAGGCTGTATGATGCTATTTCCATTTATGACTCCTTTCGAGGGGATAAGAGAAGGGCATGCAAACGACACCAAAGAATCGGCTCTCCTGCCGATAATGCAATAGCAAATGCTCTTTCTCTAGGATTGAAGAAGAAAGAAAAAATCCTAGTTCTTCGTCCTTAAAATCGAAACCATTTTTCTCTAGGAATATAGCTCGAGCGTCAATACTTGTTTTCACATTTTTGTCCAAAATAAGTATCATTGAAAAATGAAAAAGCAACTTGCTCCGAATTGAGATACCATATAGATAGGTAATTGTTTTAGACAATGCCTTGTCTGCAACTTCATTAGCAATTATTCTATATTGAACTAAAGATTTTTATAATTGTACGTCTTGGTTGGGAGGGGGAGGGGGTTGTGTGCGTTAAATCACGCTTTTACATAAATATTGATTAGAAATAAGCAAATATTTTCAATGGCCTCTCTCTCTAAATTAATTAATGAAAATTTGTCCCTGAAAAGATATATTTTGAGGCAATAAATGGCTTTTGCCGGCTGTTCTCAATATTAGGGAAATTTGTAATAATATTCCAATCTAATGTAATCCAATGTAGGGTAGAGTGGGACAGGTCCGGACGGTTTTGGGCAATCTAGTATAACTAGTAACCGTGAAGGATTTTCCAACAGATATTTTTAACAATATATTATTTAATGTTTTTTGTATTTTAATTTATACCGAACCCTAGTAAAAAGTAATTACCTTTTGTGTGCAAATGGGGTAAATTCGGACAGGTTAAAAAAGTACAATAAAAACCATTAGCTCCTAATTAATAGTCAGAAAATCGAAGTTAACATTAAACATTGGAAAACCAGCTTGACGAGTTGTTCCTGGAACAGACACTGGCTTAGGCTTCTATGTCATTTCTTGGATCTACGAAAATGTCATCGACAGTAGGAAAATGGAAATGAGTTTTTGAACCTCCCCTATATAGTGAACTATTTTCTTTTTTGTTGAGAACTTTACCAGAACATAATCGTCACACGCAATATGTTCATCGTCTATAAAGAAAAAATAAAAATGTTTGGAATCATTATTTGAATTTAACCAAAGTTTAAATTATCTACCCAACAGTTTGTTAAACTCTTCATTATCAGATGGCTCCATCTCAATATCGGAATCAGATGAATAGGCTTCAAATTTATTTTTCTGGGGAGCCCATTCAGATTCTGAGTCAGATGAGGAATAGATGGAAGAAACTTTTCCCCGAACCTTCTGTTTTCCAGGTCTACTTTTAACTACAGGCATGTGATTTTTTTCACATGCCTGTAGTTAACACGCTTTCATCAATAGAGAAATTCGTTTTTGTTCTAATTTTTTCTAATTTTAATTTTCGATTTGCTTCCATCTCTTCAACTCTCGGGAGTGCTCGTGTATATTCTCGATTTGCCCAACTCTGACTTTCTGTTAGTTTTCCTTGGTCCGGCCTTTTTGAAAGTATAATAATGGGCGGTTGTGTGGCCATATTAACAATATCATTTAGCAATAAGCGTACCATGGAGGTGACTTTGACAATCTCATCTTCTGATATTGGTAACTGCAGGTGCATCAATTTTATGTTGAGACTGGGAAGTGCTAGGAGTTTCATTTATTGTTAAAGATTTCTTAGTTTATTGAATTTTCTCAATTTGAGGATCTGGACGGTCAGTAGCGTAGGCACCAGAGAAATCATATTTCATTATTGAAAAATACATCAACGTTGTGTTTGTTAAAATCTGATGCTCGTGACACACACATCCACTCGATACCGGCCTTTTCATTCACTTGCCGTTGCTCTGGAAATTTTTTCCTTAATTTTAAAGCATATTCGAACGCTAACTTGCGAGTTGCTATGTATGTTGAACCATATAAAATTCCAATTCAGCTTCCTTATTTTTTGAAAAAAACCTGACGAGTTGCACACTTGGACAAACCAGATGGTCCTTGATCGAAGTCACTTTCATTCCCAGAATCAGCTTCTTGCATTTTACTTTTCGAAACCCTGTCATGCAAAGTAAACTTTCTCATACCAAGTGTACTTGCTGCAATTCTAATTGACATGGTTCTGTTCAATCAATATTAAAATTGAAGTGGTCTGTTTCGACAGTAGCAGAAGAAATATAAATTTTTCTCTAAAACGGTTGAAGATAAATGGGTACATTCTGATATCAAAAGAAAGAGAATTTAATTTTACATCCAGATCTGTAAACAGATATAGGGTGTTCCATTAAAAAAAAAAACAAAGTTATTGGCATTTAAATGTTTCCAAATGTTGGCGCCAGTAATTGTATGTCAACGAAAGAATCCGCACATGTTAATATAGGAAATAGTAAAGCAATTCAAGACGTATCAATTTGCGTAAACCAAAATTTTCTACCTTTTTTAGTTTTGATCCTAAAGCTCATTAACGAGAGCGCTGCGATTGCAAAATTTTTAATAAAATATTTATTTTCTCGAAAACAAAAGCACAAAGGTCTAAGGAGGTCTTAATAAAAGTTACTGAAAATATCATGTAAAATCTAAAAAATATATGATATAGGGTGATCCATTTAAAATAATAAATAATTGAGACAACCTGTATATTTGAAAATATTTTCTGGCTATGCATCGTATAAATAGGGACAACTTTTATTTGCAACTTTTTTCCTTATACTGTAAAATAAACAAATTATCAAAGAAACCGCGTCAGCTTGGACACCCTGTATATAGTATATTTAACTTCGATATTCCTAGAAAGAATTGTTTCGATTTTACGGACAAAAGACTACGATTTTTTTTGAAAAACCGCTATCTTTCTAACTTTAACCTCAATGCGACCGGCATGATGTGTTAATATTATCAGAGTGGCCTGAAAAATGAACAAAAAATAATAATTGAGGTACACAGATAATACCTGTGTACATAATAAGGCCATGAAGCCCTTCCGTCTTAGCATTATTAACCTTAATTTAATTCACACCTGAATTTTATTAATTTAAGCTCTTGACTAACTAGGTGCTCTGCCATGTCGTTTCCTTGAATAGTCTTTGAACAGAAATGTTAGAGCTTGACAAGAAAAATCTCCTTTTATCACTGTTATAAACATCCCTTCAATGCTATTGACAGATGATTGATCCTATATTTCCTTAGTTTAGATCTGTTTAAGGTAGTGGTCTTTATTTTTGTTTTCGTATTACCACCTTTAGTATCGAAGATCTCCAGATCTTTGTAATGGTCTTAAGTCAGTCTACAGCCGCAAGTGTAATAATAACTCATGACCAGCTGATGCCTCCTGCAATTGGCTGTTGGGGGATACTATGGCATGAATTAATTCCCCATACCTCTCATAGTTTGATGTTTTTTTCCTTTATTAGCCAGAATATATCCATTGCTGTTTTACCATTTCTTTTTTCTAAGTTCTTCGTTTATTTAGCCCAAACTTCATTCAGATATCTTGAGTAAACGCTTCTGTCTGCTAAAGCAGATGATTAATCTCCGCACTTGATTGTAAGATTAGCTTTATATCGTTCACGTAGATAACGGGACAGATTTTGGAGTTATCTATTGGGAGGCTGTGTTTCTCCTGTTGACAATGAATTAATGGCCAAACGAAATTATCTTTCTGTTGTTTTGTCCCATAACTTCACTTTTTACCTCGTTTTGAGGCCAAAGATCAACCTCAATATTTTTGCCTGTTTGATGCTTCTTTATTTTTGTTCTTATGATCGATGTGAATAATTTGTATTGGTAGGTAGGCGATTGGCCTATTTTGGGTTAGTTTTGGGTGCTCCAAAAAGTTCTACAATCCTTCTGATGCTTGAAATGGAGTGTTCTGTCTACTTTGTAGGCTTCTATATATTTCACTTTAGCACTTTCTTGTGCGTTCTTCCTTCCTGTACTTGTTGAGGCTTTTTAGTGCTTCATATTGCTGCTATTTTTCTCTCTTCAATTTTATGCAAGACTAGACAAATTTTCCTTTCGTCTTCTTGATTCTAGTATTCTTCCAGCCACGGAGATATCGATTCTGATCTTGTTGTTTATTGTTTAATTATTGGGCTGTTGTTTTCTCAAACATTACATCAGATTACTTGTACGATTGGTATTATTTCTTTCCTAGAATTCTTGCTGATAACTGCTGACGATATATAAATGCAGTCAAAACTTGATTAAACGTCAAGCTCCTGGTTCGAAAAACTACACCAATGAATCAACGAAACGACAGTACAAAAATATCGAGTTTAACAAAATTTAATTTAGAGTTAAATCCAAAGAAATCTATAATAGAAAAACTTTGAAAAACCTCAGAACGAGAACAGTAGTCGCAGTAACAACAACCAACGTTCTAGCTAGCACGTAAGAAAAAGATTTATCTTACCACTGCGGTATTAAATTTCTTGACGACACACGGTAGCGTTGCAGTGCCGCCAATTTGCGCCACAACCACGGTGCAATTCTCCGTAGCGAACACGCTCCCTGATTTACTACCTCCTGCAGTACCACCGCTCTGGGTTTTTGCCGGGTTCTTCTCGACGTTGTCCCCTTTTCCCTTGTTGTGCCTCGATTCGTAACTTCGCCTGTGTCTATCGACGGCGACGCTGCCGTCTCCGTCGCCCGGAGCGCTGAACTCGAAGTTCTCTGCAAATATAACACATATGTACACATTTATGATAGATGTGTGCGCGCTTCTTGTGTTTCTTGTAAGCGGCGAAAAGTTTCAGGGTATTATTATATATATGTATGTGACAAATTATATTCTGTATTCGGATATATGTGTATGTAGGGCGTAGATTGCCGTAGATTTCCGCATTTTGTTTGCGTTAAGATTGTTGGAATAAATGTTGAGTTAAGAAAATTAATTTCAGAAACTCCAACCTAGCTAATTTTAATAAATTTTACTTCGTTTTAAAGACGCCGCTAACAGAAATAAACTTAACAGTTACTTTTTACGATTTTAAGACATGTATGTGTCAAAATATTTCTGATAGCTGTCAAATTATGAAGACTATAATAAAATATTTGCAATCAGTACTTCTGACAGCTGTCAAATTGCAAATTTCCAAGGTTAGATATCTATTTTCAAGGTTAGATATCCATTTTTTCTATTTTGACATTTGCAACTGTCAGAATATATTTGACATCTGTCTCAGAAACTAGTTCAGCAGACAGAAACTAAAAAAATAAAAAAATAAAATTAATATCAAAAAGTGGAGTACATCAAACAACCGAGAGAAATGTGCATGAAAAGTGATTTAGGATTGAACT
This sequence comes from Holotrichia oblita, assembly GCA_023690525.1. Taxonomy (NCBI): domain Eukaryota; kingdom Metazoa; phylum Arthropoda; class Insecta; order Coleoptera; family Scarabaeidae; genus Holotrichia; species Holotrichia oblita. Next base: position 2,803,918 of record CM043016.1, on the reverse strand, counting down.
GGAAAAAGTTTAAATCCAGATTTGAAATATATATGCAGAAGATTGAAGATTATTTTGTTCCTAAAACTGATACTAGTGTTGAAAGACATAAATTTAATACTCGAATCCAAATGCCAAATGCCAAATGCCGAATTGAAAAAATTAGCAGCAAATTGTGACTTCAGCGAAATAAGGGACCAATTAATAAAAGATTGAATAATATATGGAATCCGTGAAACGAAAATTAAGGACAGCTTATTGAGAGAGAAATACCTAGATTTAACAAAAGCCATGGCAGTACCTAGAGCAGCCGAACAAACGGAGCAGCAAATACGACTACTGATGGAGAAAACCAAGTCATTGGAACGAAATCAAGGACGAAAAAAGCGAATCATCAACACATAAGTGGAAAGAAGATACAAGAAATGGTAATGCAAGGGGTGCGATAATGAAAGAGAGATGGTTCACTGCTAGAATTCCTAAAGATATTACAGCTTTCGTCCCTAATGATTGGGGCTTAGCTGCTTCAGATTCAGGTTGGATGAAGAGAGAAATCTTTTACGAATATGTTGGAAACATCTTTTATCCATTTGTATTGAGCCTAAATATTCAATTCCCGGTTATTTTGTTTGTTGACGGCCACAAAACTCATTTAGACAGAAAACTCAGTGAGCTTTGCACTAATTTTCAAATCATATTAATTGCACTTTACCCAAATTCTACGCGAATATTGCAGCCAGCCGATGTATCCACTTTTAAACCTCTTAAAGATGGTGTGGAGAAGAAATCATCCCACAGTAGAATTACAGAAAGTGCATTTTGCACCTATTTTGAAAACTGTAATAAATAACACTATTACACCAGATATTATTACAAAAGGATTTCGGGATTGTGGGTTGTGTCCATGGAATCCAGACGCACTTGATTACAGTAAATGTTTGGGCAAGAATAAGTCATCTTTGGTGCCGGATATTCGACTAACTCCCAGTTTACCATATGGTGCTTTCCAAAAAATTGTTGGACAGGACAAAATAGAGCGTTTTAAAATATTAAAACGTCATGAATGGGAAGATGAAAATTTTCTTTCTCTATACAATATTTGGAAAGCATTTCATGTATCTGCAGATGAAGTAGTTATCGCGAAGGACGATGAATTGCAAGAAAATGAAGTTTTGGATGTCGATAATAAGAATAACCTAACTGCGAATGAAGATTAACAAGGCTGTAAAACCAAAGACATCTATAGTTGAGCAACAAGAGAGAGTGGGAAGGAGAATCCTCCACCTACTCTCTAAAAGCAAACACCATCAAATGGTATACGGATGGGTCCGAAACTGAAAAAGGAACAGGTGTAGGGGTATTCGGGCCAGGAACCAAATACTCAGAGCCGATGAGAATATACCCCAATGTCTTCCAGGCAGAGATTATTGCGATTGGAAGATGTGCTCAGGTGAATCTTGACAGGAATTATCGGAAGGAGAATATTGCAATCTTCTCCGACAGTCAGGCAGCCTCATTGGCGCTGAGTTCTAACACCATCAGCTCCAAGTTAGTTTGGGAATGCCGGGATAAACTAAACAACCTGGGCAAAGAAAACAAAGTTGCATTGTGCTGGGTACCAGGACACACTGGAATCAGTGGCAATGAGAAAGCTAATCTATTAGCAAAGGAGGCCGCCACAACATCGTTTGTGGGACCGGAACCATTCTGTGGAATAGGGATTAGCACCTATAAGAAAGAACTTAAAGACAGGGAAGAGGACGTCAGAGCTTCCCTCTGGCACAATCTTCTTGGTCTGAGACATTCGAAGGTATTCCTTGGAAATTTCAACAAGCAGAAAGCAAAAACCATGCTAGAACTAAACAGGAACAGATTACGCATTCTCACAGGTTTCCTTACAGGGCATTGTCACCTCGGGGAGCACATGAAGAGAATAGGTCTGAAACAGAATAGCGACTGCAGGTTCTGCGGGGCGGAAGATGAAAGTCCGGAACACCTGATATCCAACTGCACAGAAATTGAAGAAATTCGCGCCAACTATCTTGGCAAAGGCGTTATAGACGAGGAAGAAATACCCTCTCTGAAACCATCACATCTGTTACAGTTTATTTAAGCTCTCAGGCTGGATGGGGAGCTGTGAGTGCGGGCAAAACTCAGCAGCTTACACCTCATGTAAGGGGGCACAATAGACCCACGGTCGCGGTGCAATATCACCCTTATATCTAAATCTAAATATAAATCTTGGTCGATCAATTCGTTCTAGACAATCTTGAACAAGGATTTTCAATTGAAACCGATCCATCCCAAATCCCCATTCTGCCAATGTCATTAAGATACGAAATATGTGCTGCTCTTCTTCTTGAGTTAGAATAGTAGGTCTGCCAACTAGTCCACATTTGCATTTCATTATTCTCTCATTTGCAATGATTAATAAGAGTTGAACGGATAATATCGTAGAGTTCCGACGCCCTTTTGACGCTCATGCTTTCAGTTTTAACAGAATCCAGTGCCTTTGCCAATGACTCACTACTGTAAGTCATGTAGTTGCGTAAGTTAGCAGATCAGCGCTTTTTCGGTGACTAACTGGACATCTAAAATGATTAATATTTGGTAACAACAAAAGTATAAAAAGGGGAACAATATTATATATACAATAGTTACTATTGTGAAAGGTATGATCAGAGAGCGCAAGAATTCTATGTTTCTCACTTTTGATTACATTAATCTTTTGGTGTAACCGTTGATTAGAGAAGTAATTCAAAATTCTAATCGAACTAACCTCTCTTTATATCATTTTTCAAATTGTTGCCACTTAATGGCGGCCATAAATATTCGTCATCCACAATCACAAGATGTTGGCACCGTTTCCACCATTTCTTCGTTATCGTCGGTTTTTTTTTAATTTTACGACGGTCTAAGTTTTGCTTGCAGAAGACATTGTAGCCTGTAGATAGTAGGGTAAGCTATAAAATTATTGGCTCCTTAAAGGGTTTTCGAGTATCAATGATGTCGTTTTATAGAAATTAATAGCTTGAAATTAATTTTGTCACTATACGGGTCGATGGCCGCAGTGGTTAGGCGGCTGACTATCGTTGTAGGAGGGCGATAGGCGCCGGGGTTCAATTCTCTGGAGGTACGGTGACATTTTTTCAGAGAGTTTAATCCCGGATTGACTTGCCATTCGCTGTTGGGAGCAAAGTGATTAACAGCGCGGCATCATAAAAGGCGATATGGTGCTGTCACAAAGCCATTGAACACAACTTACACACACATTTTGGGGCTTTTTAGAAAATTTTTCACCGCATTTTCTGTTGGAGCTTTTGTCTCTAAATCTGTTAATGAATTATTTGTTTTCTTCATTTATTTTTCTGATTCTTTTAATAACTTTTTTGTTTCTCTTTCACGTTTCCTATTTTCCTTCTGTTTTAATTGCTCATCTTTTTCTTGTTCTTTTTTATCTTTCAATTCTTTCCACGTGCTTGATGTAATAACAAATGGTACACGCTCTATTTTACGGACTCCATTTCGTTCCGGTGTTTTAGAATAAAGAAAGTGATTTAATAAAACATCATCAAATTGTTCAGTTTGTAAATCATTTTTACTATTACATTCTGGTAAAGTTGACTCAATAATTACTGGCATACTTAAAATATCAAGATTTGTTAAATTACAACTATTAGAAGTTGGCGAATCTATAGTGTCTGTAGTCTGTAGTTCGTTGAAAAGTTCTTTTCGAAGCTATATTTCCTAACCATTTCATCGCTTGGCAGATCCGAAAGTGGGGAGAGTCCCGCCATGGATGACAAAGCTCCTTGGCATAAAGTCTCGCCCCCTCCCGTCCGTGCCCTGGCTAGTCGGTACACTGCCGCACGGGCCACTCCCTCCACTACTAGATGTAGAGGTGTGAGGTCTAGGATGACCTCTAGGGCAGCGGTTGGGCAGGTTCCCATTGCTCCGGTAATGCATACACATGCTAACCTTTGCAGCTTGCCAAGGATGTTCCTGGTTGTGACATGTGTGACCTTTTGGAACCAGGTTATTGCCCCGTATGTTACCATAGGTCTTACTATACTAGTATACAGCCATCGCAGTATATTTGGGTTACAACCCCACGTTTTGCCTGCTAAATTCCGGCATATCATTAAAGCTCTTGTTGCTTTATTCACAGTCAATTCGATATGCTTGTTCCACAGAAGTTTTTTGTCCAGGGTTATTCCCAGATATTTGACTTCTCTTTTGCATTCGATTACTGCTGTATCTAGACGTATATCTTTCATTTTCAGTAGTTTCCTCCTCCTAGTGAAAGGTACGATTGTGGTTTTTGCTGAGTTAATGTTCAGCCCCACTGATCGACACCATTCGCTTGTAATTCTAAGGCTTGTTTGTATCAGGTCACAAAGAATTCCCTCAAATTTGCCTTTTGCTATTATAACAATGTCATCGGCATATCCTATGCAGTGTACGCCGAACGCAGTCAACCTGTTAAGCAACTCATCCGCCACCAGGCTCCACATCAAAGGCGAGCACACGCCGCCTTGAGGTGTTCCACGGGTAGTACTGATCTTCGTAGTGTATTGACCTACCGTTGTCTCAGCTGTCCTTGTGGAGAGCACCTCACTTATCCATTTGGTTACTGTTTTACTCACCCCCCTTGTCTCCAGTGCTCGTCTGATCGCATCATGCGACGTGTTATCAAACGCACCTGAGATATTTAGGAAGGCACAGATAGCTGTTTCTTTTTCATTCAAGGTTTCCTGAATGGTCCTTGTTAGCTCTTCCAGGGCAGTCTCTGTCGATCTGCCTACCCTGTATGCGTGCTGACTTGTGTGAAGTGGAGCTTTCTCCATAACCTCCATTCTTATCTGATCGACCAAACTCTTTCAAAGGCGGAATCCCTGGCAAGGATTGGATTATTGGATTTGAAAAAAGGTGGAGAGAACATTTAAGACGGAGAGTAGCTCAAAATCTTTCTAAAAATAGAGCAGCACAAGAATTTTACAATTAATTGAATAACTCTATTGAAAGACTTCAACTGCAGACCATTTTTAACTGCGATGAAACCGGTCGGCAAACCGACTGTGGGGTTTAAAAAATTTTATGCAGGAAAGAATACGCAAATCCTCATAAAGTTGTGGGAAGTACAACAAAATCTACGTATACCTTATAATAATTATAATGGACCAGAAAACGCTGTCTATAATTGCAGTCCTTCTGGTTGGATTGAGGCTAATCAGCTTTTGAACTGGTTCAAAGATGTTTCTGTTAAAGCTACAGCTGAAATTGAAGGGTCAAAGATATTAATATATGATGGACATAATTCACACTAGATGTGGGAGTTTTCAAGTCGATGAAAGTTGCTTGGAGGAATGTTTTAAAAGACCAATTATCACAGAAGTGGTTTCAAAAGTGTCGATAAAGTCCTATTCCCTTCTTCACTGAAGAAAACTATAGAAGCTGGGTGTTTTTCTAGGGCTAATGCCATAGGAGACAATTTTGGAGAAAGCTATCGAATCAACAGTATTTGACGAAGCAGCTCAAGGAGATTCTAATCCCGTTACTGATAAACCTACTTCAACTCGTTCATGTAGACTAAACACAGTTTCAAATACAAATACTAATACCCCAGTGTCCTCTACTGCAAATGCTGACCCTTTTTCTCCAAAACAGTTGGAAGCATCTATACTATGTGTTTTACTAAGGCAACAAAAACCTATTACTTCAGGTAAAAGAACTAAGGTTCGTAGAAAATTTGCAGAGTGCCGAAATTGTAGTAAAAGAATGACTGCCGAAGCGAAGATGAAGCAACAGGAAAAAGAAAGGTAGGTTAAGGAGAAACAAAAAAAAATTATTAAAAAACTCAGACATGGAATCTTTAGAAGAGACAGAAGTCGAAAATAAAGAAGACAATAGAACCAAAGTAACGAGCCTGGGTTCTAGTTACGTTTAAAAGAAGGAAAGGTTCCGACAGGTTAGTTCATTACATTCGTCAGATTACTGAAATAGTTGAGTCTAGTGAAGAGATACTCGTTAATTTTCTACGTAGAAAAGAAAAATGTTTCCATTTTTCCTGAAAACAGGGACGAGTCAATATTACCAATCGACGATGTAGTAAGAGTCTTACCAGAGCATTATATTCGACGTGGAATGCATACCTTTAATTGTAGTCTATTTTGTACTGTTACAAATGTTCCTCTTATTACGAGGGAGCGTTTTTATATTCGCGGAATGGGGGATAAGGGGTGGAAATAAAAAAACCAAATTATTTTTCTTTTTCAATATATTCACCTGCAAGACGGATATATTTTTCACATCTTTCAATTAATTTATTTATACCCTCATAAAAAAATGATTTCTCTTTATCTGCAAAATACGCCGAAACTACCTCCTTGACTTCATCATCGGCAGTAAATTTTTTACCCCGCAGCTCTTTTTTTCATTTTCGGAAACAGGTAATAATCACTCGGGGCCAGGTCTGGGCTGTAGGGTGGGTGATTCACAATTTCGAAGCCCACCTTATGCAGGGCAGCTAACGCAACGCGGCTCTTGTGGACGGGCGCGTTGTCGTGCAAAAGCAGCACACCTTTCGTCAATTTTCCCCGTCCTTTCTCTTTAATGGCTTCTTTTAGTCGCTCTAATATTGAAGCGTAATATTCTCCGGTTATAGAAACACCTTTATCTTTATAATCAATCAACAATATTCCTTCCGAGTCCCAAAATACCGTTGCCATGAGTTTCCCAGCTGATTGTGACACTTTAAATTTCTTGGGAGGTGCTGTGCCTTTTTTATGCCACTGCATGGAGTCTTGTTTGGACTCAGGTTCATAATGATGAACCCAAGTTTCGTCTCCAGTAACAATTCGACTCAATACAGAGTCTTCATTAGTGTCTTCATTACAGAGGTCCAAAAATGCACACGAACACTCTACGCGCTGTTGTTTCCTCTTGGTAGGGTAAACCGGTAATGTTACCCGGTTTTACCTTAGTATATTTGTATTTTAAAATTATGAAATAGTTAACTCTTAACTGGGGATTTCTCTGTGAGAGTTTCAAACTGGAAATAAAATAAAATAAATTAAAAAAATATATTTTTTTTTACGATTTTGACAGTTGTAACCGTCAATACATTTTTTTTATAGCTGTCAAATTGTAAATTGCGACCGCTATATTGTTTCTAAACGCTGTTGAGTTATTAAAAACTTTACATTTTCCTACTGTTTTCGTGAGGATTTCGCTACGATTGAAACAGGCTGATAGCATCGCCATCACATTCTCCATCTCTCCCAATTCCAATTCATGTGCCGTTCGGCGTCTTAGATGTATCCATCAGATTACTAATAAAGAAAAATTAATTTCATAAAAGCTTCCTTCTTCACCGACAAAAACATGATTGTTAAAGACTGATTGTATTTCAACCTAAAATATGATTAATCGTCAGACGGTGAGATCTCAAACCACCCTACAGTAACGTTCCAGTTAAACACAACATTAACCTAACTCCACCTACAGCAATTAATTTTATAACTTAACAACGTAACGGAGAGAGTCCACGTTAATTTAGTTATACAAAACAACCGCTAACCTCCCGAAATAAAGCGACTGTAACAGGCAATTCAGCGTCAGCACAACGTTCAACGGTCACCCCCTTCGACTATCCTCCTTAACCTCCTGACCCCGTAAACATCTATAGAAGGGACGCCCAGCTTTTGATATAATTCTATCCGAAAAAGATTCCTTTTCGTAGATAATTTTTAAAAGATTTAAATCCCTTAATTGCGTAAGACGTAATTGAATAAAGTTTAAAAGCGTAAAAGGACTACCTTTCACCTGTTTCACCTGAAAAGGGAAAAAGGAACTCATCATCGGGCATCAAGTACAAACGACTTGACAGGAAACACCGTCAATTCACCGAAACCATACACACAAAAGAGGCGAAATAAAAGGAGGTCGGAAGAAGAAGAAGACGAGGCATTCAAACGAGCCGACGATACCACTTTTATGTAATCTTTAAACGGGCAGAAATCTTACACCCACACCCCTCTTCCCTCCCGCCGTTTTCATTCGAACACGGGCGTGAAGATGCGAAGCGAAAATGAAAGTTCTTCGCGGGTACTACCTACTCGTTTCGTTCGTTTTGAGACAATGCTTCGCACAAAAGCTCTATTTCAATTTGAATATTCCAGCGTTTTGCCGGTGACGACGACTACTATGGCTACGAGGACGACTTCCCTTTTAAACTCGCGTTTTCAAAAGCGAAAGAAAAATACGTAGAAAGCGAGGAAGATTTTGCTCGACACGGCCACCTCCTCCTCCTCGCCAGCCCCGGTGTTTTCTGGCGGCGGTACATGCCTACGCTTATTCCGCGCTTTTAAATTGAAATATAAAGAGGTGAAGACGTCAGTACAACAACGGTACAAATTTTGAGTTGGGCAGGAAACGGGCGAGTGTAAAGTTAAACAAAAATGTTTCGGAACTGACTTGACTTCTTCGTGTAAACTTATTTCATTATTCAGGTCGAAATTAATTTTGAAAATTTCCTGTATTATACGAGGTGTGGCAGAAAAGTAACTGGTAGACTAATTTTTCATTTACCATAGTTTAACATAAATGTTATCCCCTTCAAAGTAGTTCCAGCAGCGATGGAAGTCTTCAACCCGCATGGTCTTCAGGGTGTCCGTTAAAATCTTTTGGATGTTGTCTAAAGTCCCAAAATGACATCCTTTGAGGACATTTTTCAGTTTAGGAAAAAGAAAAAAGTCACAGGAACTGAGGTCAGGTGAATAGGGAGGCTGGGGAACCATAGGAATGTCTCTTGAGGTCAAAAATTCTGTTTTGGAGAGGGCAGTGTGGCATGGGGCGTTGTCATGATGGAGCATTGACTTGTCTGCAATATCTGGTTTCACGCGAATTACCCTTTTTCTGAGCCTCTCAAGGACATCTTTATAAAAAACTTGGTTGATAGTTTGTCCTGGAGGAACAAATTCTTTGTGGACGATTTCCCTTTTGTCAAAAAAAAAAAACAATCAGCATTGATTTAATCTTCGATTTGCTCGTTTGAGCTTTCTTTGGTCGAGGAGAGTTTAGAGTGTGCCACTCTTGACTTTTCCTTTTGGTGTGATCACACGACTAAAGCAATGTCCTGCTCAATTGTGGGTTTTTTCGGCACAATTTTGGCACACACTTTCGCATGTGCAAATGTTCGGTCAAAATCTGATGAACGGTAAATTTGATCAAATTTAATTGTTCACTCTACAATCTTAATATTAAACGAAGGTCTGATCTCACTAGAGTGTTGACACGTTCAATGTTTTCATTGGTTTTAGAAGTTGAAGGCCTTCTTGAACGGTGCTCATCTTCAACCTGATCTCTGTCTTCCAAACATGCTTTGTGCCAGTCAAAAACTTGAGCTCGGGATAAAGAATGTTTTGACGTTCAATGTTTGTTTTGTTACCACAAAATTTAATGGCACCACATTGGTCCAAATTTTCCTGTTTCATTTTGCGTGACGGATAAGCAAAACACGACTGCGCTAATAACTAGTTGAAACTCGCGCTGAGCTATTAGAGGGTACTGATACACGAGATCTATGAAGGACAACAGCGCAGCGTTGCCAGATCACTTGCAGTCTCTTGCCAGTCTCATTACTTTTCTGTTACACCTCGTATCTGAATCTATACAAAAAAATTATTTAAATGACTTTTGTGAAGGACGATTACCAAGCCCGAAACAGAAAATTTCTTCTCGTTTTGCGTTGGAAATTTTTGACAGCTGTCAAATATATTTTATCTCTGAACAACACCTGAAGGAACTTCAGCAGTTTTACCTACAAAAGCATCAATCGAATCTCTAGGATCTCTTATAATTTCGTCTACAACATGTCAATTTTTGTTTTTAATTTTGACAGCTGTCAGAAATATTTCGATAGTTGCAACTCCCGAATATGTTTCTATCGTTATATTTAGAAAAACCGTTCGCATTGACTATAATATTTGTCCAGTTCTTTCCTTCTTTCACCCCCTTGGGGAGAGGAGGAGGGGGAGGGCGGTTGAATTTATAAATTTGTTTTCTATACACCACCCCATTTCGCTCTCTTTCACGCCGTTTCACCTCTTCGACGTGGACACGCTGTATAAGCCGGCCACTAAAACCACATACTTGGTTTTGAAGACAGCTTACCTAGTTTTGAAAGCAACTTATTGATTTTGACCTGGTTTCGACCTGGTTTCCAAAACTAGCTATGTGGTTCTAATAGCCGGCTTATACAGTGTGTCCGGTTACGTGTGATGGCCGTATACAGTGCCCGACTTTTACAGCTTGTCCACGTCGAGTGGTTGGTTCAGAAGCGAGGTAGTTTACCTATTCCCATCTTAAATGACCCATTCCTAATTTAAAATTTCTACCAATAGCGATTTAGATAAACACTTTAATACATATAGATTGTGACATATATAATTTGACAGCTCAATCAGTTAGATTTGTTGATCTGAGAACGAACTATAACTGTCTCTATAGCTTGACAACTACCTTTCTTTTAACAGCTGTCAAAAATGTTTCCATGTTAATCAAAGCTGTAAAGTATGACTAAAATTTTATATAATAAATTGCATGTTGACAGTAACGATTATCAAATTTTGACAGTTTTACTTGTTTATAAAGGATTGTTATAGTTTGACACTTTCAGAAAGATAGCTGTTTGATAACATTTCGATGGCTACAACTGTCACACATTTATACAATACACAATTACAATTATCATAACACGGTTTTATTATTTGACAGCTAGCATAAATATGTTGACAGCTCTATGAAACTGAAAAGTATTCTAAAGATTGCACTCGTTGAAAATAATAACAAATTTAATTTATTATGTTTTTATAATTTGGAAGCTCTCTTTTACATTTTGACAGTTACACTTATTAATCTCGTCACCAACTACCCCTGTAAATGTTAGCAAAATCGAAAAAATATTGTCAGAAATATTTTGACAGTTACAAGTGCCAAAGAAAATGTTTTTTTGTTGCTTAGATACCACTTTTTGGATCAGTATGGAAAATGACAACCTTAGATACTTAGTCTGTGGATCGTCGCCAAACTTTATACTGTATACTGACCCAGGACGATCCCAATCTACCATCGAAATAAAGCCAATTCCCTTAGAAAGAGGTGGTGAAATGCTTGCATACGGAATTGGAGCGTCAAAAATGCAGCCTTTGAGTTTTTCTCATTTTTCAAGGACAAGTAGCACTTTTGTGTGCTGCTATGCGGAATTGGAGCGTTTGGTCTAGACGCAATTTTGATATTTTTTGGCCAAACAAAGCCCTTTAGCCCAAACACGTACACAAAATCGGAGTGTTTCACGGGGACACAAGGTGCAGACTTTGTGAGATAGATCCGGTGACAGCCGCGACTGCGAGGCTCTAGATCGAAGAATGCAAAACCTATTTCGACCATCAGAGGTGAGGGTCCTTAACAGGTCTAGTTTAAGGGAAAAAGAGTGTTTGATTTCAGGCGTGTTTCCTAAGTCTTGGATACAAACTCTAATGCTGCCGTTGCCAAAAATTTTCCAATCCTACTGCTTCTTCCGACCTATCCACAATCAATATTCTTCCTTCTTTCTCTCTAAGGTTATGGAGAAAATGTTGAATGAGTAGCTGCTCGAGTACATCCTTATGCATGATATTTTTCCACGCAAGCAATTTAGTTTCCACTACCACGTCCTCCGAAATTACTGCACTTACATTTTTGGACTATTCTAAAGCTCTTGACACGATCAATCATCTTTGCTATGACTGGTGGTCTTAGATCAATTAGAGTGTCATTATTGATGATGCTTCTTCGTCTTCTGGAATTGTCTCCTCGGGCGTTTTGTTGTCCACCCAAAAATCGGCAGAGGATCATGGACAGCATCTTCTTGCAAGTGATTAATCACATTCTCACCCCGCTCAATGTAACTTAGGCTTGAGCACGTGATTTTGACGTTAATGTCATTACAAATGTATCAAAATCGTCCTATAAAAGCTATGCTGATGTCTATGGTACTTCCCACAGAATGCAAAGAAACTTGTGAAGTTGATTACAGAGCGTTATTACTAACTGCAAAAACGACAACAACAGAAAAACTCGTAGAGCAAACAAATGTTTACAAAATCGTAATATTAATAAATCCGGACTATTCCAGGAAATTACATTCGAAGAGAGAAACAATTACGACCGCAGAAAAATTATTCTCAGAAAAAGTTGTCGTGACGTGTCGTGTTGCGTGAAAGGAAAGTTAGATTAAAATGTTCAAATGACTGTTGTTCTACCACGGGTAGTCGAGCTCAACTTACAGTATAATTATACAATGGTAATTTATCCATCACAAAGTTAATTCTAACAAAAGAATAAGCGAAGTACGATAAGGGAGCGTTGATGTCCAAATAATAATAATACACATCTCCTTTATCAGAAAAAAATGGCTCTATTTAAAGATGTCAAGATCCAATTTTTTTATAACTAACAACTGTTCTAACACGGTAGTCCCTTCCACTAATCTGTACAGATCCCTAACCGAGTTGGTATGTCTTGTTCTGCCAAATAGGTTTTGCATTCTGCGATCTAGAGCAGTGGTTCCCAAACTTTCTTGTGTCGTAGATCCCTTGCCAAGTTTTTCGGTTTATTGTATATTTCTAAAAACTTAAAGTAAAAACACATGTTAAGTTTTATACATTTATTAATTGAATTTAAATTAAAACTACTCACAATAAAATTTTGTATCTGTTATATAAAATATACGTAATATAAAATAAACTAAGCAATAAGAAAATGTTTTTAGTGAGAAGGATGAACCTGATGCTTTAATAATAAATTATCAACATTTGGCGTCAACTTTGTAAGGTTTAATCTTAAATCTCCTCGGCTAATGATGTCCAGTTTGTTTCTTTTTTTTTGTTAGGAGATTGGTAACAGCGCTGAACCACCTTTTCATTAGGTATGACGATGGACAGGAAATTAAAAATTTCCTCGCTATATTCCATAATACGGGATAAGTAACGGGTATGTTGTTTTGCAGCCAGAATTGCTGATATCCGTTTTTAAACTGAACCTTAAGTTCTTCGTTTGTACTTAGTTCAGTCAGTTCCTCTTGTATTATGACATTCGTTTCTTCTACGTCACCATATGGGTTAATTATCCACGGTGGTATTACTATAGTCAAAACATCCTCAAACCTAGTTTCAAAATCTTAATAGAGGGCGTTTAAATGTTGAACGTAGGTTGAAACGTCGTCTTCCTAGCAGTTTGTCTGTGACAAATTGGGGAACTGGAAAAATTCGCCCCGTCCAATATTTTGCTTCATTAGTTTAACTTTGGCAAGAAACGCTGATAAGATGGACTTTGTTTTAACCAAATTAACCATATTAAGTTTTGTAAACAAATCTGTTAAATAGGCGGTCTGTTTTCCTCTTCAATAAATTGTCTTTTAAAATATTATCTTTAGTATCCAGAAATTCTAAAATGGTCTCAAAAAGTGCAAAAAATCTTGTCAAACATAAGCCTTTCGACAGCCAGCGTACTTCAGTGTGAAGGAGTAATTGATGGAAGTGTTCGTCATTTTCTTCACACAATTGCGCAAATAACCGCGTATTCAATGCGTTGCTTCGAATTCGGTTTACTGCATCAATGATTAATTGAAGAGATTCATGCAATCTAACACTCAAATTTTTAGCAACTAAATGTGTCGATGGATGACGCAATGTATTGCTAACACCCCTGACACATTTTGTTTTAAATAGCTTATAAATCCACGATAACGTCCAACCATGACAGGTGCTCCATCTGTAGCTACTGATATTATATTTGATAAAGGGATTGCTTTTTCAATGAAGTAATCCTTCAAAACATGAAATATTGATTCACCTTTAGTGTCGGTTGTCAAAGTTCTTGCGAAGAGCAGTTCTTCGTAGCTTTCTTGATTCATAATTAAACGAACATATGCTAATAATAATGCTGCATTACCAGGTAAAATTGACTCGTCCAGTTGTATAGATAAATAGGTCGTTTGCAAATAATTACACAAGAAGCTTTCAATATCAGAACTCATTTCATCAATACGTCTTTCAACAGTATTGTTGCTTAAGGGAATTCTTTTAATGATATCAGATGCAGGTTTGTGCAAAACAGTTTTTAAAATCTCTTCAACGGCTGGCAAAATTAACTTCTCTCCGATAGTATGCGGTTTACCGGATTTTGCTATAAGTAGCGAGATATTGTAAGACGCCCGCAAACCATCATCGTTTCTTTGTGACGTCGAAGCGAACATTCTGTCCAGCGTGGGTCTCTTCTGAAGTTTATCTTTGAGTGTTTGAAAGTATTTCAAATCTTTATCTGTTTTATCATGGTGACATATTCTCAGATGATCCTGCAACTTAGATGGTTTCATAGCATCATTGCCCAAAACTTTGTTGCATAAAAGGCACATAGGCAATTGTTTGTCGGACAATGATGGAATGAAGCCAAACTTCAAATAATCAACGCTGTACTGTCTACATTTCATTTTAGATTCGGACATGGCATCAGTCATCTGTGGGCAAAATTAATCTATTTTAATAAGACATAAAGTCAAGCAGCTGCATATTAAAAATCCAAAATCAAATTTAAATCGTATGGTCTTAGATTTTATGGAAGTCATAGGTGTACAGCCATTATAAATGAATGTGAGAAGCTGTACAGTTGTGGATTTCCTATTTTCTTAATTTATCTTTCAGAGTGGTAACATATGGTATGTTCATAATAAAATACATACGTAATATGTATGTATAGTTGTCTTTTTTTACATTTTTCCAAAAACATTTCGTAATCCGAACATCTCCTTGCAGCAATAACTTCGGATTACGGAGATTGAAGAGTACTTAACTCGTGTAATTTTGCATGATTTGAATATTAAACTACTAATAACTGAAGTCATGATTGGCGTAATTTATCTATCTTTGCTAACTACTAAAAAACTAAAATTTAATAAAAAATAATGTACAGGGTGTCCCATTTTGGGCAAGGTGAAATTGAAAATTTTCAATTTACAAACGTCTCTCGTATCTCAGTTGGCATGGAAGTTAGTGAAAAAGTAAAAATGGAATATCGACGTCAAAAATATAAAGTTGTGTATATTTATTTACACAAATAAGTTAAGAATTTGATGTTTTTATATTGCTGTATTTGTAACTGTAATAGCTAACAATAACAAGTATAAACAAATTGTAAACTACAAAGACAAGGGTTTAAATTAGGTGCTGGAAATGACCTCCATTTTGACGGATGCAGTTCTCGCATATTTTAGGCATTCTTTTAATTGCATTTAAAATAGTGATGGGCTTTCTATGTAGAGGTTGATAGGCCAAAGCAATTTCCGCTACGGAATTATGGCGTACCTTATATACTTCATTTTTCATGGAACCCCACAAAAAGAAATCTAATATGGAAAGATCGGGAGATCGTGGAGGCCATCTCACAGGTCCGTTCGTACCTATCCATCTTTGGGGAAAGTTATTTTCAAGAAATGGCCTTAATAAGCCAGCATTGTGGCTGGGAGCTCCGTCTTGTTGGACATAAATTGAATTATAACGGGCCAATAGAACATTTTCCATCAATTCGGGTATAACTTCCTCAAGAATCTCTAGATACCTACGTGCTGTGAGCCGCCCTTCGTACATTCTATACACTATGCGTCCACCCAAAATAAAACATGATACACCAACACCGAAGCGTCCTTGTTGTGCCCTTTCAAATATCAAGTGATGATTTTCTATTGACCAGTGCCTCGTATTGTGACGATTAAAAATTCCAGCACTTGAAAAATAACATTCGTCAGACCAGATGACGTACCTTCCAAAAGATTCATTGGTTCGGATTTGTTGCAGATACCATTGACAGAACATTACCCGACGCTCGGCATCTCCAACCATGTTAAACTAGATTTTTTTTCAAACGAGCGAAAATGTCTAGAAAAGGCTGCCTTCTCTCAGGATATCTAATATAAACAAACACGATCCTTAAATATGAGAATCAGAAATTACGCTAATACTAGCACTTTAAATACTTTACCTAATGGCGTATAACTCTGAAGCGTCTTGGGGATTTTCGTCGCATTGTATAAAACATTTAGGCATATCGTATTTTTCATAGTTTTCGTAAACGGCCATTGTGGATAAACAAACAAAAAGTACTACGATAAAAATATCTACGTAACAAGAGTAATTTGCAACAAGAAATCTGTCAAAGTTTGAACATTCGTATGGTCCATAACTTGAAAATTATTACACTTAGAAAAAGACTAACTACGCCACTGGATTCTTCGTAAAAAACTGGTTGATATTCCATTTTTACTTTTTCACTAACTTCCATAGCAACTTAGATACGAGAGATGTTTGTGAATTGAAAATTTTCAAATTCACCCTATATATCAAAAACTAAAGGGATAGCAAAATTCTGTTTGCGGCATCTTTCGTTTCACAAAAAGTAGGACAGTATCACGAAAACCGCAACCCTCTATTGTTATTAATAACTGAGATACCCAAAGTGCCCAAAATGGGACGCCCTGTACTTACTTTTCTCCGGCACTCTCAAATAAAATAACACTGATTCACTATAATTTGTGTGATAAACTACCAGTTTATATTTTGTTAAATATTTTCTAGCACTTTCCATTTCAAGATTCAGGAAACGAATAAACGTATTTGTCTCACATTCGTATTTATAGAGTGACGAATTGAACAAGACAGTGCAAGTTCGCGAAGCTCTGAGACTGCGCGTATGCTTGTAACAAGATGATACTGGTATATCATTAGGTGCAGGTTTTTACAAGTTTAAAACTTGTAAAGCGTAATGTATTGCGACCACAAAGCGAATGCCTACATCCTACAACTTACACAATTTTTTCATTTCATGGACCCCCAATTTTTTTTTCGATGACGTAGACCCGTTGCAGGTTGTCATAGACCCCTGGGGGTAGATATAGGGTGCGTTCTGCGGACGACAAAATGCGGCAGAATGTTCCGTTTTATGTCACTTGGTCGTTCAGCGCTAAAAATGTGCGGAAAATGATGACGTCACTATGACAATTTTTCATTGTCTGGAACGTTCAGTGGACGGCATCATTGGGCACTATGCGGCAAATTAATGCATATGCTAGATACATCAGCCGTTTTGACAAACCGAAAAAAGTGCGAAATATGGCTAGTTTATAGCGTTTATAGGTTGTTGGTTAGGAACTGAACAGGACACAATGACGGAAGAAATGTATCGTTTTTGTATAGAAAATAACGCGTTTGTACAAAACGGAGAGTACGTCTCTCTAACAAACATAGGTAAGTTTTATTGTCGATATTAGCGCTACTCTTTTAATAAATACCTTAATGTTTGTATTATATACTTATATATGTATCTATTTGCAGTAACTGGGGAAACTGTGCAAGCTAAGATGACAAAAGAGGTATATGACTCCATGCGATGTGTAAAAGATGTGCGAATAGATTATAACAACATAAATCCAGATTGGAATGATTTGTGTTCAGAGCGGATTATTAGATCGCCTTGCGATGAAATAAAATCTGATGAAACCGTTCATGATGTTAGTGATAATCAATGTGAAACATCACAGCAGTCAACCAAATGGTTTACAAATTCAATATTATGTCTAATAGATGCCTATAAAAATAAATATTATAAAATAAAGAACTCCACAGATAGAAATGCCAAGGTATGGGAGGAGATCTCAGTGGAACTATTAAAAAACAAGTTTAAATACTCTGCTAAACAATGTACATGGAAGTTTGCAAAGTTGAAAGAACTTTACCACAAAGCTAAACATGCTCAGAGTACACGTAATACTGGAGGCAAACCTGTGATCTTTGAATATTTCCAACAAATGGATGATATATTTGGTAAGCCTACTGTGTTTTATAATATATTATTGGTAAAATTTTCTGCATTAGGAACAAGTCATGCAAATGGTCTTCCCATAACAGCGTCATCATCAAAATACAATCCCCCACAGAACTTAGAAGCAGAAGACACTCTGGAAATCAGTAATAAAGGTAATAGTAATATTAGTAAGGAAGAAACCAGTGAAGAAACCCCACCGAAAAGACGTCGTCTGACTGTGAGTGAAGCCCTTAAACAATCACTCACTACCTTAAGGACGGATAGAGAAAAGCGTCATTCCGAACAAATGGGTGCGTTGGAAAAATTGCACCAAAATCAAGATGAGCAATTAAAAATCCTGAAAGAAGCGGCAGAAACTCACACCCTATTAATGAATAGGCTTATTGATAAATTATAAACAACTTCTTGAGATTAATAGTTACTTAATCTCTGAAAAGGTGCATTTGTTATTTAAATAGAATATTTTTTTTGTTACTTTTCGTTTGTTATTAAGTTAAATCATTAATGAATTATTTTGTTCGTAAGTTAAAACTAAATATTTTCTATAAAACAAATTTCATTTTTGTTCTTTACTGATATTATTACATTATGTTCAATAATAAGTGTAGGTAAATTGAAATTAAATATTTTCTACAAAAAAAAATCATTTTTGTTCTTTATTGATATTATTACATTATGTTCAATAATAAGTGTACATGATTATAAAAGGGTTATTTAGTTGTAAACTTGTTAGCATGATGACAATGGAAATCCTAAAAAGAATATTATTAAGAAAAAAGTTATCTGCATTAGTATTATAATAATACAGTGAAATTGCCTTCTGTTCTGCCACAAATCTTGCATCATATGATTTCTCTCAATGAAACCGTTTCCACGAGCTCTTTGCCTATCACCATAATTCCATATCATCCCTTCTTGGTCCTCACCTGGATTATTTCTGATAGCATGTGGATAACCTTCATCAATATATTCTTCAATGAATTCATTCCCATGGTCCAAACAAGCATTGTGCAAAACACAAGCTGCTAAAATCGTTGCAGGAACAAAATCAAAACGATTCATATCTATATACCGCAAACGACGAAATCGTCCGAAAAGTAGGGCAAAACTGCGTTCTATTACTGAGCGACATTGAGCATGTCTAGTATTAAAGTAGGTCTGTTGTTGGGTTAAATTTCCACGGTTAATAAATGGTGGGATACACCAAGATTCCACTGGATAGGCTTTATCAGCAATAATTTTCTCTTCTTCATTAAAATAAGTATCCACATTTGTTGTTATTTTTAAATAAAGTTCTGAATTTCTGAAAATTCTGCTGTCATGAACAGAACTTGGAAATCCAATAAAACAATCCAAGTATCGTAAATTATTATCACATACAGCTTGTAAAGTGACTGCAGTAAAGCATTTACGATTTGTGTAAGCTAATTTTTGATCAGCAGGTGCTTTCATAGGTATATAACACCCATCAATGGCACCAATGACTCCTCTTAACTTGTACTTGTTTTCAAAATTGTTTTTAGTGGCTTCTCGTTGTTGGGCGTTTGGCCACTTTATAAACGTGTTTGCCAGTTGATTTAGAATATCTATAATCCGAAAAAAACATACCGATAAAGAAGACTTGCTCAGATTAAATCGCTCACCAACAGATCTATAATAATAATTATTATATAATATAAAATACCAAATTACTGTAATACCACATTGCACTAACCGATATGAGTCTGGAGTAGCGAGCAACCAGATAACAGCAAGTAATTGTTTTTTTAAAGGAATCTTAAAGTGGTCACCACCTAGCATCTGGTCTTTATGGTTATCAATTGTTTCTAAAAGAAATTCAAATGCAATTCTAGGCATTCTAAAATGCCTCTGAAATTCATGTTCGTTACAAACATCAACTATTTCTTCTATATAATTGGAAATACGCAGTGGCGACTGTTTAATGCTTCCAGCATAAAAAAGGCACAGTATATCATCTTCCTCATCATTATCATATTCTTCAATTTGATTGAGTATGTTGAAAGCAGTCTAACAAAGTTAAATTGAGTACATATTACATTACCTATGCAAATTTTTTTAATATACATATAATAATCCATCAAGTGATTCCTGGAATAAACTGGGTAGCTTCAGAAGTGTATATAATACGATTTTTTCATTTTTATTCATATTCATATTTTAAGTACTTGGATAATATTAGTTTTTTAACCACTTTACTATATCTGGATATGAGGTTATGTTTGTCACATCAAAATTATATTTGTGTTTGTGAATAAAAGTTGCAATCTGTCGTTCAATGGTTTATTGGACAATGTTTGTCATTTTGTGTAAATTACGTCATTCCGTGATCTGACGTCACATGCTACACTGTGCATTAATGCTAGTTCACTGAACGCACCCATAGACCACTGATCTAGAGCCTCGCAGTCGCGGCTGTCTCCGGTTCGATCTCACAAAGTCTGCACCTTGTGTCCCCGTGATTTCAAACACTGACATTTTATTCTTCCTACCTATCAGATTACTCAGCTCTCTTTCTGGTAGACATATTAAATAAACTGTTTGACGTTTTTATACCTCGCTATTTTAATTACGTCTAATTAAGTCGATCCAAGCTTTCAAATAGTTGTAAAATCCTAATTTGTAATCGGAGGAAATTTTTTAATTTGAAGAGCTTTAAGCTCCTAACTCGAATTACAATCCTACTACTAATCGTAAGCTTCGTTTATAATTATACCAAACAAGACAAAAACAAGAACATTCTTTTATTTTTCATACATTTCTTATTTTATTACAGCCATACACCCTCTTTATTTGTGCAATTTTCGTTTACGTTCAATTATATCTTCGTAAAATTTTAAAACTCTCCATATAACGAGAAATATTATCATTGGAAAGATATGAAATATTTTAGCGGGGCTAACGTACCGTAAAAAGGTTATATAATGGCGGAAATGTTTCTTTTTTATGATCGGATATAAATTTCGAGACTTTGTCCTTCCAGCGTACACTCATACAAATATACGAGTACGTCAAGGTGGCGTTGTGGTCGCCAAAAATATTTTGTCGAAACTTCGTCTAAAGTTCTCATATTTAATTTGACGGCTAAATTTGTAATTTCCATAAGACGTCATGCACGTGACGCTTATTTATAGTCTACCACGGCTGTTTAACGCCTACGTTTGTTTATTGACAAACAAAAGCTAAATTCTAGCCTCCCCGTTAACAATCCACGTGCATGTACCTGTACGCCGGTCTAAAAATATTTTTCCAATATTGTATCAGCACTACGACCACATAGACGTGCTTTTAGAGCATGTAAACAGCCATCCATAGTTGGCTAATTTAACATGAAAAGCACGCATATTTACGTATCGGTATTTTCCATTATATCGATGTTTGCTTTTACGCGCCAATGTAGGATATGAATAATATTTACGTTTCGATGAAATTTTAAATATTTCCCACGTTATCTGTATTTTTCAATTAAAAATGATCATTTACTCAAGTGAAATTTTTAGGTAGTAGGATTTAAACGTGGTCGCACAAGCTTGGGAGATGATGAGCGTTTTGGACGGCCAAAAACTGTAACCACCGACGATAACATCGCTGAAGTTCGCCAAATAGTGCTAAAATGTTAAAATTTTACAGGGTTGTCCACTTGACCTTTCTTAAAAAGTATGTTTAATATTGATTTAATCAGTTTCATATTTACAATTTAAAAATATTTTGAGTTTCCCAAGGACCTCAGTTTCATCTGTACAGGAGCGTACTAAGTTTTTTTAATGAACTGTTGAGAGTTGATTGAAGTTCTTCTAGGTTTCCTCTCTATTGTTTCGTCATGTTTTTTTTTGTTCAGTTTATCGAAAATTTATATTGTTCCAAAATCTTAGCCAGTTCATGAAATAATTGAGAAAATAAAAATCGCTGCCACTTCAGCCCTCCTTTTTGGACCAATATTATATAGACACATCGAAAAAAATCATAATTAGAGTAGGCTATGTGAATGGATTGTTACTTTAGCCACTTTCACATAATGACATTTATTCCTTGACATTTAATTTGAGGTTATAAAACTTATATAAACTAAAGTTACAATAAAATATCAAGTAATAAATGTCATTATGTGATAGTGGCTAAAGTAACGATCAAAAACATTTACATAGCCTACCCTAATTATGTTTTTTTTTCGATGGCACGTTATATAAAAATGAAAATTGTCTGCCTCCTCCTCTTTAAAATCAAGCTACCAAAGTGGTACCTAAATTTTTTATTGAGTATGAACACCGATCGGGAAGGCCACTTTCTGTATGCGTTCCCGAAAATTTTGATGCAGTTCATGACTAGCCCTTGGAGAACTACAGTGTCACCATTCCATCGATTGTTGCTCTATTTCTGTGACGTAGAAATGTACGCAAGTTTCATCCATCGTAATAATACGGCTTAAGAAGTCTACATCATTTTCAAACCGAGTACAAATCGAATGTGATGCTTTCACTCTTCTGGTCAACATGCAGACATTTGGGGATCCATTTTGTAGAAATTTTTTTCATCTCCAAATCGATGTGAGCTATATGATTGAACTGGTCTTCACGATCGGTGTTCATACTCAATGAAAAATTGACCTCTTTGATGATATGATGAAAAACCTGGGAGATTGATTTTGCAGACTGTTCTCCTGAAGGTTATTCTTGCTGTTCTCAATATTGTTCCAAAAACGAGGGGTAAAGTGGTTAAGATTTTGGAACAATATAAGTTTTCGATAAACTGAACAAAAGAACATGGCGAAACAACAATAGAGAAGAAACCTAGAAGAATTTCGATCAACTCTCAACAGTTCGATTTTCAAAAACTTTGGAATAAATTTCGGTTTGTCAATTGTTTCATGAACTAAGACAGCGTTGGAAAAAAAAAACCGTAAGAGAATGATTTTCGAAAGAAACAAACAGACAATCTTCTATGATGCTGATACATAGCACTGTTTAGCACTTTTAATAGCTTGCTTGAATTAAGTGATATACAGGGTGTTAAGGAAAAAAACTATACATATTTTGATGGATTATAATAGAGACGAGCCTTCAAGCCTTTCTTGAAATCAAACTAAATCATTCTCTCATGATAATTTTTTCGATAACAGAAGCTTATTCTATGGACACTATTCAACTAAATTGCACAAACTAAACTGCAATTGACAGATAAAATAATGCACTATTTAATAAACAAGAATTCGTTTTGAACTGGATTTTTCAATTTTCAATAATTGTAGCTTATTCTGCTGCTTTAATTTCGAAACTGGCTGATTCCATTCCAGGACAATGCTTCTGCCGACAGGAGCTGCGTTTCAATGCTTGTATTCCCTAAACTCAAAGGAACTTTTCGTGGGATTCATTTTTGGAACGATGATGATAGAGGTGAATGAGTGATTTGCAGCCCAAGACAAAATATTTTTTAAATCATGTGTGTGTTGAAAAATCTAGGATTAAAAAATAGATCTAATTTAGCCCCAATTTAAAATCTTAACCTCAAAGACACAAAATAAACAAGCTTCGAGATTCTCACAATCGTCGTTTGCTCAAATAAAAATATTTGTTTAGATACGACTATATTGAAACGTTCGTAAGGGTAGATTTCCACGGACACACACCCGAAGAAAATGCAAACGAAATTTGCTCTCGGCCATGAATACATATTGTCGGTAGTCGATTTCTCCGATTGCTATACGCTTCGTAACTTAAAAGTAAGCTCACGCACGTCGATATGTAACATTGCCAGTGAGTACCTTGCCTAGCTAGCTAAAGGAGACTGCGAATTAGGGTTGAGAACGTGCGAATTGTTAAAATGAGCGAATCCTATACGAATTGAACGTGATTTTTAACGAAAGTTCTTCTTCTTTTTGACACCGTACATAGATATAGTGGTAAGTACTGAATTGAGCAAATTGAGAATAGAAAGATACTAAACTGGTATCAAATCAATTAACATCTAAGGAAGTGGAAGATTCCCAAATTAGCACAAAAAGAAATGTCAAAATTGATAAACTAAGTACAGTAGAAGTCAACGCAAAAGGCAACAAGCAATGGTGGCTGGCGAATTGATGAATATCACTATAAAAACAAGGCATAGAAAGGCATTTATCTGGACAATCATAAAGAAGCTGGTGGAGAAGGTGTTCTTATGACATGTTTTTTTTCCACAAACGAACAACGAAGACAGTCAACACTAGAAGAAGATCACGTAGACAATATAACTTCCAAATCAAAAAGGAAAAAAATAGAGTACCTAATCATAGCTCCCCAGAATAACATTTCTGTCATAGAAAAAAATTAAACTGTTGCAAAGTTAGAAACGAACATAGATGTCGAAATATATTCCGAAACAGGAGGTTGCCGCATCCTGGTTCGTGACTAATGTCCAATTGCACAGAGATCTTGTAGTATCAACCTTGTGTGGACATCCGATGGCGTTGCTCAGAAGGATGTTAGGAGGTCATTTGTTTGGCATCTGGGGGAGCTAGACCTAGATAGACCACCATCGCCTGTCGTCACTAGAAAAATCTTGGAGGCGGATTCTTGACAGTTGGTATAATCGGGTCCCATATTTGACTCACTAACTCGTTTACACGTTTTATGAAACGTGTAAAACTATATTGTTGAAAATCATCCAGCTAACGAGTACAATGAAATTAGATCAAACATTAGAAATAGACAACGTGGTTTCGATCTATTTGAACTCATCAGCGATCCTTCAAACGCAAGACCACCGCAATTGGCTCCTCAACCTTCTAATGGGCAACGTCGGAAGTAACATAACACAGCCCACTTAAAAACAAACGTTAACGAAACAAATGTTAAGTGATAGTTCGTATGTTTATTCATTATCGTATAGATAATTCGCAAAAACGACGATTGACACATGAGGAGATGGTGCATTTGGCGTAGCACCTTTGCCCGCGAATGACGAAGATTTTGAAGAGGAAAATGAACAAATCCAGGAATTAGTGCCCTACTAAACTTCAACCTGGCCCAAGCACCTCACGTTCAGCTTCAACGCGCAAAAAAGATGTAATGAAGGAGTTCACAAAATGAACTAACTCCCAAAGAAAAAATTAATTGGAGGAAAGGCGTCTAATTTCTACCTCTAAACATCAAGTGGTTTGAGAAAGCAGTTGAAGATGTAGTTGAGCTAGAAAGTCCAATGTTTGAAAGTCCAAAATTTGTATGCCATACAACAGCATCAAAGAATTGGTCCCACCTGCCTTCAAGGAATGAAAACGTTCCATTTGCTGCTCATTTGTTATTTTATTAACCTTTAATCACGATGTCGTCAAATGATCCCTGAACAGGGGTTGGTAAAGAAAATTGCAAATAAATCTTTGTAGTACCACAGTTTCAGATTTTTTCTCTGAACCAAAATAAATACTGACCGAAAGGGTTAAGCTATATTATTTGTCTGACTGTCGCTGCAACTCTTGCTATGTAGTTTGTGTATGTATAAATGTGTTTAATGGCATTGTTACAGCATTAACTCAGCCTCAACAGTGAACGGTAGATGGAAGAAAATTATAATGTTGACCAAGTATTTTAATTTTTGTCAAATGTTTTTTCAAGTATTTAACTCCTTCAACAAGTTTACAAAAACATTTTTTTAAACATTTTAAAATTTGAATTCTTTAAAGATATTTAGGCAATAACACACACGTCAAGCACAACGGTATGGCTAAACGTTGCTCAATAGATATGATGTGGTTCCAGCTTCAAGCCAAAAAATTGCGTTTTTATCGTTTAAATAATAATCTTTAAGGAGGTGATAAAAAAAAACAAGACGAAACAGGCTAAGTGTGAAATAAATTCTTAATAGTTCCCAAAAAAAGGGCTTCTAACTGATCTCTGACTAACATCCTCTGAATATGCTTTACCTGAACACTTGAATGATGGTTCGCATATGAAGCAATATTTCGTTGTAGTAAACTCTGGCTCTGGCTGAAATGCTTATATTTTGATTCTATGGTTCTTATTTAACTTTAATTGATAGATACATGGTTTAAAAACTTCAGAAGTCTTGCTGCAGACTTGCTCGTCACCTTCGTAAATTTGATCTCGTATCGAGAAATATTGCCAACTTGAATCTTCATTTTCATTTGAATTATAATTTTTCAACTCTGCAAAACATATTTTAAAGTTGTTTGAATCCATGTAAGGTAGATATGCTGGATCAAATTTTTCGTGTTGCCGCAGTGTGCTTCGATGGAATTTCTTCCTTTGTTTTGGTTGTTTTGAATCGTTCATTTTTGCCATGAGCGTATTCACCGCCACTTCTGACGTTAATAACTCAAAACCAGGACAAAATATTTTTTCTTTTTTGATTTGGTTTAGGCATCTAACGCATTTCGGACAATAATAAGTTCTTGAAGTGTCATCATCAACAGCTGCGACTGTATTTATTGCCAGCATGACCTATCAGTTTCCTACCCATTCCATCTTCTGAGAGTTTTAATACTTTGAAAAATATTGTTTTAAAGATCAAAATAATGTCAAATTACATTTATCGCTCAATAAAAGGAGAAATGCTTGTTTTAGGTCCTTCTAGCGTGAAATTGGTCACTCGTAGAAGGTTGTTTAGTCAAACGCAACAGCAGAATCTACCTAATATCGATGTGAAATTAAAATATATTGAAAATATGCTTTTATCGAGTAATGAGTACACAGAAATCCAGATTCCGATTTTAAAACTGAAATGATAACAAGGTGGACCAAAGTACATAAAATTCAACAAATCTTCCTCAAAAAAAATGCTTCTTGGTTGAATGGAACTGTTGAAATACTTTCTCTAAATCCAAGGCCCGGAGGGTCGACCTTTTAAGAATTTTGCACTCTCTAGTGATAGATCTAAAAGGAGAAAGACTGAAGAAATACGCTCCACTGTGGACGAAGGTTGCTCATGTTGCTCATGTAGCTTTACATTCAAGTGGAAAAAGATATGCTTCGCGAATTCTTAAAGATATCACTAATTCTCCAACACATGCTGGAAAATATAGAAAAGCGATGAAACTGTAACATTATCCCCATTTGAAACTCTTAAAATGTTCGTTGACGTAGACTTAACTAGACGACAAAAAAGAAGAAAAATAATCATATAGGATAACAAGTACATCTGCAGAAATCAATGTAAAAAGACTGGACTCCGGACATTGAACGAAAACGAATGAAATTTTCTAAAAATGATTTCCAAGTGAGATTATGACGGTTCACAATAAAACCAATTTCAACAGAAATTTCTTAATGACAATGATAGTGACTCGAATATACATATTTCAGAGGTCGTTTGGCCCTTTAGAAATAACATGCGGTCAACAAAATAAAATAATATGGCAAAATAAACCTAACCATCGACCAATTCGATTCAGATTTGTGAAGGAAACCACAAAAGTTATTCAAGAAGAAATTCGTTACATTAAAAATGCACTACAATCTTTGACTAAAACAGAAATTTAGTTAAATGGTAATAAGTATGTATTTAAGTATGATTTTGTAATGTCTATGGGTGGCGGCAAGGTTTATAATGCTGCTGCTACGGCGGTTTGAAAGCATCTTACATTTGGCTTATGATTTACCGGTTAAAAAATATAGGAAAAAGAAAACTGCTGAAGAAATATCAATGAAAAACCAAAGAAAAAAATACATTCAAGAACGATATTGTCATGAAACAGGATTGTTGGATTATCCCAAGTCAAACTTTGGAAATACTAATAATGGTAATACCAGCAGAAGATTTTTCGATGATTGGCAATATTGGCAGCGGATATAAGGAGAGTGGATTATACTTTAATCTTCAGATTAAACTTAAAAGAATATGATTTCTTCTTATGGGCATACATGAAAGAGTTAGTACACAGGACACCACCGACGATTGAAGAAAATATGCGAGAAAGAATTGCATTGCATGCAAGCTTTTACATCAATAACTCCTGAAATGTCGAGGAGAGTTGAAATCAGTTTTCAAACAAGAATTAATATTTCGGTAAGAGAAAAAAGCATGATTTTTTGAACATTTATTACAATTCCTTTTTGTTTTTAATGATTGACGAACATTATGTATGCATACTCTTTTGTTTTTGAAATATTTTCAAGGTTACCTCGAAATTGGAGGCACCATTTTTGTAGCTTGCGTAAAAAACTATGAAATATCTTGAAAAGTTTAAAAGAAAACATGGGTACTTAATATACATTAATCGAAAGGTATTAGAATGAGGAATCTAACTTTTTTCCCTATTTTCACAAATATGGCAGATATCTAAGATCCACGTTGAAATGGGACACCCTGTACATCAAAAGAACATGATATTTCTAAGTATACAGGGTGCGGCATTAGTGCGAGGAAGTCCAATTACTCTTTTATAATAAGAGAAATGAGAAAATGTTATTAAGATGAAAGTTGAAGCGCATGGGGGGTTATAACCTAAAAATATTTTTAACTATATAGGCTGTCAAATAAACACAGTGTGATTCAAACTTACCTTATTTTAAATGGAACACCCTGTATATGTTTACTGTTTACGATTCTTCTTGGCCTTACCTTTATTATAATATAAGGTGTTCCTATGTTATTCAGTTTACTTTAGAAGATATGGGAAGTTTTGCATAAAATTAATAGCAAAGTTAACGTGTTCTAGCACGCTACAGTTTCGATAAAAAATGTTTTATTTGCGGTAGAACTATTTCTAATATAGTCTGTGTTCGTTAGAAATTATTGATTTACCAAAATATTCACTATTTATACACAGGGCGAGTCAGAACTCGGAATGTTTGTTTTCTCACGTATTTCAAATGGAACACCCTGTATTTTATTAGTGTAGTAAACACTTCCCTTCACGGGCTTTATTATTTATTAAGAATTTCCTATACCTAAATCCACTACTTTTTCAGTTATTTGCGTTTGTATATGTCGAAAAAGTGATTTTAAATAAAAACGGTTTTATTTTAATTGCTTCACTGCCTAAATATTGATGTTCAGCTAAGAAATGATAAAGTACCTATAGTACTACGGTTGCAATTTCTTCATAATGAATAAAGTATTAAAATAGTTAGCAGTTAAGAATCTTAAAGGTTATCCGAGACAAAACAAAATGAGAACACAAATTCGCGAGCAGGCTATGACTTTGACATTAATTAGGTTGAAGTTTTGACATAACAGAATAATTTTACTGCTGCCTATATCGGTTGAAAATGAATTTTTCTCGAGAAGAATTCATTAATATGATTTTTGTATTGGGAGAAAGTAATAAGAATGTTTTACTTGCAAAACGACTTTATCACCAGCAATTCCCTGATAGACAACAACCACGAACAGAAGCTTTTGAAATTTTGTTGGAACAGTTTCGTAGTATTACTGAAAATCCGCATATTAGTACCAGAGAAATGTCAAGAGATTTAGATATTAGTGACCGTAGTATGTATAAGGAGAATTCTAAAAAAATATAAGATGCATCCATATCATGCACAACTGCATCAAGAGTTGAATGATAACGATTATAATAAAAAAGTTGAATTTTGTCAGTGGGCAGAACGAAAAATTCAGGAAGATGCTGGTTTTTTTGATAACGTTTTATTTGAAAACGCAGCAACGTTCCACAAAAATGGTGCAACAAATAGACATAATTTTCACTATTATTCAACTTCGAATCCGTACAATATCATCATTAAAAACCAAACAAGGTGGTCATTGAATGTTTGGGGTGGCATTCTTGGAGATTATGTTATTGGACCCTACTTTTTCGAGGATAAATTAAATGGAGAAATGTAATTTGATTTTATGGAAAACCGTTTGCAAGAATTGTTAGAAGACGTAACATTGACTATTCGTAAAAAAATGTGGATTTTACATGATGGCGCTCCAGTACACCATCATTTTTTAATCAAAGAACATTTAAATTATGAATTTCCAGGAAGATGGATTGGAAGGGGAGGTCCCGCTAATTGGGCCCCTAGATCTCCGGACTTAACAAAGGTTGATTTCTTCTTATGCTGTTATATAAAAAATGAAGTTTATAAAACACCTCCTACCACAAAAGAAGATATGAAAGATAGAATTACACATGCATTTAGAAGTATAGATGTACATGTGTTAAGACATGTAAGTCGTTCTTTTGAAAATCGCTTACAGTTGTGCATCGATAGCAACGGAGATCATTTTGAAAAATGACAAAATGAATGAAGAATAAATAATTCTGTAATTAGTTTCTACTATTTTTTTTATTTACTTAAGTTTTATAATTAAATGTTATCTTATTATCACTTTGTGTTTATTATTTATTAATGTTATTGTAAAATTTAACAACACACAGGTCAATGATGCCAGTTCGTGAGTACTAGTTTTTTCACATAACTTTGAGTCAGATAATGATAATATTTAACTACTTAGCTTAGCATTATATTATTTTTTAAGCTAAGCAGTAGCTTTCATCTAATGTTTCTATTCAATAAACTAAAATCAGACCCGTTTTTATTTAAAATCACGTTTACGACATATAGGAACGCAAATAACTCAAAAAGTAGTGGATTTAGGTATAGGGAATGCTTAATAAATATTAAAGGCCGTGAAGGGAGGAGTTTACTACATTAATAAAATACACGATGTTCCATTTGAAATACGTGAGAAAACAAACATTCCGAGTTCTGACTCGCCCTGTATATAAATAGTGAATATTTTGGTATATCAATTCTAACGAACACAGACTATATTAGAAATATTTCTAGCAAATAAAACATTTCTTATCGAAACTGTAGCGTGCTAGAACACGTTAACTTTACTATTAATTTTATACAAAACTTCCCATATCTTCTAAAGTAAACTGAATAACATAGGAACACCTTATATTATAATAAAGGTAAGACCAAGAAGACTCGTAAACAGTAAACATACAGTGTGTTTCACTTTTCATGGGGACACCTAAATAACTTTTTTATTTTGAAAGCAATCAATATAAAATTTTTATCAGTTATGTAGGCCACGACAATGCATCTTTTCATATGAATAGAGTTTTTATAAAGTCAAAATCTAGCCAACTACGATTAAAATAAAAAGTAGCGTTTCAAGTCGGGTCATAGTAGCGACTAAAATAGAGCAAAAAAGTATTAAGAAAAGTTATTACAAATCACTCAAGAACTCCAAGTACCAAATTTCTCTGAAAAATTTGTAATTTTACATTTTTCTCCATTTTTATGCCATCAGCAGATGATAATTTGTTATTGCAATAATAAGAGTGCCATGAAACAAGAAAACGATTCGCAAATTTTTTCAGTATTAAAGAACAAAATATAGCAATAATTTAACGAACAATATTTTAAATAGGATCTTTTTCAACTAGATCACCTTGAAGACGGATACATTTTTCCAATCGTCTTTTGTGATTCAGTACAACTCGTCGTAGTATTTCTGGGGAAATTTCTCGGCAGGCTTGTCGGATTCTCTGACACAGTTCCTGTATGTTTTGAGGTCTTGATGCATACACAACATTTTTAATAGTTCCCGAAAGGAAAAAGTCAAGTGGTGTAATGTCAGGCGATCTAGGAGCCCACTCTACTAACGGGCTATTACGACCTATCCATCTTAACGGAAAGTTCTCGTCTAACCATGCTCACACTATTCTTGCGTTATGAACCGGGGATCCATCTAGCTGGAAGTACAAATCTCGCCTCTCATCCAGTGGTAAATCATCAAGCACATCCATTAATTCAGTATTTAAAAAATGTAAAAACCTTTCTGCATTTAGCGTGTCAAAAAAGAAAAACGGGCCAATGATTCGTGCATTTAAAATTCCGCACCACACATTAATTTTCTGTGAATATTGTCTTTTACAGTTGATGACCCAGTTTGGGTTTTCTGTTGCCCAGTATCTACAGTTCTGGGACGAAACTACACCGTTAGTAGTAAATGTAGCTTCATCACTAAACATAATTTTTTTCAAAAATTCTCTGTCATTTAGATAATTACCTTGAGCCCATAGACAATACTCCATTCTTCTATGGAGATCTCCATCTTCAAGAGTGTGTAAATATTTTGGCTTATGCGGTTTCAATTTGTGACGACGGAGACATCTCCAAATTTTAGAGTAAGAGATACATATTTAAATTTCTAGCCATATCTCGTAAACTCGTGTGAGGATTATTACGATACCCTGCTAATATTACTGCATCTAAATGGTGTTCTCGATTTTTCAATCCTCGTGGACGCGGTTTAGTAACATTTCCAGTAGTGTTGAAAATATTATTCAAGTATGCAACAGTTCGATGACGGATGGGTGGACGTACAGGGTGCCTCGCGTTAAACTCTCTAGCCGCCTCTCGGGTAGAACGTACATTGTCATCAACAATTCGAATAATTTCTACTTTTTCAGCAATACTTAAATGTCTATCGGCCATTGCTTAGCAAAGTTCGATAGTTGCAACTGAAGTAAACTGTTTAGTGAATTGACGTTTGATGTTTGATGAATCGTTTTCTTGTTTCATGGCACTCTTATTATTGCAATAACAAATTATCATCTGCTGATGGCATAAAAATGGAGAAAATGTAAAATTACAAATTTTTCAGAGAAATTTGGTATTTGGAGTTCTTGAGTGATTTGTAATAACTTTTCTTAATACTTTTTTGCTCTATCTTAATCGCTACTATGACCCGACTTGAAACGCTACTTTTTATTTTAATCGTAGTTGGCTAGATTTTGACATTATAAAAACTCTATTCATATGAAAAGATGCATTGTCGTGGCCTACATAACTGATAAAAATTTTATATTGATTGCTTTCAAAATAAAAAAGTTATTTAGGTGTCCGTATGAAAAGTGAAACACACTGTATACAGGGTGTTCCATTTAAAATAAGGTAAGTTTGAATCACCCTGTGTTTATTTGACACCCTGTATATTTAAAAATATTTATTAGGTTATAGCCCCCCATGCGCTTCAACTTTCATCTTAATAACATTTTCTCATTTCTCTTATTATAAAAGAGTAATTGGACTTCCTCGCACTAATGCCTCACCCTGTATATTACAATAATTACAATAAATTAATAGGGTTGTTTAATATATTTTGCTGTTGTATAGGAGTAAACAAGCTGTTTTCCCAAAAAATATCATTATGATGTCGGGGGGCTTCCTCGTTGATCATTATTTTCTATTTCATCAACGGTTTAGTTGAACTTAAGATTAATCAATTCAAATAAAAACCAACCTGTTTCGGTATTTCTGGACATTTTCGACTTATTTAAGGTGGATTGTTTTCATTGGAATGCTCTGTATAATGATAGGATGTCGACGTCGTTGTTCGGTTAATAATGTTTCGAGTAATGTGTTGTTGTTGGTATTACCGATTTTTTTTTGTCTGTACAAATGAATGTGCCTTGAAAGGGATAATAAACCAAAAAGTCGTGCAAAATAGTTAACGAGTTTGTCCGCAAAATTTCAAGCCCCACAAGATGATTTATCAAAAACAATATACAAAAAAAAAATGAAGTGAAAAAAGCAAGCGTTCCTAACCTCGACTAAACTTGAATGCGATATTAAAAATGTAAGGACAACTTATCCTTCCACCGAGCCCCCTGACATAAACACACACATATAGGACCACACAGCAGCTGTAATACCATTCCAACATTATTATAACAGCCGGTACGCTCTACGAAAACTTTTAATTTTACGCTGAAAAATACTGGAAACGACCCCCGTGCCTACGTACAGTAAGCCCGCTCAACGTAACACATAGATGAACGACGAGGCCGCAGTGGTCGCCCGCGTTGTTAATGTTGGTAATACCGTTGAATATAAAGCTAATATTTCACTAGGGTAGTGGGTATATGCGCAATGGCAATGTTGGCGACCCCCGAGGAGATTTCAGCATCGTGAAAAACTGCGAAAACCGTATCATCATTTACGTGGGAGGTGAGTGAGAGGGGAGAGAAAAAGAAAACACGAACGGAATAGGAGAGAAGGGCTTTTTTTTTGGGAAGAAAGTAAATGTGTGTATCAAACGCTTCCTTCCCGGGATTAAATTATGCGTGGGATATTTAGTAATTTTTCTTCGTCCTCGTATTTCGTTTGCGTTCGTTTTTTTTTTCTCGAAAGGGGGGAATGTTTATTTCTGCGCTCTTTCTCGACGAAATCAGTATAAATATCAACATAGCTTGAATTATATTTGCGAGGGGAACGATGATTTTTTTTTAAATAAATTTAATTAATATATCTGTAGATCTTGCCTCAAAATAATGGGCGCCATGGTCATAGGGTTGTATCTTTTCGAAGAGTCTCTTTGATAGATACCTTCATTATCTTGGCAATCGTCAAGTTCTTGGCGAGAATTAAAAAGATATCGTTTAATATAAGTAATAATATAAATAAGCGCGCTGTACAATAGTTTTCGCAATATTGGCAAAATATCATTTTGCTACGAAACAGTACCAATATAAAAAAGTCATTCCAATACAAGAAGAATTTCAAGTTGTTTCGTGTGGAATACACAGGACGTTGAACACGCAATGATTTTCAAACAAAATTGACCATAACTTCTGAAATACTCGGTATTACTCAATAAAACCTCATATCGAAGGAATGAGGAAAATATGCTTAATTTAAATTTAAAATAATATATAGTATGTTCCATTTATAAAAATGTATCTTTGGTTCACCCTGGCAATATGAAACACTCTGTTTATACGAAAATAATTTTAAAATTTGTAGCTTAAGACTACGAGGGAGCGAGGGTGAGAATTGTTCGTTCGTATCTCCTTCGCAGGACCTTTTCCGCTCGTCACGAGGGTCACCTTTCCTCGGTTCGACCAATCGCCGCCGGAGTTCCGCAGGGCTCTCTTTTGGCACCGCTTCTCTTCGCGATCTACATGTCCGATCTGCCAAAATCAGATGGAGTTGAAGTTGCAATCTACGCGGATGACACCGCCCTTTACACGGTGTCACCCGACGAAAATCTGCTTTGTTACAGGCTCCAACAGGCAATAGATGAAATTTTATTATGGGCTTCCAGGTGGAGGCTGAAGATTAACGATTCCAAGTGCGTAGCAATTCGCTTCACTAACCGTCTCCGACCACCTCCTGACAACATCTTTGTTGATGGCTTGAGACTCCCCTGGAGCCCCTCGGTTCTTTATCTGGGCATGAGACTGGATTCACGACTCACGATGCGTCTTCACGTGAACAGATCCATTGAGAAATTTAATGCTGCCAAAAGCTGTCTATACCATCTGTTATGCTCGAAGAGCACTCTATCGCTCAGAATCAAATTACTTATATATTACTCTTTTTTAAGACCTATTGATACGTACGGGGCTCTGGCGTGGTCGAGTTTGCTTGGAAACGCTCCAGAACCGAATACTAAGACTCATTACCGGTGCCTCTTGGTTTGTCAGGAATCAACAGCTCCGTGACGACCTCGGGGTACAGTCGCTGAAGCAGTTTGTTGTCGGCTTGTCCACAAAATCCCTCGAAAGGGTTGAAAGATCCGAAAACCCACTCATTAGTCGCTTGGCCAATCTCGACCCCGACAGACCCCCTCCCCTGATAACAGTAAGAAGAGTCCTGGCGATAGATGATTGAAACGTCTGTGAGTAATTACATCATCATTAATTCCGGTCGTATAACGACGCCGAGACAAAATTACACATAATTCTCAGCTTAGAAGGGCCATCAAGGACGACAAGAGGGCTCAAGAGCAAAAGTTCGGCCCTAGTAAAGAGAAAGCAGACCTCAGTAGACAGTTAGTCTTTGAGCTATCGTCAACCAAGTAACATAATCCGCAAAAACAACAAGGATGGTGTATTGAGTCGAATTGTTACTGGAGACGAAACTTGGGTTCATCATTATGAACCTGAGGCCAAACAAGACTCCATGCAGTGGCATAAAAAGGGCACAGCACCTCCCAAGAAATTTAAAGTGTCAAAATCAGCTGGGAAACTCATGGCAACGGTATTTTGGGACTCGGAAGGAATATTGTTGGTTGATTATAAAGATAAAGGTGTTTCTATAACTGGAGAATATTACGCTTCAATATTAGAGCGACTAAAAGAAGCCATTAAAGAGAAAAGATGGGGAAAATTGACGAAAGGTGTGCTGCTTTTGCACGAATCCCCCTCTATAGTTTTTCTCCCCCTCTTTAACAATATTCAATATGCTGAATATTATGGGGAGAAAAACTGTCAAAATTGTCACCCTCTAATCCCTATTTATTGAATATTGTCACCCTCTACAGTTTTTCTCCCCCTAGCCTAGTGTAGGTCGACTTTCCTCCCGATGCTCTCATATCTTGTTTGCCAAGAATCGCCGAAGCGCTCATCCTAAACCGATTGAAAGAAGAGCTGTTTGGGCTGAACATCTTGCAAGATGAACAATTTGGAGCCTTCAGAGACTTCGAAGACAATATTTTTATGGACAGCTTTTAGCTTTCGTGGAACCCAACGATGGTATACCTCGGTATGACTCTGGATCAGTGATTCACATTCAGGCAGCATATTCAGAAGACCTATAATAAATTTTTTAGAAGAAGATCAGCGTTGTTTCTTCTTCTACAGATCTTAATAACCCTTCCATCAACGACCATGTAACAGTACTGTCCCCCAAGACTCTAGAGAGGACCACCACCTCCACTAATCCACTGATCGCACATTTAACCGAGCTTGACACATACAGATCGCTGCTCAAAATGCAGACGCAACCGGAGGTTACTGGGCTAAAGGAATTTTTCTTCCAAGCCTAAACACGAAAGGAACGAACACAGGAGAACGAAAAATAGAGAGAAATTCAAAGGATAATGAGGAAGAAGGTAGAGGAAAGCGAGTCCTTTCTTCCATTGAAGTTTAACACAAACTTGCCCTTGCGTAAACAATAATCCTTTTTTTTAACATTTTATACGCAGTACGGAGTTCTCTCCCTCTTTCTCTCCCTCTCTCTCCATCTTTCATCAACAGATATAAATCTGCAGACATAATGCGTTCGAACAATACGCAGAGGAGGTTTGCTCTTGCGTTCAGGAGTGAATTATTGTATTAGTCGCTAATTTAAAGGAAGTTCGTCCGCCTAGCGGTACTTCGGAGTATTTTTCATCTTCGTTATCGTCGTATTTTCTCTGCGTACCGCGTTTCTTCTTTGTTTTTTTTGCGTTAGCTTCCGTTTTGCTTCTGCGGGTGTTTTGGGCTCGAGATGGATGGTCTCTCCCGGAAGAGACGTTACACATAACTTACTTTGATGCGGCGTTTATTCGTTACGCTTCCGGATGTTTTTAAAACACCGCTTACTTTGATGGAATTTTATACTTTTAAGTTGTTTTCCGCGTAAATTTGAGGGAAAACTGGATGGATGAAAGGTATTTAATTTGAATATTTTATCAGGGGATGGTTTGCTGGAAGTAACCGACGTGGCTAATATATATAAAGAAGAGATGAGGTAGGGGTGATCTTGGTGGCCAGTTCCAAGGTCCCCGCGGGCCAATCCACCGATTCTCGAACATCAGTGACAATTGTGACAGTGTACGGCTATAGTGGAATGTGCTGGAGCACCATCAAGCTGATACCAACTGTTTGCTCTATCACGTGGAGGTAGGGCATTTAAAAAATCAATAACACACCCTCTCAGTATCTCCAGATATCTAGCCGCATTTAAATTTTCATCGTACACTTGATAAGCCACCCTGTTGTTCATAATTTAAACAAAAACCATTGAAACTAAAGCGGTCTTGGTGATTATGTTCCCTAATAACATGTGGATTATCTTGTGCCCAGTAGTGAGTATTTTGGCGATTTGTAATTCCTTGCCTGCTGAATTTCGATTCATCAGTTCATATAATCTGATGAAAAAATCTTCGGTCATTTTCAAAATCATAAATTCGCAAAAGTTGACATGTCTTGCCTCATCACCAAGACGATATCGGTGAACAGTTATCTCACAACAAGGATGTATTCCATGTTTTTTTAATATTCTGTGGATTGATGTTTTTGACATACCCAAATCCAGCGCTGCTGTCGAAATTGAACTCCGCGGATAAGCTTGAAAAACGCCAACACATTCACCACGTTATCTTCATTATCAGTTAACAAAATCCCTAGAACTGCAAGTAGATACCTCACAAATCTGTACGATGATACTGCTTTGACATTAAATCAACATTATTTCAATTCCTGTCAAAATCAAGGCTTACTAGGTAGAACTTTTGGAGTTTGATCACCTTTTGATAAAAAATATGTATTAAAAAGAAAACCACTGGAAATAGGTATAGGGAATGTTATAGCAAATCGATGCAGAATCAAATTCTGCATCCGACCATCCAATAAAATACAGGGTGTCCCATTTGTCTACCCCAGAAGCGCTTTCCACCAATCGAAATTGGTTAAAGGGCGCAATGCTCAAAAAAGAGCTAAATCTGTAAAAATTTTCAAAAAAATCATGATATCTAAGAAAGAATTGAAAATAGGTATAGGAAACCTGACGAAACCTACTATGAAATTTTCTCAGGAATCCAAAAATGAAATAATATACCGGGTGTTCCATTTAGAATAAGGAAGTTAATGGCGACTTTCGGTATAATCGGAAGTAGTATGATCTTGAAAATATTTTAAAATGAAAGAGAATCTTGAATAACCCTGGAATCCAAAATTTCAGAATTCAAGTTTTTTCGAACCACGAAAACTTCTAACGAGCGCCTCTCGTGGAATACCCTGTATACTATCACTTTTTGCGCTGAGACATTTTTGTCCCGGCTTAAAAATGGTCTGTTTTGCTTCAGAATGTTATACTACAGATGCCAGTTGCATTTCAATTTATGCACCATAATTTTTTGTGCTGGGACATTTTTGTCCCGGCTTAAAAATTGTCTGTTTTGCTTCAGAATGTTATTCTACAGATGCCAGTTGCATTTAAACTTAAGTACCATCACTTTTTGTGCTGGGACATTTTTGTCCCGCCTTAGAAATGGTCTGTTTTGCTTCAGAATGTTATACTACAGATGGCAGTTGCATTTCAATTTATGCACCATAATTTTTTGTGCTGGGACATTTCTGTCCCGGTTTGAAAATCGTCCCTTTTGCTTCAGAATGTTATTCTACAGATACCAGTTGCATTTAAACTTAAGTACCATCACTTTTTGTGCTGGGACATTTTTGTCCCGGCATAAAAATTGTCTGTTTTGCTTCAGAATGTTAGTCTACAGATGCCAGTTGCATTTAAACTTAAGTACCATCACTTTTTGTGCTGCGACATTTTTGTCCCGCCTTAGAAATGGTCTGTTTTACTTCAGAATGTTATACTACAGATGCCAGTTGCATTTCAATTTATGCACCATAATTTTTTGTGCTGGGACATTTCTGTCCCGGTTTGAAAATCGTCCCTTTTGCTTCAGAATGTTATTCTACAGATACCAGTTGCA
The DNA here is from genome assembly GCA_023690525.1 of Holotrichia oblita. NCBI lineage: Eukaryota > Metazoa > Arthropoda > Insecta > Coleoptera > Scarabaeidae > Holotrichia > Holotrichia oblita. The sequence continues at coordinate 2,764,615 of CM043016.1, read as the reverse complement.
TTTCAACCTACGTAACATCACTTTGTAATGGAACATTTTTGTCTCGGCTTAAAAATGGTCTTTTTTGCTTCAGAATGTTATTCTACAGATGCCAGTTGCATTTAAACTTAAATACCATCACTTTTTATACTGGGACATTTTTGTCCCGGCTTAAAAATCGTCCCTTCTGCTTCAGAATGTTATACTACAGATGGCAGTTGCATTTCAATTTATGCACCATAATTTTTTGTGCTGGGACATTTTTGTCCCGGCTTAAAAATTGTCTCTTTTGCTTCAGAATGTTATTCTACAGATGCCAGTTGCATTTAAATTTAAATACCATCACTTTTTGTACTGGGACATTTTTGTCCCAGTTGGAAAATCGGGCCTTCTACTTCAGAATATTATTTTAAAGATGCCATTGCATTTCAACTCATGTAGTATAGCTTTTGGTGGTGAGACATTTTTGTCCCGCTTTACAAATCACCCAATTTAGTCCAGAATAGTGATTTAAATACTATAAATGGCAGACGTCCGTTATTGTATCCTTCGACTTGTTGAAGGCGTCTAACAAAATCTCCTACGAGAGCTTGCTGTCGAAGGTAGCCAGCATCTAGTAGCACATCCTGGAAACTACCCAATTATACCTTAAGGAACGAAGATTTCACACGGTCGTGAATGGAACAAAGTTTTCCGCTGAAGGCGAATGTGTTTTTGGAGTTCTTCAGGGTTCGGTACTGGGCCCAGAACGGTTTAGCCATCGAAACACTACGTAGAAGTTTCCAAGAACCCCAAATATAGATAATATAATATAGTATAATATTCAACAATAACAATTTCTATTGCGTTCGTACACATATGCGTGACTTCCCCATCACACACAACGATTTCCTCCAGTATATTTTCAACGATTTAACCGCCGCATTTATTAAATCTAACCACGCCACATTTCTGCACGCATTTTCACCTCTAAAATGCGGTAGATAGCGCTGAAACAGTCGCTAATTGCGAAAAACCGCTAATATGTAAACGATACAAGTTGAAAAACTTATTTGCATGCGTAATTAAAATGTCCACTTTCGACCTCAAAATACTGAATAGTGGATTCGTTAAGGGGAATGAAGATTATAACTTATTTGGGTAATAAGCTAAACAGCCATTATGGGGTAGGAGGGAACTATTTCGAAGTTCTCTCGGTTCAATTCAGATCGCATTACACCCCAAAGCTAATATTCAAGATTATCGCCAAGATGTGTATCCCCCAAAGAGGATATCTTAACCTTTATATAATAATTAAACACATAGAGGGGATAATATCATGGGAGCTTATCTGTGAAGCATGTTGAATAGAACATTGGCAAAGTGTTATTCTCTGTAGATAACGTTTTGATTAATACGCTGGCGTTTATATCTCTAATCAATAAATTCTGTAGGTGGTAGGTAGATTCGAACAAAACAGTATTATAGGTATATAACTGCTAATTGGAGATTTGTGTGCTAATCTCCACAACAACAGCGACACACAAGATATAAAATGTGAATGAAATTGAATTGAATTACACGTCTGATTAACAACAACGTCAGATAGATAATGATCATATCAAAGAGGGAGCCACCCAGTCGGACAGAGAAGTTTCTGCTTTGTAAATATTAATCCACAACCTTAATCGGATCAGGGTTCATTCCAATGGTTAGCGTCTTAAAGCTACATAAGTTCCTTCTAGTCTTAAGGGTGTTCGTAACAGTATCAGCGATTCTAAACAGATGGAAATCATGCAACAAAAGCTCCAGCTTTAGTCGATTAAACATGGTGCATTCACCTGGTTTTGATAGAGGTAATACTTCTGTGATTAGAAGAAATTCTTATCCTTTTTGGGAACAGGGATGATGATATTTAAAAACAAAGTTTCTTTATTGCTAGTTGACCTCGTTCCTCTTTATTTTAGGCGGAAAAGGTCTCGTAAGTCTTTAACAAGATCATCAAGATGATCACCGAATCTTAACTGCTGTAGTGGAGTATTCACAACTACAATACTAGACATGTTGGATTATTAGAAATACCAAAGCATCGATTAACATTTTTGAAAAAAAAACCCTCATTATCAGGTTATTGGTTGCGTATAACCGGTTGCCTGCATCTCTTAAGAATAGTGAAACGGTTGCTGTTGAGGAAATGTTACTACTCATATAACGAGTATTTGAATGATAGATTATAACTTTTAAATTGTTGTTTCACTGTGTACTGTTTTTATATTGTCTTTGTATTTACCTTGCTATACCTACAGGGTTTCCACGAACAAGTAGGACATAGGGAGAATACATATAAAATCGGTTTTCGGTGAATATTATCTCCCTAATACTATTTCATTCAAAATTAAGGGCCGCATATTATAACTGGGTTAACAATGAACATCTCCACAATCATGGTACAAAGAAAGTCATTTTAATAAACCCAAAAAATTATTATTTTTAAATCTATTGTACGTGAATTCCTAATAAGGCTTTCAATACGTGAGTTAGTGTAAGCGTCCATGGCGCAATGGTTCGCGCGACGGCTTAATAACGCAAATGCACGGATTGTTTAGGGTTCGAATCCCGGCAGATTAGTTTTATTTTTATTTTTTTATCTCCAACAATAATGCTACAAATTCAATAACACTACACTAATCAGAGATTTTGAAGACTATAAAATCAATTTTTTGAGAATTAAGGTAAATAATGAATAATTTTTACAATAACAAAAATGATCACGTGCTATTATTCGATTTTTAATTGTTACTAACGACAAATCATTTGTCAAAATAAACAACAAAACTTAATCAAGATTAAATAAAAAATAATGATAAAATTAGTTTTTCGGATTCGAACCCCAAACAATCTATGCCTTAAGTTATTAAGGCGTCGCGTGAACGTCTGCGCCACGGCCACTTGCACTGCCTAACGTGTTAAAAGCCTTATTAGGAATTTACGTACAATAGGTTTAAGAGGGCGCCGACAAGTATCAGCGACAACAGATGGCGCCATGAGGTAAAATGCAGACCTGTGAGCAAATCTCATTATATTAAAAGTAGCTCAATATTTCGCGTAAAACAATCAATTATGGATAGAAAAATCATCTGTGTCGGCAATAAGAAATTATGAAGACGATATATATTGATTTAATCATATAAATTAACGATGTAGTGATAGAAAAACGAAAAAAAATTGCAACCGATTCAAATTCTAATTTGTTAACGCCATGAGAAGGATAATGACAGCAATTCTTTAAAATTTTATAAGAATCTGAGCAATATTTATTGAGAAAATGAGAAAATTCAGCTAAATAAAATGTTCTTATAACCCACATAAAGATTTCTATTGGATTCCGACCGAAAGATGTTTCAGGTGTTGCCTGAAAGATGGCGCTTCGAGCAGTACTATGTTGCAGTAAAAAAATGCTGTGGCGCGATGTGTTGTCATTGGCCAATTCAAAAATTTAAAGCGTTGGCGGTCAGAGAGAGCGGCACCGCTGAAAATTGACCCAACTTTGTCTTTTTGCTGTAGGGCGTCGTATTTTTGTAGTTGCATCCTTGTCTAGTATAGTGAGCATTTCTTTTGTTTTTTTTTTGCGCGAAAATTAACAAGCTATCTCTTTTAGAGTTCCTATTCAACGCAATAACAAAACGTTTCGCATTTTGCAAGAATATAAGCATCATAAACTTAAATGTATTTAAAATCTTTGTTGATATCACTCAATTATTAGTCTGTCACGAGTTAGAAATGTCAGTCTCGCTAACGCAGTGATATTTGAGAATTAGAAACGTCGCCGTCGTTTTGTTGACGTTTTTTACAAACGTTTGTATTCCTACTAAAAAAATAAAACTGGATCTTGACGAGATTTATTGAAGCTATTCATGATGCGCAATGAATCCATATTATACAGAAATTGTTGTAGTGCTAATGTATACATTAACATTTACAAATAATAAAGTTATTATCATTAGTATTTTATTGACATGACATTACTATGCAGTAAAGTGACGTATCTATGTGGTAAAGTGCCACATTAATAAATGATTTTGATTGTAGTAAAGTAGCACATTACTTGTCAAAATGCGTAAAAAATTATATATGTAATTGATATTGAGTTTAATAATATGTAGATAGTAATCAATATGCAAAGGACTATAGTATATTATTTGAGCGAGTAAGGATGGCTATTACTCGTGAGGATGATTTTTGCACCACGAGCGTAGCGAGTACTGTAATTCATCCAATTCGTCCGAATGAGTAATAGCCATTACTCGCGAATAAAATACTATAGTTTATCTACAATTATCAGGAAAAAAACCATATAAATTCAATAACATGTATTATTAATTTTTGTCAACATGATAATTATAATTAATAGTAATATTACTAGTTAGTAAAAGTTACAGATGGATTTTCTTTACCCGTCATATTATAAGTAGTACTTCCTGTGGTAGTGGTACTTGTAATATTGTTAACACTTTGTATGGTACAGTTATTCTTGTTAATTACTTCCACAATTTTTCTTTCTCGTTGTAACTTGTTATTTATGTTGTCGTCGATGTAACCTTCGGCATAATGATTTAATTTTGACATGACGATTGAATAATATTATTCCATCGAATTGTCAATATTATTCAATTGACAAGAGTAAGAACTGTCATTACTTGTCAATATCTAGTATATACGTATACCGGGCGCGCGCGCACGAGCTGTTGATACGTTTCGTGTAAGATGAAAAAGAACAGCGAAGAGATTTCCCTTAGTTAACACAGGAAACGTATACTGCTGGTACTGTTTGCTTGGACGAGTGCATTCATTGTATCTCTTTATCTAACGTATTAAAATCCTATGCCTGCTCTAACACATTGAAGACCCTATCAACAGATCGAAGTGCTCAAGCACGACAGAATACATTTGAGATAGCAAAAGACTTGCGCCTGTGTACGTGCATATATTATTATTATATTATCAAGGTGTTGCAAAGGAATTGATAATACAGCGAGAGCGTTAGACAGAGCAAAACGTAGCGCTTCCCAGTTACAGTCGACCACACATTGCTAATGCATCTATCAGCAGGTCGAACGTGCGCATACTGTATATATACGTAGTAATCCATAGATTATGTGATAGTTGTAGATAAAATAGTTTTTCCACTACTAGCGTTAGAAGACGTCATTATTTGGTATGTTTTCGGGCCGAGAAGATGAATTTTCTCCTAGTAGTCAATAATAAAAATTATCTCCTACTAGTAAATAATAAAAACAATTGACAGTAATAAAATTATGATTTATTCAATAAAAATGTATAGAATAGAAATAATTTGAATATAAAACCATAGATGTCGTATAGATGCACGAATGAAATCCGCAATTCAAGAAAAAAGGTTAGGTTAACATTTAACATAAATAAACAAAGTAGGAAATACGTAATTTGGTAAACACTACTTATTAAAATAATAATTAATAGCGCAATTATGGCAGGTTATGTTAATTCCTGACGTACTGGCTTGCAATAAAATCTCGTACATCTAGTTTTACCTATATTGATTTCACCTTTTGTGACATTTCTAATTTGACGTTTCATTTCCAAAAGTACACTATTTTTATAAGTCACCACAACCTCTATGCATAGTGTCACATACGTCAAAACTAAAGTCAGCTTACATTGAAAAATAATCTTCAAAAATTAGCTTGCTTGACATTAAGGTGTACGAGATTTTATTGCAAGCCAGTGTACCAGTATTTTTGATACTCTATTTGATTTGCTTCCTTGCGGATTTCTGGAGGAGTACAACTACTGTCTGACATTTTTTTTGGTATTGTGACAAGACATGAATAAAATCTCAATTTGACATTAAATGTTTATTCATTTGTTTTTACAGACTAACATGTTTTCTATGGATATCTTAAATTAAACATTTATCGGAACGGCGTATTATATTACATTATTATTGAGAAAGCGGTTAAATATGCTAGTAGTGGAAAAAATAGTATATAAACCACGGCAGAGAAGATTTTCTCAGCCTCTTAGCCATTATTTCCCTCGACGCTTCGCGTCTCGGGAAATAATGCTACTCGGCTGAGAAAAATATCTTCTCTCCCTTGGTATATAATTACTATTATCTACTCCTAGTAAATAATGTATTCATTATTCAGTTGCTTTTGAACAAGTAATGGCACCCATAAACAATTAGCGTGATTTATAGCAGTGAGTTATTATAACTCACGCTAAATTATACAATCTGATTCGTCGAAATGAAACAGTCCACTACCATCTTTGAGGGAAGTAACGCTATTTGTCAACTCTAAATTAGATCACTTGTCAATTTTAACTTGACAGTTTCAATATGCGACACAATTTTTGAAATAAGGTGAAATGTCATTTTGACAGTTTCAATATGCGACACAAAAAAAGTTTTCTTGGAACTTGTACCTTTGTTTTAATTGTTATAGTCGTAGATAAAGTATATTATTCAACGAGCGGTAATGTAGGTAATAGCTCACTTGATGAATTACAGCACTCGGCTATCGCCTCGTGCTGCAAACCTCATCTGCGTGAGTTATTACCTACATTACCGCTCGTTGAATAATATACTATTTTTTGGCTTTATGAAAATGACTTTCTTTGTACTATGATTGTGGACATGTTCATTGTTAACCCAGTTATAATATTTGGCACTTAAATTTGGATGAAGTAGTATTAGGGAGATAATATTCACCGAAAACCGATTTTACATGTATTTTCTCTATGTCCCACTTGGCCGTGGAAACCCTGTATGTGTGTCCCAATAGTGCGGTGTCGGGCGATATCTCAATACCAGGTTGAGATACAACAAAAATTTTGAAATAGAAGATGTTAATTTTTAAATGGGCATAACCTAAAAATGCTTCCGTTTATACAGAGTGTCTCAGAAAAGCAGTATTGAATCGAAGTTTATTTTTTCAAATGGAACACCCTATATTTTATTCCATTTTTAGAATCCACTATAAAATCAACATACTTTTCGTATACCATTGTCTCTACCTAATTCTAATAGTTTTTGAAATATTTGATATTTTCTCTAATAGATGTCATATGCAGATACTATTTTTCTAAGTCATATCTTACTTATGTTTGATCCCAGAAACAAAATTTTTGGTATGCGAGTAGTCTATACTTGCAATTATTTTTACAAATTGCTAAAACTATTTTATTTAATACAGAGTGTTCAAAAAAGGGAAAGCCACATAATAAATTTCAGATCAAAAAATCTCCATTTCCTTAAATGGAATACCTAGTGTTTTTTCATGCTATTTTACTCCTAAAGGAAAGCGCTATATTTTTCGTTAAGCATGTCATATACCTATCTGCAATAGATTTAGAGATATTTTCGTTTTTAAATTCGCTTTATAAAAGACTCCATTTCAAGACAGCAATATGTTAAAACTAAGATGGCCATGGAAAACAAATAACACTCATCATAACTCTAAACTGTTAAATAGCTTACTACAGTATTTGCTCCGATTAAAATGTGTGTTTTTCTATGATTTAAGGATGAATGTTGCTCTAAAAGCACTTACCAGTACGAAGACACTATTCTAATTTGAATTGTTTGCGCATAATATTTGATCTTATTCAGTGAAATACCTATAATATTAAGTTATATCTATACTGCTGTAAAACTAATAAAACGAAAAGGAAGAAAAAGAACAAATTTTTATTTAACGCAAGAAATAATAAGAAAATTAAACAAAAATATTACTGCGCAATTGCCATATAAACTGGAGATAGCGAACTGTATAAAGACTGCAGCCTACTTCCAAGATACAAATTACTCCCCAATACAAAACAATACAATACAAAACTATACCCCAATGACACTCCTTAGACAAGGTGTTCAATATGTCCACCATTGTGTTCCTGGCAGATAGTAATTCTGTGAATAAAATTTTGATGCACCCTTTGAAGCATATTTTCATCGATTCAAAAGCTCATTGTATTCTAAATTTCATATCTTCCACTGTTGTTGGGGCAGTTTTGTATACCTGCGTTTTGACATAACCCCATAAAAAAAGTCTGGTTTCGTCAGATCCGGAGATCTTGTGGTCCTCCTCTACCGATCCATTTATTCTCAAAATGTGTGTTCAGATAATGCCTCACACATCTGCTAAAATGTGGAGGAGCCCCATTTAATTGTAACCACATTTGTCTGGTAATTTCTAGTGATATGCTGTCAATCATATTCTCAAATTGATTTCGTAAGAAATTCAAAAATGATTCTCCATCCACCGTGTTATCGAAAAAGTATGGTCCCATAACAAAACGTCCACGAACTCCACCCCACACATTAAGAGACCATCCACCTATGCTGATTATCCAGTGGAATTATCATTCTAGGATTTTCATTATTATAGTAGTGAAAATTGTGGCGATTAACAAACCCATTCTTATGAAATGTGGCTTCGTCTGTGAATACAACGTTATTGAAGAAATTTGGCTCCTGATAATTCTTGTCTAATGCCCAATTACAGAAGTTGCGTCTGTTTATAAGATCTTGTTGGCTTAGTTCTTGTACTGGTTGTACATGGTATGGGTGAAATTTGTGTTTCCGAATAATTCTGTTCGCTGATGTTTTCGGTATTCCGATATCGCTTTCTAACGTACGTGTTGACGTATGCGGATTTCCCACTACAGCTTCCAATACTAGGTGTTCATTTTCTTCAGTGGCCACCCGTTTTTGTCTTTGCAATTTCTTTTCATAGTGCACGCTTCCAGGTCTCTCAAAACGTTCTTTTAACCTGGCAAATGCATAAGTATTAGGATGCCGCTCAGCATTTAGAAACCTTTGCGCGTAAATGCGACTTGCAAGGAAACAATTCTGATCGCTCGATCCCAATGCGTAAACCATATTTATAAGTTTTGGTTGAGAAAAATTCATCATACGTTAGAATACATAAACACGTAATTGACTTATATAGAAAATACTGCTTTAAATAATCTGACAGTTTAGAGTTATGATGAAGGTTATTTGTTTTCCATAGCCATCTTAGTTTTAACATATTGCTGTCTTGAAATGCAGTCTTTTATAAAGCGAATTTAAAAACGAAAATATCTCGAAATCTATTGCAGATAGGTATATGACATCCTTAAGGAAAAACATAGCACTTTCCTTTAAGAGTAAAATAGCATGAAAAACACTAGGTATTCCATTTAAGGAAATGGAGATTTTTTAATCTGAAATTTGTTATGTTGCTTTCCCCTTTTTGAACACTCTGTATTAAATAAAATAGTTTTAGCAATTTGTAAAAATTATTGCAAGTATATACTACTCGCATACCAAAAAATTTTTTTCTGGGGTCCAACATTAGTAAGATATGACTTAGAAAAATAGTATCTGCATATGACATCTATTAGAGGAAATATCAAATATTTCAAAAACTATTAGGACTAGGTAGAGACAATGGTATATGAATATGTTGATTTTACAGTAGATTCTAAAAATGTAATAAAATAAATTTCGATTCGGTACTGCTTTGCTGAGACACTCTGCATTTTTAAGTTATGCCCTTTTAAAAATTAAACATTTTCTATTTCAATTTTTTTTTTTATCTCAAACTGGTATTGAGATATCGCCCGACACCGCACTATTGGGACACGCGGTACATGTATTATACAAATTTGACTTTTCCAATACTACTATTGTAGTCCATGGATGAAATATATATTATTATTATTATTATTATTATTATTATTAAACACTGAGAAGTGTGTGGCAGTGCCTTCTACATTTTCGTCCTAAATTATCTCCAGCCTATGATTCCGACATAAAATACGGAAACTCTGTTAGTGATAACTAGAGCACAAAATATCAAACAACGTATACATCAGGAAAAATTAAATTAATATCCACCAGTATGGTGTGCTGCAACAAAACATCGACGTCGTAGTTACCGAGCCATTTCATTCTCAAATCAAACCGTACAAAAATATTTTATTCGATCCGTACGCTCCTTTCAAAATTATATTCTAGTCTGTACGACAAAACATCTACCTTCAAGACATCATCTATACGTGTATTCATAGAAATGTTTATAGCGCAACTTTGTTTTCTTTTTCCTTTTCTTCTCCCACAGAAGCTAACAACCATTCATTCACGTGTATTCTCCTCTCGATTTTTCGAAATCTTCCCGGAATTTTTCTCGCTCATTGCAGAGATGATAGACGACACGATACGTGTACACATACATATAGATATACAGCGTTAGTAAAAAGTCCCGGAACGGTTGAATAACTTTGTTATTTGAAAATTATGTTTCTGAAATTTGGTATGGGGGTATAGTTAATATAAATGCATTTTATGCAATACAGTTTATATTTTTTTCACTTCCGGTTTAATCGGCAATACGTCCAACTTTTTTTTTTTTAACAGAACGCCCAGATTTTTTTAACACTTTTGAATGCAAAATAAAAAACTACGTTCAGGAAGTATTAAGATGTTTATTTTTATTCACAAGAAAACAGTTAAAAAATTAAAAAAGTGTCCTAATACAGAAAAATCAAGATACCTGTGTATTCAGGTTGCGATTACAATAATTGTTCAAAATGCTCTCCATTTACAATTTGACAAAAATGTAAACGGTCAGTAAAATTCCTTATTGAATTTTGTATTTGTTCTGGAGTGATGCGATTGGCTTCTTGAACTATTCTCTCTTCCAATTGTTCAAGATTATGGGGACGATTTTTGTACACTTGACATTTCAAGTGACCCCAAAAGAAAAAATCTAATGGCGAGAGATCTGGCGAACGTGCTGGCCATTCGATTGCTCCTCTACGTCCCATCCAACGTTCCGGAAAAATTTCATTCAAATAATCGCGGACATTATGGGCAAAATGAGGGGAGCTCCATCTTGTTGAAACCAAAAATGTGCAGTAGGGTGATCACCTTTGTTTGCATTTGGAAAGAGGGCCGCAAGTGCTGGAACAACCTCATTTCGCAATAAATTTAAGTAGACGTTGCCAGTTAAATTTAGAAAATTAAAAAAGTGTCCTAATACAGAAAAAACAAGGTACCTTTGAAAAAAGTTGTTGTTTAGCGTTTGCATTCTTTTTGCCGTCACATTTGACAATTTTAAAAGCGTTTTAACTTTTGCATCGCTATAAATTTACTTATTTTAGACATTGACACATTTCAGAACGAATTTTTATTTTATTTTTTAATTTATTTTATTTTATTTATTTTTAGGAAGCAAAACAGGTTTCCCCAAAACATGCTTCCATAACACTTATCATTACAATACTTATATGGTATAACTATGTATATAAAAAAAAACAAAAGCTATATTTATGTGGCATATAAACACAATGTGTTATACATATTTGGTATATAATTTCACATATGCTAGAATTGAATATTAAGTAATAGCTACTGACTATTTCAGTGCAGCGTGTCGCAGTTTATACATTTGTAACACCGAGGTTTTGAATTGAACAAAACTCAAGTGAAATATGTCAATCTCGTAACATTCAGTGTTATAGAGAAGAGTGGCTCTATATAATGGAGAATTCAGACCAACATTAGTATTTTGGCGACAGCAGTAAAACGTGTCAGGACGTCTGGAGTTTAATCTAGGAATATTGAACACGACTTTCTCAAGGAGAGCAGGACAATGGATGTTGCTATTAACAATCTTGTGTAGTGTATTGAGATCATTTAACTTTCTTCTATCTTCCAAAGATAACAAATTATACCTCAGCAAACTTTGTGAGTACTCGAAACTTGTGTGATAAAATTTGAAATTCAAATATTTTAAAAACTTTCGTTGCACTCTTTCAATTCTATTAATATAGATATTGTAATAAGGATTCCAGATCACGCATCCGTATTCCAGTTTAGAAACTATTAATAATTTATATAGATGGATAATGCAGAATCTGTCTGTAAACGCCTGAGATATCCGGATTATGAACCCTAACATTTTAAAACTAGCCCTGACTATTGCATCAATATGATATTGAAAGGATAATTTAGAATCAAATATAATGCCGAGATCTCTAATATTTGTCACCTCGGAGAGAAGATTGTTACCAATGGAGTAATTGTATTGAATTGTTATTTTATTTTTAGTGAAACGAATAAATTTGCATTTTTGTATATTAAGAAAGAGCCTATTTTTCTCACAATATTGTTCAAGATTATTCAAGTCAGACTGAATCCTTCGACAATCATCAAGGCTACCAACTTCAGAGTATAACTTGAGATCATCTGCGTATAATGAAAAATGAGAATGTTTTAATACCGTGCCAACGTCATTTATGTATAGAATAAATAACGTGGGTCCCAGATGCGAACCTTGAGGGACACCAGACGTCACATCCACATACTCAGACCTTGCCCCATTTACAACTACCGCCTGCTTCCTGTTTCTGATGTACGACTCGATCCATCTTAATAAATTGCCGTGAAATCCAATAAATTTTAATTTTTCAATCAGTATACTGTGATTAATTTTATCAAAAGCTTTTTGAAAATCAGTAAAAACAACATCTACTTGTGATGATGAGTCAATCGTACTATAAAGAAAGTTAGTATATTCTAATAAATTTGTTATGGTAGATCGATTTCCACAGAACCCATGTTGCTGTGGTATAATTATATCTTTAATTTCAGTTTTAATTGACGTGTTGATAATACATTCAAGAATTTTTCCAAAAACAGGCTGCTTAGAAATGGGGCGATAATTACTAATATCATTTATAGAGCCACCCTTATGCACTGGCGTGACCAACATTCGCTTCCAAATATCAGGAAAAATTCCACTATGGAGGGATTTATTAAATAAAATAAATAGAGGACAACTTAATGTTTTGGAGCAAGATTTAACAAAGTGAGGATGGATCCCGTCTGAACCAGAACCCTTATGTTCATTGACTGACTCAAGTGCATGAGCTATAGAATCTATATTAATCTCAGCTAAACCAATTACCCTAGAGGAATTTACATCATTTATTGCAACATCAGTCACGCCACCCACCTCAGGCTCAAATACAGAATGAAAATACTCATTAAACAGATTACACACATCATATATATTTTTCGCTGTTTGCTCATTATAGTTCATAACCTGTAGAATAGATGCTGTTTTGCGCTTAGATGATACATATGACCAAAAGTATTTGACGTCTTTTTTAACGTTTTGTTGTACTGATAACAAATAATTTAAATAATCTTGATCAACTGCTTGCTTAAAACGACGTCTTAATAGAGAAAAAGATTCATAATCGATCTGGTTATTATATTTTTTCCACCGGCTATGAGCTCTGCGCTTTTCATTATATATTTTTATTGTAGAGTGCTTGTACCAAGGAGGAAAATTCGAAGATTTTCTTCTCGCGCTGGGCACACACAAACGCACAATACGATTCAATTCATTATAAAATACATTTACTGCGGTGTCAATTTCAAGAGCCTCCAGTAACTCACTCCAATTTATTGCAGATATTAAATGATTTACCTCATTATAGTTGGCTTTTCTAAATTGCCAGTAATCGCATGGTACAAAAGAAAAACGCGAAATATTAGATGGAGTATGTAACAAGAAGGTAATGGATTTATGGTGTTGGTCCTCAGTTACTAGTGGCTCATCAACTGCAATTAAGTCAGATACCAGAGCATTTGAAATTACTAAGTCTAAAATTCTATTATTAGTATTTGCAACATTATTGTATTGATGAAAATTTAAAAAAGACAACGAATCAAGTAAAACATTTTCCTTGGCATCATTAATTAAACTATTAGACTCTAGGTAATCACCATTCTGTGTCCATCGGAGATTTGGTAAATTGAAATCCCCAGCTATCAGAAAAGCATCATTAACATGTTCATTACAAATATTGCTAACATTATCAAAAAAAGTTTCGAACTGCATCACACCTGTGTCTGGTGGTAAGTAAACACAATACATGTGAACTTTTATTTTATCACTTTGAATAGTTACCTAAACATCTTCACACTCGGTACTCCATTGCAAGCGGTGCTCTACCGACAGTCCCTTCGCTATTGAGAATTGAGATATTAATGATGTGTGGGTAGGGTGATCGTCAACGTTCTTTTGAAGAGGTTCGTATTTTGTTTAATACTGTTTATCCGGATCGTCACATTAGTAAAAGTACGGTATGGCGAACAATTCAAAAGTTTGAAGTCTTTCGTCAGGTGAAGGATTTACCTAGAAGGGGACGTCCATTAACAGCAACAGATGAAGAAACTAGTTTGAATGTGTTACTTGCAGTGGAAGAAAATCATCATCACGTGTCCACAACAGAATTAGGTCAAATTCATGAGATCTCTTAAAAATCTGCTCATAAGATTCTTAAATCAGCAAGAATGAGTTAACTGAAGATGATCCAGATCGTAGACTACATTTTTACGAAACAATGACGGAATTGATCGAGCAGCAGCCTAATGTTTTAGATCACATCATTTTTTCAGATGAGGCAAGGTTTTGTCTCAACGGCACTGTGAACAGACATAATTGTCGCTACTGGTCAATTGAAAATCCGCATTTGGATTGAAGAAGTCCATACACAGCGTCCTCAAAAGGTGAACGTCTGGGCTGGTCTTGTTGGAAACAACATCAGAGGACCATTTTTTATAAGAGGAAATTTAACTGGCAACGTCTACTTAAATTTATTGCGAAATGAGGTTGTTCCAGCTCTTGCGGCCCTCTTTCCAAATGCAAACATAGGTGATCACCCTAATGCACATTTTTGGTTTCAACAAGATGGAGCTCCTCCCCATTTTGCCCATAATGTCCGCGATTATTTGAATGAAATTTTTCCGGAACGTTGGATCGGACGTAGAGGAGCAATCGAATGGCCAGCACGTTCGCCAGATCTCTCGCCATTAGATTTTTTCTTTTGGGGTCACTTGAAATGTCAAGTGTACAAAAATCGTCCCCATAATCTTGAACAATTGGAAGAGAGAATAGTCCAAGAAGCCAATCGCATCACTCCAGAACAAATACAAAATTCAATAAGAAATTTTACTGACCGTTTACATTTTTGTCAAATTGTAAATGGAGAGCGTTTTGAACAATTATTGTAATCGCAACCTGAATAGACAGGTATCTTGATTTTTCTGTATTAGGACACTTTTTTAAATTTTTTAACTGTTTTCTTGTGAATAAAAATAAACATCTTAATACTTCCTAAACGTAGATTTTTATTTTGCATTCAAAAGTGTTAAAAAAATCTGGGCGTTCTGTTCAAAAAAAAAAAAAAAACTACACCCCCATACCAAATTTCAGAAATCATAATTGTCAAATAACAAAGTTATTCGACCGTTCCGGGACTTTTTACTAACGCTGTATATATATTCATCTCTAGATTTTCTTTCTGTACCAAGCAATTCAGCGGTGCACGTATGTATGTATTTTGTGAAGACACATCCGCACAAAATACGTGCAACTGTATATACTTACTTGTTTGTACAGCTTGAGATTTCGCAACGTCAATTTCTACCTCTCTGCATTTATATGGTTTATAGTTTTATCCTTACACAACGAGACTATGCACAAATACCTTCGAGATATTTAATGAGAATTGAATGCTCCGCGAAATTTTAGCGCTTCAATAAACCAATTTATGTTAATTATTAATTTTGCTTGTACAGAATATATAATGCTGGATGATCTATATTTACATTTCTAAATAAATTATAAGTTGGAAAAAAGCACTCAATTTAATTGGACATTATTAAATCGCAGCGAACAGGAAGTCGGAAATAGAGGCTAATTGCCTCATTTTTCCTTATTTATTCCGCTGGAAGATAAATATCCCCCGGTTGGACCGGCTAGTAATGCCTACGAAAAAATAACACCGGTTTTGGACAATTTATTCTCATGGACGTTTGATAAATTTTTGGCGAAAGAGGTCAGCCGGATGAAGAAAAAGGTTCTTTCTTGCTGCTCTCACGCAGCAACGACTCATCAGAATTAATCATTATTTGAGATTACTTTTTGTATAATAGTTACTGATAACTCCGATACTTGTCATTACAAAATGTATTAACAATTAAGATAGGAAAGGATGAACGGTAGAATATGATACGGGGAGTTCTACAGGGCTCGGTGCTGGGACCAACTTTCTGGACGACGGATTGGTATTGAATCATCTCCAGTTGTCATATCCTTCTTCAGGCGAAGAGCACTAGTTGCAACTTCTTCTACAGTAATACACCCCACGTCAAAATACAAATTGTTTATTGTGAAAGTACTGGAGAACAGCTTAGCAAAGTCATTAAAAACTGTTTGAGCCCGAGAGAGTTCTTCATTCTCAAAACAAAAAAAACAGGTGAAGAGGTATGCAGCATGAATTGAAGGTACATCAGCTTTATGAAAGCTATATCTTGTATTACTATTAGAGGGAAAATTATTAACTGTTAAGTGAGTATTAATATCGAATGAAATTTTTAGAGGAGGGTGATGTCAGTCCTCAGGTAGTAATTGATCTAAATCATGTGCTATTTCGAAGCTCCACTCTAGGTTCGTCAATACCAAATCGAGTAAACGTGCATTAGCATTAGTAATGGTATCAATCTGTCGAAACTGATTAATACGAGGGAAGATCAGTAAGTACCCGTGTTTGAAGACAGGTGGCGCTGCTGTGGAAAGTTGGCATTACCGTCGTGTACTACCATCTGTCAGACAACACCATAATAAATTTCAGACTGATTCATACGTTAAGTAATTTTTATTTGGCAGCCATTTGTATTACACGTGTTTCGTGATTCTCGATAAAATGGAAAAAGAGCCAATATGTTTGGACCTCTTTAAGAGAAATTCGCAGTTTTTGCGTCGAGTCGTCAACGTCGATGAAACCTGGATCCATTATTATACGCCAGAGTCCAAGCGCCAGTCGAAACAATAGATTTTTCGGGGTGAATCTGCTCCGAAGAAGGCAAAGACGGTCCCATCGGCCGCCACGATTTTTTGGGATTCCAAAGGAATAATCCTCATGGACTTTTTGCATAAAGGAAGAACGGTCACGGGACAGTATTATTCGATATAAAATTGAAGGAGACACGGTTAAGAAAAAAGTGCTGTTTCACCACGATAATGCCCCAGCACATTCATCCAGAATTGTCGCGGCAAAGTTGCATGAACTGCACCACCCACCGTACTCGCCTGACTTGGCTTCCTGCGACTTCTTTCTGTTCCCCAAAATGAAAACGTGGCTCGGGGGAAAAAAGATTCAGCTCAAACGAGGAGGTTATCGTCGAGACAGAAGCGTATTTTGCAGAGTTTGACAAATCGTATTTTTTTGGAGGGGTTAAAGATATGGTAGAAACGTTGGGAAAAGTGTATTGTACTAAAAGGTGATTACGTTGAAAAATAAAAAAAAAATTGTGAGAAACTTCCGTCTTCTTTCCTAACACGGGTGTTTATTGATCCGCCCTCGTAATTATGGATTTTCTATCGTAAATATTAGAATTAAAAAATGGGGCATTAAAATCACCCACAATAATTACATTTTTACCAAGCAAAGTAGTTGCCAGCGCATCAAATAATACATAAGAATCCTCGCAATTTACATCTACTGGTACATACAGTACGGTCGACCATCCTAGAGTCAATCGATGTCATCCGATCGGGTATGCAAAACACCGCCAACGTGTTCACAGGCAGGTTCAGTTTCTTCCTGTCAATTTGACAGTATCGCTCCTTTGTATGTATTTATTATACTACTACTGTATTGTTCTTCTGAATTGTTCATTTCAGCTTGGAGATTCTTTTGAGAATTTATTGTCCCCCTTTATCCTGATTTTCCATAGAATCTTGTTTTTTTTATATCTTAAACAAGAAATCTGACTTTTTTTAAAGGAATTTATATTATTTGTGGAAGGACTTTTCTGTTTGAAAGGAATATATTAATCTCTTTTTAAAATTGTTTTTATTTTCATAAGAATTGCACTTTATATCATGGCATTACGTTTCTTACTGAACGCGTCTGTTTTTTTATTTCATACGCTTTCGGATGACATTGACTGACCCTAGGACGGTCGACTGTACTGTATACAGTTAAAATGTATATTGTATTAAACTGAAGGTGACATTTGCATGAGACAACATTAATAATTGGCAAAAAATTACTCATAACAGTCATGTCATCTACAGATGTGTCAAGTTCATTCGAAAATGCAACAAGAACACCTCCACCGGTAGTTCGCGCAACTGAAGAAAACTTTCTGTCAGATCTGAGCACGTTAAACAAATATACATACCGAGTGTTCCAACATGAGTAACAAGTTTCGGTATTAGGGAAACGGATGTAGTTAGAAATTTGAAAAGTAGAGTAAATCGGCTAAGAGAAAATGCTGGAAATTATTTTCGAGTTTCTGAAATGGCCTCCAGGGGGCGTAATTGCCATCCTGAATTTTAAACCCCGTTTTCTGCAAAATTTTCTTATATTAATGATAGTCATAGTGAATACTATTTTAAAGCCGAGACAAATTCAAATATTTTTTGTTAAATGCATTTTGCTCTATCTCTGAAAAGAAAGTGGTGTGGGGGAGGGGGGGGACGCTAGAATATTTTCGGAAATAAATGTCGATAACTGTAAAAAAGACTTAACGTATCTTAATAAACTTGGAGTCGTTACAAAGAGGTGAGAGGTGAGGTGATTGTGTCTGCTTACCTTGCCGCCAGATGGCGTTTTCTGACATAATCGCAAAAAAATTAACTTACTGCAAAAAAACTAAATGCAATAATATCACTTTTTTACGTCATTACATAGTCAAACAATTGCCTAACAAGCCAGTGAGAATGGCATCTCAATATCTTTATCCTAACCTAAGATATGAATAAAAGAAATTTATACTAAAAAGAAAATTACATTTTGGGAAGCATTTCCACTTTAAGGTGTGTTATTAATGTCTAATTATTATTCCTAATTTACCAAATAAAATGCTAATTTATTATTTGGGATGCCAAACGATATTTTAAAATAATTTCCAGCATTTTCTCTTAGCCGATTTACTCAATAATTTTTTTGTTTCAAATTTCTAGGTACATCCGTTTCCCTAATGTTAAGAGAGATAATTGATACTTTTTTTATTTCATATGTTTAGCTTTCTCAAGATCTATAACCCTAAAATAATGCCGATTATACAGGGTGTTAAATATCCTCTGACTCTAACTTTCGCACGGGAACAGGTTCCGAGACGTCATATTCTTGGGATTTAGTATTGCAGTCCATTTCGTCCTAATATCATCTACATCAGCATCTTCGATGCCTCCGGAAGTAGCTATAAAACTAATCTCTTCGATGATATTTTGAATATCATTTTCATAATTGGTGTGATCTCCAACAATTTCTCTGAACAACCTTTTCCAAACACCTCATTCCACTCTACGTCGATATTTTTGATAGCTTTCATAATATTAAATTGTTTCCACCAAACTCGCACCCTTATCAGTTTCTTCAATGAGTTGTCCCATCGTTTTCTTTTTTAATAATAAGCCTTGAATGTTGCTATTGCGCCTTGATACATAGGCTGTAAGATGAGAAGAAGAATACCATTTCAACGAGAAAATCGGTACACAGGGTCTCAAGTTCCACAGGATGTCCTGGCGCATTGTCCAACACCAAAAGAGCTCGTGGTTCAACTCCAATATCCTCGCAATATTCGTTTACTGCTTGGCCGAAACAAGTTTTAAACCAGTCGATAAATAAATTTTCTTTCATCCAAGCCTTAGGGTTACTTCGTTTAAAAAAAACTGGTAAATTGTTTTTGGAATAACCATTGATGGCACGAAGAGTTTCTGATTGATAAATCAACAACGGTTTCAATTTTAATTCTCCGGATGCATTTCCGCCCAGAAGAAGAGTTAGTCGATCCTTGGCTACTTCATGGAGGTAAACGTACGTGTTGGCATTCGTTTCCAATCTACATTAAAAATTAAATTTGGTTTTGTATTGGATATTTTTCAGCTGATTCTACGTCGGCACTAGTTGATTCGCCAATCACTTTAAGATTATGCAAATTTGATCGTTTCCTAAGCAGATCAAACCAACCTTTGCTTGCATTAAAAACGTCTTTTCCTCCATGTTGAGATTTTAAATGATCCCAAAGACTAAGTGCTTTATTCATTATAATTTGAGTACTCGCAGAGGCATGTGGTGTTGATTTAGATCCTGTATCCATTTGCTTAATAAATTTTCCATTTCTGTCATCAAAAAACATCTGGTTCGTGAAACTTCATCGCTGCAATTGGAGTACCTAACACTTTCGCCAGCTTTTTTAATTTTGTCTTTTTGTTGCACAATCGATCGCACTGTAGACTCAGGCAATTTAAAATTCCTTCCTACAACTGTAAATTTACGACCACTTTCTATTCTTTCTATAATTTTCTTCTTCTTTTCTAAAGTCGCTACATTGCGAACATTTTTAACCGATTTTTTACATTGTCTTTTTGACATTACAAAGGGATAAAGAAGTAGGGGAGACCGGTGTCAATTGTAACAGGTGTCAAAAGTAACGCGCCCGATAACAGTGGCATCTCTTTAAATTATAGTGAAATACGAGTGGGAGGTAGAGCAAAAAGCTATACGGTTATCTGTCATTCAGTTAGTGTGCGTCTTCTAAGCACGCCGCTCTTTTACTAGGCCAATGCTTCTAAACCACTGAAAAAGTAAATATCTGAGATGCCAGAAATTGTTCTCTTAAGCTTGAAGTGTTTAGGTTGACAATATTTTAATGTAAGGGTTGGCTTTATTGTAGTTTTAGCTTTATTTTTCAGTGAGCAGTGGTTCGTTGTTTTGCCCAAAAAACTCAGAAATATAAACAGCATATTTCTAGGTTATAGGGTGTCGATTGTAACACGTGCTATGGTGTCGATTGTAACGTGTTACAATTGACACCTAAAGTTACTTTTCTCACGAAATATTCTCGTTACAGTTCATGCTGAAAAATGGTAAAACCGAGACAACGGAAGACAGATAGGGGACTGATCCCTAAAATTATTTATGAAGAAGCAGCAAGAAAGGTAATAGATAATAACCAGTCTGTTAGAAACATAGCTAAGGAATATGGAATGTGTCATGTATCGTTAAATCGATTTGTGAATGCTCTACGAAACAACGTACAGCGTAATGTAGGATGCAATGCTCACAATAGGGTGTTTAGTATTGAGCAAGAATACACTGCTAGTAAAATACTGTGAAAAAGCTGTCGATTTGTATTTTGGTCTTACTACAAAGGATCTTCGTAAACTAGCGTTTCAATTTGCATCTGCTAACAGGCTTAATTATCCACAAAAATGGAATGATACAGAACAGGCTAGTGAAGATTGGCTCGCAGCTTTCCTGAGAAGAAACCATCGTTTAACACTTCGCACCCCTCAAGCAACCAGCCTTGCTCGCGCTATGAATTGCAATCGGGAGAACGTCTCCAATTTTTTTAATAAACTGGCAACTGTAATGGAAAGACACAGTTTTGAACCACACAATATTTACAACATTGACGAGACTGGTGTCTCTACTGTTCAAAAACCAAGCAAGGTAATAGCTAAAAAGGGAACTAAGCAAGTAGGATCAGTAGCATCCCAAGAACGTGGAACACTTGTTACCCTATGTGTGGCTGTAAACGCAGTTGGCAACGCAATTCCGCCAATGTTTATATTCCCCCGGCTACACTTCAAGGACCATTTTATTAGAGATGGTCCTATTGGATGTATTGGGAGAGGAAACAAGTCCGGATGGATGCAAGAGAATGAGTTATTTGACTTTATGAAACACTTTGTGAAGCACGCTAAACCCAGCGCGACTAATAAAATGTTGATATTATTAGACAACCATTCTTCACATGTATCTATTTCATTGATCGATTACTGCAGAGCTCATTTTATTACATTATTGTCGTTTCCCCCACATACATCGCATAGGCTCCAACCACTAGATCGAGGAGTATATGGTCCCTTTAAAAAGTATTTTAACAACTCTGCAGATCAATGGATGCAGCATAACCCAGGAAAACGTAGGACAATATATGATTTACCATCAATTGTTAAAGATTCACTCCCTTTAGCTACTACTCCATCAAATATTCAAGCTGGTTTCTCTTGCACTGGTGTTTGGCCGTTTAACCGTGAAATATTTCAAGATTGCGATTATCTCCCAGCTACTGTAACTGACAGACCATTAGATGTCGACCATCCGGTGGTTGAAGATAATGTATCTAATGGTAAAAATGAATCAAGAGAACAAAAAAACCAAACAAAATTACCAATAACTAAAGCTGCCAGTTTAAATGATAGTCAACCACAACCATCGACGACCACAGCTACTACTTCTTCGCCGCAACCAGGGCCATCGACAGCGAGAAGTAGTACGTTTTCCCCTCAATCACGATCGACTGAATTCATTTCACCCGAGATCCTGAAGCCATTACCTAAAGCAAATCACTCTGAATCTAGAAGAGGCGGCCGAATGAAACGAAAAACTGCAATATTGACAGATTCTCCAGAAAAGCTCTTAATTGCAGAACAACATTCAAAAAAAAAGTTGCAGTAAAACGCAAAATCGGCCAAGGTAACACAAAAACATCCGCAAGGTTGACAACGGATAAAAGTAGATGCAAACGAAAGAAAATGGCCAAGAAAGAGCCAGTAGAAAAAGACTCCTCTGATTCTTCAGATAGTGACACTCCATGTTTGGTGTGTTGTGAACCCTATTCTACGAGCACAGAAGATTGGTTACAATGCAGAGCGTGCAAAAAATGGGCACATTTACACTGCACCGATAAAAGTCCATTGCACATTTGCATAAACTGTAATTCTGATTCTGAAGGATAACTAATCATTATATTGTTATTATTTTACTTTTTATAACTTTATGTAAAAGAATACATATATTTTTGAAGTTTTGTTAATTACTTGTGTCACTATCGATGACTGTTACAATTAACACCACCCTTGTTACTATTGACACCAAGTAGGTGTCAGTTGTAACAGTTGTGGAAGACTCCTAAAAAGTTGTTTAACTTTGTAATAACATAATTTTTGTAAGGTTTATTGCCGAAAAGCTGTAGCCAATGTAGTACACAATTTTACGAAAGTAAATTCACCTTTTCAAAAGGCAAGATAAACTCAAGAAAAATTAATAAGTAAATTTTGTTACAATTGACACCGGTCTCCCCTACCGTCAAACGGGGTGAAATGGATCAAAATTCTCGATTTTCTATATATTTGCATATTTTTTTGAAATGAGAAAAATCTGTAAAAAATATATGTCAAAGATACAGGTCTGAGGCATAAATTGCTGGAACGGGTTTCTGAAATGACCTATTAGATTTTTTTTTCTCAAAGAGTGATCCGTTTCACTCCGGGTATCGGGGTGAAGCGGATCAGGTGTTTAAATACCGTTATTTTTATCACTCTGGATGGTTAAATGGACTACAAAAAATATTTTTAAAAATGTTGCAAGCAATTTTTCTTAGAAAAAAATATGTTTTATCACATTTTATGAAAAAAATAAAATATACACTTTCCTTGGGTAAAAAACATAACAAAAATGAAAGTATTCTAGGTAGGAACATTAAAAGTTATTCTAAATTATAACTAGAGATATTTCTAAAAGTAAATGTTCCCCTTCTTAGAGGTATTGCATGAATTTTTGTTATAATATACTCTAGCTTGACCACTACGGTATCGTCAATTTCGTGATAGGCAAAAGTTATTTCTTTTTTTGATGACTTCGCCTTAAACATTTAACTGTACCCTCATCGCCTAAAATTACTTCAATTTTAGCAGCATAAAATCTATCTCTTTTGTTCGTGACAAATTTAACGACAACAAATTCTCCAAGCTGAAAACTTTCATCAATTGCCACAGGAAAGTCTTCTGAAACGTCGTCGTCATTTTGTAATTCTGAACAACTCATCTGGCAACTCATATCAGTACCATCTTCCTCCTGCTCCTGCGAACTTTCATCTTCTTTTTCAAAGTCTTTCTTAGAAACACTTTTTCCTGCTATCACTTTCATTTTTTTACCTCTGTTTGGATTCTCGCTTGAGCTTGTTCTTAGTTCCCTCAAGTGATCAATAATGGTGTCCGCCCATCTTTGCTCTACATTTCCTTCCTCGTTATCTTCATTATTGTTTTCTCTTTTTTTCAAATGTTGTATTTTTCTGAGGGTGTGGTTTGGATTAAATGGCACAATGCCACAAGCCGTGAAACCTGCTTTGGTGTTTAAGGCTGATTTCAGACCCACTTCTTCTAACAATTTAGGAAAAACGGTTTTTGGGAGAACCTCTCTGTTTTTGATTTTCCACTTTGTGAATATATTTCGCCAAGCCCGCTTCAGGGGTCGAAAATAAGCGACATCCAAGGGTTGTAGCAAATCTGTCGAATTGGGTGGTAAAAGTATAAATTTTATGTTATTATTTTCACACTGCTCAATAACATTAATTGTACGGTGACTGCATAAATTGTCTCCTAGCATGACCTTTGAGGCTTCTAATTTTCTAAAGTAGGGCAGTGCAATTGATACGAACCAGTCCTCAAACGTTATGCTATCAAACCAACCATTCATTGATCTGTTGTACCGAGCACCTGGAAAGCCCCCATCTGCCCACCCTTCGTACATGTGTTTTGCTCTATATATAATATAAGGCGGCAAAAGTGTTCCATCTCCAGCAACTGAAAACATAACGCTTGTACTGCGTTTCGACGTATCGATAACTCGATGAGAGTGTTTTGATCCCCTTCTTACGACAATTTTCACAGCTCCTGGATCATCTGTGAAATTGGTTTCATCATAATTAATTACATTTGATGGTGGAACGCCTTCCAGATTCTCTCCAGGATGACGAAAATACTGTTCAACTGTTTCGTAAGAGACGGCAGCCCTAACTCTTTTTGTATTTTCAGCTAATTTTACTGTAAGATTTTTGTGTCGCTCCATAAATATTTTGAACCAATCTGTTCCAGGCATGTTGTCTTTAAATCTTTTTTCAGTTTTTCTCGCTTTGTTTAGATATTGTTGTACCATAAACCGAATATCAATACTTTGTAGGGGAAATCCCCAATCCGCACACACTAACAGACAGTCTACCAACTTTCTTTCCTCGAGGTCAGATAGGACTGGTTGTCCTCCAATCGATCTAGACTCACCGCCGACGCGATATTTCCGCTGTAAGGATGAACAACTAAGTAATTACAACCTCTTCTATTTTTGTCAGTACCAACAATACGTAACGCGGGCAAACTCTCTCGTCAAACTCTTTCTAACGCCTGATCATCCTAGCAACATATCCTGACCTGTAATTGCCGTGAATCGTACGCATATTGTCAATCCTAAGAACATTCCATAAAAATACATCGGTGATCCGTTTCACCCCTTCTGATCTTTTTCACCCCACTTGACGGTATCTACTCAAGATCCTAAGTAAAATTTATACAACTTTAATTCCCCCTCTTCCGTTTAATCAAAGACAATAGGAACCATGTTTATTTACTACTTAAATAAATGAAAGTTCCAATTAACGAATTATGATTGATACCGTTATAAAAAAAATACCATCATTTAATAATTCCACCCAATAATTCCTTTACAACCATGTTATTATTTTCGGACGGGGATTTTAATGATGAGATTTCTCCAGGAAACATAATATTTAAGCGACTAATTTTGATATTATACGAGATAGTATTCGAGGAATCCAATTAGGTAGGACGAGAAGAAGGAAAAATTATAATCCGGAGCAGTACGAGTTTCGTCCTGTTAATATAAAATTCCGATATGAATTTTTTAGTCCTTCCTCTCTCATTTTCTTCGGCGTTTTTTTTTTTTTTCTCTCTTCTCGCTCGAATATTTCCTTACGACAGCTTCAAATTAAATTAATAAAATTAGAGATAACAGGCTAAAAGAAAAATTATTACCGCTATCGCTGGATTGGAATTGCTTTCGAACATTTTATTTTACAGGGAAATCTGGGGACTATATTCGATTGATTCATGAGCCCACCTGTACACGTATTACACCGTCACAATGCGTCATAATATAATAGACGTGAAATAATACCTCCTATGGTTTCGAACACTACATCACCTCGGCAAATTACCGTTCGGTGTCTCCGAAGTCGTTATGTCGCACGAAAATAAATCCGCAATAAAATCGAGCTCTCGTCGTCTAGGCGGGTATTCCCCGTATCTGCGTGTGTGCGATGCCAAAATCGTGCTCGCCCCGTTGTACGGAGTCGGGCATGCATAAATCGAACATTATCCGAACGTTCCAGGTTATTAATTCCCAATGCGATGTATTTAGGAGCGCGGCCTCCCCGAAAGTCGATCAAATTTTCGATCTTCGCGTTTTTTTTTTGGGCGTTTTATTGTTTTCGTCGTTCGCAAATTGGAGATATGCGCTCGAAAGCACTATTGTCGCGTTGTTATTTGTGTACGAGAAGGATGGAGGATTTATCGATAGCCGGATGAAATTTAACAATGGTTGGTCGATATGTCGGATGTGTATTTAATGTTCTTTTCTATTGTTGGATTTAATGATGCTTTAAAAATGGTGTATCTATAAAAGGTGAATAAGAACGTTAAGTTTAAAGTCAATCGTGAGCGTCTTTAAGACCGTCTGGTTTTCCGTGGAGTCAACAGCTGCACTGTTTCTTCTGCAAATGTGGCTGTTTTTCAACAATTTCTGCCTTTAGCTTGTCAAGTAATGATGCGTAGCACGATCCTGTAATGATTTTTAATGTTTGAGGATAATCGATTAAGATTAAGATTTGTTCTGTAGTACATACTTGTCTACTTGTACTAATTTGTCAGTTAAGTCTCTGTTTTGCTACTTCGTACTATCGCTGAAGTATCATCCGCATACATAAGTGTCAGATTCTCAGTGACATTCAGCAAATCATTTAGGTAGAACTGAAATAGTATCGGTCCTAAAATTGATCCTTGTGGGACACCCATTCGTACTTCCTTCCATGCGGTGACAAGTATGACCTGATCCACTCCGAAGCGATTTCCCTGAAACCCATCAAGTTAAGATTGTCAAGCAGCTGTTGATGGTGTACACAGTCGAACGCCTTTGTTAAATCCATTAGGATACATACTGCTGATTCTCTTTGATTTAGTACATCGAGTCGTGGAACTATTCAGCCAAATTCAGTAATCCTCTTTAGCATAGTTTTCCTCAAATATTTTTGATATATTTGAGTATAGTTTTTAATGTCTCTTTTATCTCCTCTTTTGTGTATTGGCCTTATCAAGGTAAACTTTAATAATTTCTGGAAGAAGCCTTTTTGAAATGATTTATTCATAATATCTGCTAAAGGATGCGCCAGTATGTCTGCACAATATTTTAACAGAGAAATGGGGATCTCTCATATCCAATTGAATTTGTGTCAAAAAATAAAAACCAATTTCGTCGCTTATAGGCTTAAAAAAGCAAGGCCTAATCTGTATGATTTTGTTCTGTCAAATTATCCTAAAATGGCTGAAAATGGAAACGTGTTGTGTTAGGTTTGAACCAAGCACTTGAAATTATCAAAAGTTTGAAGAAAAGTAAAGCTGCCACTAGTATTGTCCTAATTTATGGTGTGGAAAGAATAACAGTTAACGATATCAAAAGCGATGCTGATATGATTGAAGAGCATGGAGGACTGATGGAGACGTTAAACCATGAAACCTGCAAAATTTTACCAACTCGATAACGCGATATACCAATGGTTTATTCGAGCCAGGAATCAAGGGATCTCACTTTCAGGTCCTATAATAATGACCAAGGCAGTTGAAATCAATAAGAAACTAGAAGGAGATCCAACTTTCAAAGCAAGCATAGGATGGCTTGATAAGTTTAAGTTTCTCCATGGTATTCGATAACTAGACATTCGTGGTGAAACACTTAGTGCAAATAGCGAAGTCGTTGCTGATTTCAAACAACAACTAAGCTTTGCCACAAAAAACATTGGCATCATTTTCGAAGAGAGCAGCCGCTGGTTTTAGGATCCAAAAGTTATGATCTGTGCAAGTGCCACCGGCAATCATCGCTTACCTTGCTTGTAATAGGTAAATCCATGAAACCACGTGCTTTCAAAAATTTTAATATGAACGCATTGCCTGTGAACTATTATGGACAAAAAAATGCTTGAATGGACCAAACATTTTTTTATGATTAGTTCTACAACGTATTCGTACCTCAAGTTAGAGCTCATATGGTGGAAAAAAAGTTGCCGCAGGAAGCACTGCTTTTAATGAATGCCCCGACACACCCCACTTGTGAACTCAAAAGTTATAATGGCAAAATAACATGTTTGTTTCTTCCAGCGAATACAGCTTCATTTATCCAACCAATGGACGAGGGCATAATAAAAAATCTGAAGCGACATTACAGAAAAGCTTTTATCGAAAGCTTGCTTTCATATCATGACGCTATGAGTGTTAAAGAATTTTGGAAGAAATAAAGGAGGAGAAGTAACAGAATGGTTGGCATGTGACAAAATGGATGGGGCCTTTTAAATTTTGAGCAATGATGAAATTGTTTCTGGTATGACTACCAAAGAAGAAGAAGAAGTTGATGACTACGGAGGCTTAGTTCTTAACCAAAAACCTACAACTAGCCACTTAGAAGCAGAAGTAATGTTATCAACGTGCATCGATATGTTTGAAATGCAAGACGAAGCAAAGAATAGATTCTATTTCTGCGTAAAATACGAAACATCGCCGCGCAGGAAGCTCGAACAACACACAAATGAGTCAGGCAATAATAACTTAAAAACTAAGTTGGCGTTGGAAATCATTGCGCATCTCTCCTTAAATTAATTTAATTGAATAAGTACAGTTTCTGCTTTCGATAGTTAATTTTGCTTTGCTAATGAAATTAACTTATTCCGAAATACGACAAATTGGACGAAGCTCAAAAAAGTGCAACTAGAAGCATTAAAAGTGTTTTATTAGTGTTGCCATTTTTGCAAATCACAAACTTGTTGTTGTGTGGTATCTGCTCCAATTGTAGCGTCATCATGCTGCTCCATTCTTATTTGGAATGTACAATTATTTATTTCTTACACTTCTGAATTTAAAACTTTTCATAATTTCCTGTTTCCAGTTACAATAGTTTCCCTACAACATATTACTGTTATTTAGATAAGACCGGTACGTACTCGAAACTAAGTCCGCAAACAGGGGAAACCCCGAAATAATCTCTCTCTTCTTTTCGGGGGGGAAAACTCTCCAATTATGGGAAAGTACACAAATCCCTTCGTTTTTAATTACGTCCTTAAAAAGTTCGTCGGCGACCGTTACCACTGCATACACCAACTCTGTTAATATTTGCGTTAACAGGATACAGAAGCTCTCGGCTGCTTACTTACCTAACGTAGCCTATCCCCTTCGCTCTTGCCAGTCATGAATTCTTAACGGACCCCACAGTACGGTTCCAGAGTTGAGACACTTCACCGGCCTATTTCTGCGACGTTAAGAAAATTATATTTCCCGTCGGATAACGTTTAATAAATTGGCAGCTTTAAAATATTTACGTTGTCGCTAAAGACTTGATTATTATACAACCTATATTACGACCTATAAGTAAAAGATTTATTTTAACAAAACCCCAATACACAATAACACCCAAAATCTAGCATAGTAATCCTGTTTGAATGGGGATTTAGCGATTCGATTCAGGAACGTGCGTTTCACGGGAAATCCACGTGCCAGCATATTCTCTTAATGCTCGCGACACATCACGCCACGCGTCGGATGCTCCGATCGATAACGATGACGCAGTTTAAATAAACATTTCTTAAGATTGGATACGCTCTTGCTCCTATTCATTTCTATCCCTCCTTTCGCGACGCGTGCCTCCGCTAACCCTTAACCGAAGGATATCCGCTCGCGTTGGTTTCGAAATCTCCAAATTCATCCCCGTTATCCCCCTCTTTTGTAATTTTACTGTTATTATATTACGTTTTCCCGAAAACGACGATATGGGGGGAGGGAAGAGGGACGAATTCATTTTTTTGGGGGGGAAATCGAGAGGACGCGTGCCGTGTGGTCGTGTCGAATACATTCGGGCCCTGGTAGGGGGGAATTTAGTTTCGATTTGGGACGGTTAAAGAAGAGGATGTGCTCGGATGGTGGGTGGCCGCGCTGGTGAAAGAAGAAGGAAAAAAAAAGAGAAAAAGATTGCGGGTATAATACGTGATGATTGGTTTTCTGTGTGAAATGCAATTTCCACTGGGAGGGGGGGGGGCAGATGGAAGGTAGGGAAAGAGGACGCCTTGTTGAAGAGTAAATTGATTTTTGATTATTTTCGTTTTTTTTTCCCTCACGAGCAGCAAGATTTCGGGTGAAGTAGATGCTTCCGAATTGATTTCAAGCGAAAATAGTATAAACAACATGATTTGGTTTCCTTCCCCCTGCTATCAGCGACGTAGCAAGCGGGGGGGCTGCAGAGGGGCCCACGAGCCAAGTACCAATGGGGCCTTATTTAATACTTACCATTTTTATTTGTTTATTTTAATTTTTTTGTGGTAAATAAAAGACACAGAAAAGGAAAAAATACCGCGAAATAAAATGCCAACAGTCAAGGGATGATAGCTTTAACGATTTAGAAACAAAAACATTTAATACACCATGGGTCTATCTGTAAGCGTAAACGAAAAAAAAAAATTATTTCTAAAAGCCTTATTTGGTCAAACTCTACAAGGACACTCATCCATATTGCTTCTTAAAAAACCAAAAAACCATATCAAACATTTAGAGTTGAAAATAACTGAAAACAACGACAAAAACGAATTATTTAATTAAATAATTAGGAATTAATTACGTTTTCCCATGGTGTATTAAATGTTTTTGTTTCTAAATCGTTAAAGCTATCATCCCTTGACTGTTGGCATTTTATTTCGCGGACACCCTGTATAGATAAATAAATAAACTAATTGATTATTTCTTATTTTTTATTTTTTTTGTTTTTTTTTTTTGTTAAAAGCTCAGAATTAGTTTTGCAATTTAAAAACTTGTTTCTGAAAGTAATCACATTGTCATATGCTGTATTTAAAATAATTAATGCTTTTGGTAAATCAAAATTTTTAGTTTGCAATAATTTAGAAGCAGCATTAATTGATGTTAATAATTCGATTTGCATGACAATATGGAATATTGTTTCAAATCGTTCGATTTTCTTTTTCAAATTTCATCATCAATCATTCTCTTCACTTACGTTATTGAAAGTAAGTATTATTTGTGCTAGTGTCCGAATTATATCATAAGAAGAATTATATTTAAGAGCAAACAAACCATCGTTCCTGGAAGACCACCGAGTTGGATTTAATCTTTTCAGTGGAATTTTTTCACTTCCTGTCTTAGACATTAATAAAGCGCACCTTTTAATACTATTAGCAAAGAATGTATAAACATTTTCTACAAAATCAGAAAAATAAAAAAAAGACTTCTATAACGTTGGACACTACATCATCAAGCACCAAATCTAAATTGATAACCAGATGACAGGTTATTTTTAAGTCGAATGTCTCAACACTAACAATTAGATCATGGAACACAGAAATTATAATTATTAGGTACACACATATACAGGGTGTTTCCTAATTGAATGTCAATATTTTAGGGGACGATTTTTTGGTCTATTTTAAAAAGAAAACTTCATATGAACTTCATATGACCTAAACGTCTGTCAAAATAGGTAGCTGAAATTTCGTACGAACGCCACTGGTGGAATTAAAAAAAAACGTGGTGCACTCAATAATGCCTCTTGATACATAGTACACGTTAACCACATTTCATTAAAATATCTAAAGTAGTGTTAGAGGAATTAATGAAAAACGATTTATTTTTGAAAACTTTACCACCCTGTATCTCAAAACTTAAAACGTTTAGGTCATACATTAATATGAAGTTTTCTTTTTAAAATGGACTAAACAATCGTCTCCTAAAATATTGACATGCAATTAGGAAACACCCTGTATATAATATATCCTGATAAGTTGTTTTTTTCGGCATTTCACTTTAATTTATTAATTTTCAAAATACAGATTGCATGTTAACAAAAAAAAAATTATTTTGATTAATTTTTTCGAATAAGGCACAAATAGACATAAATTTAAAAAAAATAAAAGAACATTTAGAACTTAAATTGAATCAAACATTAGCTGCCTGCTATACTAGAATAGAAACTATTCAGAGCGAATTTCACATTTTTGTTGATGATTGATAGCCTGCCGAAGAAAGCGTAGTATCGTTGGTCAAGATAAAAAGACTGAATATGTTTAACATTGGCCTGGCAGATGATGTTCTCTGCAGATTCTGTCAGGAGGACGAAGAAACCCCAGTTCATGTTTTGTGCCACTGCGATGGCCTAGTAAGGACAAGGTTTTTAGCAATTGGCGTAGAGAACCCCACAGTTAATGGCTACGTAAAAGAGCCGCCCTTAAAAATGATAGGCTAAATTAAGAAGGCAAAATTAGAGAGCATCCTCTAGGAAACAGTTGAACAGTTGAAAAATAGTAACACAACAACACTTCTTTTTGTACCAAATATCGGAGCCTAAACAGGACATAACAAGCATTTGCAAGTCTTTGACATAAATTATGAATATGGGTGTACCATGTCAAACCACATTCAACATGGAGTCCTAAGAATTTGGTAGTCATTACTTGCTATATTGACTTGTTCTCCAGTTTAAGTAATGAAGACGTATCTACTGTCCAAGGTTGAGCACAGAAATTAATAAAAAGTGTTTGGTTTTTATTCAAAATCGATTCATTTTGGTGGAACCAATTTGAAAACGTATCCATCATGTCTTGGGCAACTCTTCCCACTTTTAAAATGTCCTGGTCTCCACAAAGGTAAGTATTTCCTTGATTTCACCCCATTTACTTCCGCAACAAGTTGCCTTCCCGAGAGATAAGAGTTTATCCATTTCCGTACATTACCATGCAAGCCATAAGATTCTATTTTTTTTTAGTAAAAGCGTATGATCTACTAGGTCAAAAGCTTTCCTTAAATCCATAAATACATCTACACATCTATTGTGTTTATCCAATTGCCAGTGTAATTCGTTTATGATTTGTTTTTTTGAAATCCATGTTGTGCTGAATTTATAATCTCATTCCTGATGATGATCTGGTCGACGACATGGTCCTGAAATCACTGTGATGAACCACTATGAAACTCTTATCTCAGACTTCTGGATTTTCATCAGATAGCGTAGAAACCCTTTTATATGAAGAACTAGGTCTAAAAAGGGGTGGCTGCACGATGAAATCCGGAAACGTTGACGCATTCGATAGGTCACTTCAGAGATGAATTTGGCCATCATTAGAGGATACTGGGGTAATGACAGTCAACGGGTAATTGTGGTCAGCTACATATTTCATTAAGGCGGTAACGGAGATCGCTCTAATTGGTGCTGCCTACTCGCGGAACGCTCGCGAACTACTTCATGAATGCACGCCATATTGGCAGTTTGGGCCGTTTGGTCGCTGAAAGAACTGGAGTGTTTTCGTGCTGTTTGTTATAAGAAACCCTATTACTTGACGAGCCGTTTTTGAACGTTCTACTGTTCTTGTTGATGAACCAGTGATCGCACAGTATTAAGGTAAGTTCTACGACTGTAATCACTGTCGTTTACAACAAAATTTGAAAAGATTAGATTGAATTTTCTCGTTAAATAAAACCACGCGTTCAGGGTAATGGTGGTCACAATGCTTGGTGCACTGGCAGTCATCAAGTCGACTGACCATCATAACCCCATAGGTATCAATTTAGTTTGTCTTATGTTTCAGATGGTAAGTATAGAAGAAAAACGGAAAAGGCTAAGTGGACAGCAGAAGACCTGAATAAAGCCAAAAAGGCTGTTGATGATGCCTTGTCAATGAGGAAGGCTGCTGAAAAATTTGGGTTACCTTTCAGCACATTACAAGTCAGATTAAAGAATGGCATGGATTCTGACCCTCGTTTAGGCAGGAAATGTGACTTTCCCTTTACCCATGAAGAAGTTCTCGCTGATCATGTGAAGAAATTGTCTAAAATTTTCTATGGTATCACGGCGTTAAAGTTAAGAAAAATCGCATTCGAATATGAGCAAAAAATCACTTGACACATAGGTTCAACAAAGAGACTAAAATGGCTGGCTTGGACTGGATATATCGGTTCATGCAAAGGCACAAAATAAGTGTTAGAAAACCTGAAGCCACAAGCATAGGAAGAGCTATAGAGTTCAACAAACAGGAAGTGGCTCGTTTTTTTAGTAATTTAGAAGAGGTCATCGAAAAGTATAAGTTTAAGGAGAGCAACATATGGAACGTTGATGAGACTGGTATCACGACAGTGCAGGACCCTGGATTTATACTAGCAGAGAGGGGACAAAAACGAGTAGGTTCCATCACAAGTAGGGAAAGGGGCAAAAACATAACTGTTGTTTGTGCTATGAGCTCAGGTGGAGTTTATATCCCACCAATGTTCATTTTTCCAAGGACGCGTTATGTTCCCATTGTTGGAAAACAATGAACCTCCAGGATCAATTTACAAATGTTCTAAGACTGGATGGATAAATGAGGACCTGTTTCTAACGTGGTTGAAACAATTCGCTGAATTTGTTCATGCAATGCTGCTCGTATTGGACAATCACAGCACACATTGCTCCGCTAAGGAAAATTGAGTTATAATGGTTTCGTTGTCACCACATACATACATCTCATAGACTTCAGCTCTTAGATGTGGTATTCTAGTCACCATTAAAAGCTGCCTTCAAGAGGGAATGTGACTTCACTTCATGAAGTGTAAAAACTTGGTCAAGATAACACCATATGATGTAGCCGATCTTTTTAATAAGGCATATTCGTCAGTTGCTACAATCGCCAGAGCAACAAGTGGGTTCAGATCTATTGGAATCCATCCATTGAATCCTGGAATCTTTACTGATGAAGACTTCTTAGTCGAAGACATCCTTCAAATCAATGACTCAACACCAGTGTGCATGGATATAGCAGATGATAGGTTTAATGAACCGACTGCAACTGCAATGTCAACTGCAACGTTTGGTGAAAACCAGCCCACCTCTATTCAAGTTATTTCTCCTTTACCGGGATGCAGTTCCTCAACTAATGGAGCAACCAAAGGAGCAAGACTCAAGCAACATTCTGAAATTCTGACATCTATTCCTATGAAAGAGCGGATTGAAGAGAGAAAGAAAAAGGACGAAAAGTCTAAAATAAAACGAGAAAGAAAAGGTCAACAATGCATTATGAAAACGAAAATAAACAGAGAGGGAGTAGGAAAGAAGACAACTAAAACTACGAGTAAGACTCCTGCACAGTTCAAGCTGAAAAAAGTTAAAAAAGCGCTGTTT
This sequence comes from Holotrichia oblita, assembly GCA_023690525.1. Classification (NCBI taxonomy): domain Eukaryota; kingdom Metazoa; phylum Arthropoda; class Insecta; order Coleoptera; family Scarabaeidae; genus Holotrichia; species Holotrichia oblita. The sequence continues at coordinate 2,729,278 of CM043016.1, read as the reverse complement.
GAATCAGACACTGATTCTTCCTTGAATGAAGATGACGTTTGCGAAGATGAGTCAGAGGACGGTAGGTTAGGGGATGTGGGGAAAGACGTCTGCTTTTATTGCGAAGATGATGGAAAAGACTCACGCACTGTGCTCTGGATGGGACACTCCCGAAGGTTATTTGTGTGATTTTTGCTTGAGAAAATAGACTATCTCTGTGAGGAAAAAAACAGACTTTCAAATCGCTGACAATGATCTCTCATTGAATTTTACTTTTTCATTGAATTTTACATTGCCTTCCAATTTTTTTGTACTCCTATAACATCTATCTGTAATAAATGAAAGCTAAGTTATCATTATTCATGACTACATCATTGAAAACTTAGATATTTATCGTTATTTAACCAGAAAGTAGTCAATGACACCACCGACTATCATTACCCCAAGGTCGGGGTAATAATGGCCAAAGCTGAAATTTTACATTTCCGTTATAAACAAAAACAAATTAAGTTGTTACTGAATTCTAAGTGTTCTCAAAAAAGTGATGAACTGAGCACTTCCTAGGAATATTCGTTGCTGTGGATGAAACCTGGCTTCACTATTATGATCATGAATCAAAAAGGCAGAGCATAGAATTGAGGCACAAGAAATCCACCACCCCCTCGAAGGTCTCGTGCAACAGTATCTGCGTGGAAGATCATGGCCACAGTTTTTTTTTTTTTTGGGCGCAGAAGGAATTATCCTTACAGACTTTTTACCACGTGGGCAGATTACAACTGAGCAATATTGTGCTGGTTTAATTTCAAAACTGTTTGATTCCATCAAAGGAAACAGGAGGAGAAACTTGAGACTTGAATTTCAGACTGTTTTGTATGTACAGAAACCTTAAAATTAACACTTAGTAAAGGATAAAAATTTGACAGCATATTCTTTATTTTAACACTAAAAAAAAGCACTTTTATCTCAATTCAAAGTTATCGTCGTTAGAAGAATCTTGTTTCCTTTCCCTGTTAAATATTTTTTTGAGATCTCTTTCTTTTCCTTTTCTTCTTTCAAGTTTTCTTGCCTTTGCTTCTGTGTTTTCTCTGCTACAAGAGATCTTAGCCTTAGCGTCTTCTTCATTTAATTGGGAAAATATTGTTTAGGATCTTCATTGTGGTGCTTTAAAATTTTTTCACATCTAGGGACTTGTCCTTCATGAAACCTATTCCTTTCTTCTGTCTGGGGGTGAGAAGGGGGAGGGGAGTTTGAAATCAAACCCATTGATAATTGCGATGTTAATGGCCCCCCGTAGAAACAATTTGTCCTACTTGCTTTTTCTCCTTTTATGAAGAGTTTTTGACAGTATAATTGCAATAGATCAACTAAGATTTGTACTCACGGTTGTGGGTGTAGTAATAAGTCTGTATTCATTCATGGAATTAGGGTTGGACACCTAAAGCCCAGGCACTTGAGCTGGGTACTCTTTGTACTATCTCTCTATCAAAACTCTCACTTTGACTTGAGTAATATTATGTCCAAAATCTTGCCCAGTGGAAACTTGAATACCCTTGAAGGCTCTAGTAGATCCTTTCTGAAATCTTTCTGCCCGAGTACCTTCAATTCATTTCGCCAATTCCTCATTGAAAATTTATAGTACGAAGAATATCTATTTTGTAGCTTCCTGGAATCTAAAGAATTCCCAATCGCTCGTAATGAACGTCAATCATGTCAATTGTATAATTTTTCCGTTTCGATTACCGTTATCGTTGCAACAGCTTGGATATTCCACGAATCACGGCAAAGACCTAGGAATAATACGCTTGTATTTACAGGTAAGCGGCGTTGGCGATGGGGAGAGACCTTCGGCTTTTAATATTTGAGGAGTTTGATAAGCCTTATGTCGGTCGTCCTTCCTCCGCCTACGCGCCTCACCACAATCGTCTCGAAAACCGAACTAGGACGGCGATACAACGATGGAGCGAACGACGAGGAAACTAATTTAAAATTTATTCGGTTCACTATACATCAAAAGCCGCATAGACCCGGCTTAGTGTGCTATATCCTTTCCATCGTTTTCTGCGAACGCTATTCTGGGATAGGAAGACCGATAATATTGAATATTTATTCGGTATCTGACGGGAATAAATAAATATATTGGCGACGTGTTTATAACGGGTGTCCCAATAGTGCGGTGTCCAGTTTGAGATACAAAAAAAATTTGAAATAGAAGATGTTCAATTCTTAAAAGGGCATAACCTAAAACAGCTTTCGTTTATACAGAGTGTCTCAGAAAAGCAGTACTGAATCGAACTGTCAAGTATCTTACTACAGTATTTGCTCCGATTAAAATGTGTGTTTTTCTATGTTTTAAGGATGAATGTTGCTCTAAAAGAACTTACCAGTACGAAGACACTATTCTAATTTGAATTTTTTTTTTTGGGGCGTAGTCAGTCCGCAGGCTGACAAGTGGCGCCTCTGAATCGACCTATCAGAATTTCATCCTGGAACCGCCATGTATGGCATACGTCAGGATGTTGGGCTGTCTTTACGTTCAATTTCTACCCTACTTCTCCCCTCCCTGGCATTGCTGTCAGGATTAGGAGTTCGGGTGCCTGAAGTCATCATGGTCTCGGTTAAGTTCTCAGGCGACAGTTTCTTGCCAATCATAATGTAAGTGTGCTGCCGTACGTCATACCATCTGTCACATCGGAAGGCTGTGTGTTCGACAGTGTCTTCATGTCCGCAGTAAATGCAGCTAGAACCGCTTTCCAAACCGCAGCGCGTACGCTCTAAATATTCCGTGTCCGGTGAGTAATTGTGAAAGGTAGTAATCTACGCGTCGGAATTTACAGCTCAACCACGGTCCTATATTACGGATAATTTTCTTCGTCCACTGCGCGTTATTGATGTTCGCCTCCCAGCGCTGCTGTCATCTGTCAAGGGTTATGGCCCGCGCAGTCTCTCGACACGCCTTGCCCCCGTTCTCGTAGACGTTCTCGTATGCCAGAAGGTCAATGGGGATTATTCCAGTCACTATCTGGAGCGCTGCTGTAGACGTGGTATGAAAAGCCGACGCAACCCTAATTAGAGCTTTCCTTTGGACCCGTTCCGCAATGGTGCAGTAGACCTTCTTATCTAGTACTTCGCTCCATACCGGGGCACCGTACAGGATTATGGAGTGTATGACATCTGCCAATATTCTGCGCTTGGTACTGCTGGGACCATCTATGTTAGGCATTATCCAGGCCAGCTTTGCGACCTTATCTTCTGCCTTCTTTGCCACGTACTTAATGTGCTCACCAAAACACAGACGCTGGCCGAGAACAATTCCCAGGTATTTAATACTTTTCTTTGGTCTGATAGTTGTGCCTCCCACCTCAAATACCACGTGGCCCCTGCCTCGATTTTGCTGGGGCTAACTCCAGTTTATTCCCTATCAGCCAGTTCTTCAATGTTCTTAAGGACTCGTTGCCTTTAGTCATTAGGTTTTGTTCGTTATTGGCCGTTACCATCAGGGCCAAATCGTCCGCATATCCCAGAATGGTAGCGCCTGTGGGTAGATCCACCTGAAAAATGTCATCAAACACAATACACGACCCAACAGAGAGCCCTGCTGCACTCCTGCTCCAATCCTAATCCGCTCACCACTCTCAACTTGCAGCTGTCTCTCGCTCAGATAGTCGCGCAACACATTCACTAAGTACTTAGCTACGCCACACTATTCTAGCTTCTCGATGATAACGCTCCAGTCTGCAGAGTTAAACGCGTTTCGGACGTCCAATCTCACTAAGGCGCACCACCTCTCCTGGCACTGACGGACCGATATCTTCACCCGTTGGATTCCCCTTCCTGAAACCGAACTGGTTATCCGAGAACCCATCGCTTCTCTCTATTTCCTCTAACAAACGCGTTCTGATGACCGCTTCGTACAGCTTACTAATCGTATTTAGTAGACATAACGGTCTAAACGAGGAGGGAGACTCCAGGTCAATTTCTTTCTTCGGCAGCAAAACTACCTTAGCCGTTCTTCAGCTCTTGGGGAAAATCTGAGCACTCATTAAACTATTTAATACCCCCAGAAGCCATTCCTGATTGGTTTGCACCGCAAGTTTAACAGCCTTGGGAGGTACCCCATCTAACCCCGGTGCTTTTCCACTTTTATAGTATTGTCAGCCGCTGCCTGCTTTAGTTCATTTATCGCGATGCTTCTAGGTTTCCGCCCCACTTCTCTGAATACTGTCGGCGTAGGAGTTTCGCCGTCGTTAACGGCAAAAAGCTCTATAAGGATCTCGATTTTCTTACTGCTCGGGATGTCATAAGGCGAGTAGTTTCCCATTTCGCGCCTGGTGATCCTATACCCATCCCCCCAGATGTCCTCCTCTAGCCTGTTACAGAGATCTACCCATCTTCTCCTCTTTTCTTGCCTGATGTGTTTGGCTAGTTCTCGCTTCAGTGTCTTATATCTATGTAGGGCCTCCAGCTTCATGCTACCGGATGCATTTTGGTTCCTGGCCAGCCGAGTGTTTGCTCTTCTAGCTGCAGTGCACTGATCGCGCTTGCTGGAAATCTCATCAGTCCACCAGTATGGCGTGGTTTTCACCCCGGCTACCCTCCGCGAGCTGTACTTGTACGCGTCCTTTATTACCTTGGCACACTGTTGCCATGAGCTCTTTTCCTTATTCGACATTCCTTCAATCCTCATCTCCAGGTGCATGCCGAAAGCATCCCAGTCGCAATGGACAGATCTCTGACATAGCGACGGCCTCCTCGTATTAATCGTGGTACCTATTTCAAAATATATGTGGGCATGGTCAGACAGGCTTTCTGTACGTAGCACCTTCCACTCCTTCATATAACCCGCAACGTTTTGGGTAGAACAAGTGACATCTATATGGCTATTGCTATCTCCTCTGCAAAAAGTCGGTACGTCCCCTGTATTATGTGCCACCAAGTCCAGAGCCGCCATCCATTCCGCAAAGTACTCGCCTCGCCTATCATTTATAGGGGAGCCCCACAGACTTGATTTCGAGTTGATGTCTCCGAGGACAATCGCTTCTTCCTTCCGCTGATGTACCTTGTTCATCAGAATGTCGAATGGAATACCTAGTGTTTTTTCATGCTATTTTACTCTTAAAGGAAAGCGCTATATTTTTCGTTAAGCATGTCATATACCTATCTGCAATAGATTTAGAGATATTTTCGTTTTGAAATTCGCTTTATAAAAGACTGCATTTCAAGACAGCAATATGTTAAAACTAAGATGGCCATGGAAAACAAATAACACTCATCTTAACCCTAAACTGTCAAATAGCTGACTACAGTATTTGCTCCGATTAAAATGTGTGTTTTTCTATGTTTTAAGGATGAATGTTGCTCTAAAAGAACTTACCAGTACGAAGACACTATTCTAATTTGAATTGTTTGCGCATAATATTTTATCTTATTCAGTGAAATACCTATAATATTAAGTTATATCTATACTGCTGTAAAATTAATAAAACGAAAAGGAAAAAAAAGAACAAATTTTTATTTAAAGCAAGAAATAATAAGAAAATTAAACAAAAATATTACTGCGCAATTATCCATATAAACTGGAGATAGCGAACTGTATAAAGACTGCAGCCTAATTCCAAGATACAAATTACTCCCCAATACAAAACAATACTATACAAAACTATACCCCAATGACACTCCTTAGACAAGGTGTTCAATATGTCCGCCATTTTCTTCTTGGCAGACAGTAATTGTGTGAATAAAATTTTGATGCACACTTTGAAGCATATTTTCATCAATCGATTCAAAAGCTCGTTGTATTCTAAATTTCATATCTTCCACTGTTGTTGGGGCAGTTTTGTATACCTGCGTTTTGACATAATCCCATAAAAAAAAGTCTGGTTTCGTCAGATCCGGAGATCTTGCGGGCCATATCACTGGTCCTCCTCTACCGATCCATTTATTCTCAAAACGTGTGTTCAGATAATGCCTCACACATCTGCTAAAATGTGGAGGAGCTCCATCTAATTGTAACCACATTTGTCTGGTAATTTCTAATGGTAAGCTGTCAACCATATCCTCAAATTGATTTCGTAAGAAATTCAAAAATGATTCTCCATCCACCGTGTTATCGAAAAAGTATGGTCCCATAACAAAACGTGCAAGAACTCCACCCCATTAGCGATTGCAATCCGGAAAAGCGGATCCGGTAATCCGGCGAATCCGGCATCGATATACATCTACCGGATCCGGTGTTTTCATATTGTACTCTAACATTTTAAAAATAAGCAAAGGTTCATATAAAGGCTTAAAAACTCATTTGAAAACAAAACACTTACTTCTGGATCAATTAAAACGTAAAACCAACTTAGATTTATCTCTTAAACCATCCATATCAATAATTTCATCAGCTGATATAATTTCCGAGGAAGATACCAAAAAAAGAAACCTGAGAGTTATTTTAAGAAGGAAAACTCAATGGAAAAGATGATCTTCAGAATGGTCTGCACAGATGGTGTACCCCTCAGTTTAATTTGTACATTGACAGATTTGAGGTATTCGTTTTTGAAAAGCGGATTTCAACTGCCCAATTCACCAAACACCATAAGATCTACAGTTACAAATTTTGCAAATAACGTTAAAACCGACTTGGTAATTGAGTTCGAAGGTCTTAAGAAAGAAGGAAAAATATTTTCCTTGAGTTTTGATGAGTGGACTTCACTTAAAAATCACCGATATTTGGATATTAAGATTTGAAATAAAATTTAGTGATCTAGAGTAGTCGAAAATAAAAGACTTGATTGACAGTTTGTAGCCATTTAAGATGCATTATGCAGAAGGGACTCGACTCTATTAGTTGCTGAGACAACACTGAAATTCGTTTTAGGCAAGTTGCTCACTTACGAAACAGTGTTAAGCACTGATTTATCCGAAGCACTTAAGACCAGAATTAAAGAACATCGCACTATTGTAACAGGAATATTGATATACTTACAGAATCCAAAGAAATTTGAAGAACATTCCAACCGGGCTGATAATACTTTTACTATGCCAAAGAAAAAAGACAAGACTAGAAATGAAAAAATTTTTTGAAAGACTAAGCAAAGACAATACCTCTAACGACGACCGCGTGGCACTCATAGAAGAAGTATTAGAGAAAAATGTAGATTTACAATTAGAGAAAAAAGATTTAACATTACAAGAAGAGTCACAATTACAGATCCAGCAAGAAGTGACGTCTTCTTACATCATAACCATACAAACTAAAAAACCGAAGGATTTTGAGAAAATACTAAACAAGGAAATGAGTGCGTTTGAAAGTGAAGGAGTTAGAGGAGAATACTTGGCTGCTGTTCATAACTATTTGCTGACAATTAAACCGACAAGCGTAGAAGCTGAGAGAGCCTTCTCGGCTGCAGGTTACATTTCTAGCTTTATTCGAACAATATTAACACTATTTGTTTCTTAAGATCGTTTTTTTAAACTAATAATTGATTATTTTTATTTTTTGAGATTTTAACTACATTCAGTTTTAGTTTCTGATTTCAGTTTTAGTTTCTACGATGAAAATTTAACAGTTTTTTTCCAAATATTTGTCATAATAAAGTTGATACCGTATATATGTATGGTTTTTATTTTACACTTCATTAAAGGTTCATGTTGGAACTTGGAACAAAAAAAGGGATTGCAATTTCACTTGGTTAAATCAATCCGGTCGGATCCAACTGGACCCGGTCGGATTTATGAAATCCGGTCCAGATCCGGCCGGATTGAAAATGACGCCGGATTGCAATCCCTACACCCCATACATTAAGAGACCACTCTATGCTGATTATCCAGTGGAATTATCATTCTAAGGTTTTCATTATTATAGTAGTGAAAATTGTGGCGATTAACAAACCCATTTTTATGAAATGTGGCTTCGTCTGTGAATTTATTATTATTGAAGAAATTTGGCTCCTGATAATTCTTGTCTAAGGCCCAATTACAGAAGTTGCGTCTGCTTATAAAATCTTGTTGGCTTAGTTCTTGTACCGGTTGTACATGGTATGGGTGAAATTTGTGTTTTAGAATAATTCTGTTCGCTGATGTTTTCGGTATTCCAATTTCGCTTTCTAACGTACGTGTTGACGTATGCGGATTTCCCACTACAGCTTCCAATACTAGGTGTTCATTTTCTTCAGTCGCCACTCGTTTTTGTCATTGCAATTTCTTTTCATAGTGCACGCTTCCAGTTCTCTCAAAACGTTCTTTTAACCTGGCAAATGCATAAGTATTAGGATGTCGCTCAGCATTTGGAAACCTTTGCAGGTAAATGCGACTTGCAAGGAAACAATTCTGATCATCAATTATGATGAGTGTTATTTGTTTTCCATGGCCGTCTTAGTTTTAACATATTGCTGAATTGAAATGCAGTCTTTTATAAAGCGAATTTAAAAACGAAAATATCTCGAAATCTATTGCAGATAGGTATATGACATGCTTAAGGAAAAATATAGCGCTTTCCTTTAGGAGTAAAATAGCACGAAAAAAACAGTAGGTATTCCATTTAAGGAAATGGAGATTTTTTAATCTGAAATTTGTTACGTTGCTTTCCCCTTTTTGAGCACTCTGTATTAAATAAAATAGTTTTAGCCATTTGTAAAAATTACTGCAAGTATAGACTATTCGAATACCAAAAATTTTGTTTCTGGGGTCAAACATAAGTAAGATGCGCGTTTTTAAGATATAGGGGTAGTCGTGATCCAGAACACTTCTCTTACTACAAATCACTTAGAAATTTGACGAACAGTGCAATTGGGAGGGAAGAGAGAGCTTACTTGGAGTATCGCGTGCGAATTTTGAAAAACAGAACTGTATGGAAGGATCTGCGGGATTTTGACGTTATCTCCTCTCGTCAACAGAATATCGTTTTACCGCCTCATTTATCCAACCCGGATTCAATCAACAACTTTTTTGTCTTTTGTTCAAAGGTATCTATCTCGGACCCAAAAGTAGTACAGTTCTACGGGAACTCTGCTTCAGTTTCAGACCATCCACCTTTCAACTTCTGCGAGGTATCTGAGGAAGATATATTTTCGGTTATTTCCGGGATTTCCTCTGGAAGTGTTGTATAATATCAATTATATCAAGTTGTGTTGTCCTCATATTTTGCCCTTTCTTCACCATATCTATAACTTTTGTATTTCCAATAATTGCTTTCCACATCTCTGGAAAAAGTCATGTGTACTACCTCTTCCAAAGGAACCGCATCCGCAGGAATTCGGAGATTTAAGACCAATAAGTATTTTGTGCGCATTATCTAAAGTTTTTGAAAAGTTATTAGAGAAACAGATCCGATCCTACATCAATCAGCATAATATTCTACGTACACGAAGCCCAAAAAGTCCTTGGACGCGGTAGGTAGGCGACCATTGCCGAAGCTATTTCTATCTCTCACACCCTCTCACCCCCCAAATATTTCCGTAGTGCGCCTAATAAATTCGCTTCGATATCGGTAAGATTATTTTATTTTGAATGAATGGGAGACACAGAGTAGGGCATCGAGACGGCTCGAGGCAGATTGTGCGTTCCAAATAAGTCTGCAATTTCTATTGTAACACTCAATCACGGAGACCTCAAGGTGGAGGAGGCGAAATTTCGTATTCTGGGGCCGTCGATTTAATTTTTATTGAAGGGTCTCTGAATGCGTAAAAGTACCTAGAGATCATGCAACAAGCGAGAGAGGTTATACAAATTGAATTACACACCGACAGCTACATTTTTCAACAGGATTATGCACCAACGCATACCGCCCGGGGTGTGTAACAATGGTTTAAAGGCACCGAAACAACACTATTGCTGGCGTTATCCTCAGATTTAAACATTATAGAAAATGTGTGGGGATGGCTGTCTCTCAAAATTTACAGTGGTGGCAAGCAGTTTACCAATAAGGAACAGTTGAAAGAAAGAATAAGGGAAGCTTGGGATGAAATTCCATTAGAATATGTATATTAAAAAATTGTATGAATCTTTACCAAAAAGAATGTTAGAAGTAGTTACTAAGCACGGTAGCCATGCACATTATTCAATAATTTTTTCAGCACGATTTTGTTGTTTTTCATTTGGTGCGTTCAATCAAATATCGCACCAATTTTCATTTCAATAAAAATTTTTAGTACTGCTACAATTTATATTTTTCGTTCACATTAAGAATACGTGCTTATAATAACATTTGCTAGTCCATACAACTACAAAGTTATACATATTGCGTTCGATCAAGTGTCGCGGAATCTATGTATACATATTGACAAATGTAAATTATTCAGGTATACGTTCCTTCGTAATGCCACAATGTAGATTGAATAAATAAACAATACTCATTGCAATGGCAATTATATAAATCGTCAAACCGCACGCGTTTCTTGTTGCATCGAACGTATATCAATTTCGATGGAATACAAACATATATTATACATTCATTACATACTTATTCAATACTTGCTAGAATTAGCTGCTTGTTTTTAGCACAACGTTACGACAATATATATTGTATATATATTAAGTAATTATATTTCTGAAAATATCCTGTTTCTGTATTTTGATATACATTTTATAAATCTTGTATTCCTATAAATTTATATCTTTATATGCGCTATTTATTCGTACAGAAAAACACAGATATGTATATAAAAGAATTATACATAAGAGTATTCAAGACCGGCAACGTAACGTCTTCTGTTATCACCGAATCAAAACATACTACAACGAAACGAAGTGCCGTATTGCATTTCAGGGATGTAAACGACGCGAACATTGGGGAGGAGGTTGGAGAGGAACAGCAATACGTTCGGCAATGCTCGCCTACCTGTCGCGTCCACGGACTTTTTGGGCATCGTGTACATTTCAATCCGGTTTTAGACCAAATCATAGCTGCGCATCCGCATTATCGGCGGTTACAGATGATATATTCACTGCGACTGATTCTGGTAAACTCACGTGCCTTGTGACGTTGGACATTTCGCGGGCATTTGACACGGTCAATCACCAACTGCTATTTTTCATTTTGAAACACATTGGTTTCAGCAATAATGCCACGTCTTTATTGCGATGTTATCTTTCGGGTCGCAGTCAAGAAGTTGTGCTACGCAATAGTACATCTAATACCTTATCCATTCTCAGTGGAGTCCCACAGGGTTCAATTTTAGGTCCGTTGTTATTCACTCTGTATACAAGCAAGAATTCAGTAAATACCATATGTATGCAGATGACACACAAATGTACTTTTCGTTCGAACGCAGAGACTACCTATCTGCCAGTACTTGTATTAGTTCAGACCTTGATCCAATAGTAAAATGGTCTAATCAGCATTCTCTAGATATTAATGTTAACAACTTTTGTTGCTTTTTGACAGGAAATCAGATGTCGATTATGTTGCTGACATCATGGTTTTAAGGATTAATTGACCTTGATCTTAGATTTAAAACCCATATCAATATTTGTATCCGCAGAGCTTACTCCAATTTAAAAAACTTGTACTCTCATAGAGAGTGCTTATCGATTAATACTAGGAAAAGGTTGGCGGATGCGCTCGTTTTGTCTCATTTTAACTTTTGCGACGTTGTGCATGGACCGTGTCTGGATAGTATGACTGTACAAAAGATTCAAAAAATTCAATATAGTTGCATTCGCTTCATCTTTGGTTTAAGGAGACGCGAACATGTTTCCCATAGATTGCGTGTCCTAAACTGGTTGGACATGAGTGCCCGTCGTCGTCTTCATCAGTACTGCTTTTACCATAAGGTTATAACCACCGGGACACTCCCATATCTTTTTCTTAGATTATGATTTAGGAGTGATATTCATAACATTAATGTTAGATTCCCGCACCATATTACACCTCCTAAATGACCTTTCAAAGAGAGCGGTGCGATGCTCTTTGAAAGGTCATTTTCTTACAACATAGCATGCTTATAATACAGACTTCCCAATCAATCGAAAGTATTGTCGCTCACCACCTTCAAACAACGCCTGAAGCATATGATTCTGAATTCAACTTACGTCTAAATATTTTTTTCTTTTTTAAACTTTTTGTGCAATGAGTTTTAGGTTACGCCCCTTTAAAAATTAAACATCTTCTATTTCAAAATTTTTTTTGTATCTCAAACTGGTATTGAGATATCGCCCGACACCGCGCTGTTGAGACAGCCTGTATATAAAGGACACTAATACTCAACAACTAAGCATTGTGTGAGACCATATTAGCAAATATTACAAAAACAAAATAACTATTTTCGTTCCTATCATCAATATGTATGCATATGAGATAGATTAAAGTTGTCGTGTCATACAAGATGTATTTTTAATCAGCGTATAATGGAAATTATGGAGATGAAAGTCGCTATTGACATAGTGGAGTGAGTATTGTTTTACGTAATATGTGCATATTTTAAGGATACCTAGTGGAGGGACACGCCATAGACATCATTAGTGTGTGCGATCTAGAAACTAAGCAAAACCACATTTACTAGAGCCTTGCTCGTAAGTGTATATTTTATATGTTTTATGTATGTGTTACATATGTACGATATAGTAACCTCATCAGGAAATTACATCGTGTTCCGGTCTAGTAATTAAAGGGAAAACCTTTTACTGAATAATCTTGTTAGCATGCATAATAAACGGTATGACGTGTTTCGCGGTCGAAATATTTGTCCCTCTTTAGTAGGATTAGAGTTGTTTCACAACTAAACGACGCCGTTATCGGATTTAGTTCTTTCTCTTATCGACTTAATCGGATGTACATAGGTATCTCCTCTTCCCCTATAGGACATCTGGTTGTCTGCCATGATCTCTCTAGAAAATCTCGAACAACCGACATCGATAAATTACGTGAGCGTGAGTGCTACACCATTATTTGTAGAATTAAGAATTAATTAAGTAAATAACAAATATACCGGGATGATCTGTATCACAGAGTCAGAATTAATTTAAACAAGAGAATTCTCATTTTTTGTTATATTGATTACGGGTCGATAGCCGTACTGGTTAGGCATCGCTGCTCTCCTTAAAATTCCTCCAAGTGGACGAGGGAGACGAAGCTTTGTTATAACGCGATGTTTTGCAAAAATGTATATCTACTCTGTTTGTGTAAATTTAATCAGAGGAACAATTCACCTAAAATATAGAGTCAAACATTTCTTGGACTTTCTTTTCAATGGAATATTCTATAGATTTATTTTCTTCTATTGATTAGGACGAAATCGTCAATCGAAATTGTTGAAAAATCGATTTCAGCTTCGACCTCCAAAAGGTCATCACCTGTAACTCTTTTTCTTCAGGTGCGGTTAAACCTTCCTTACTAATTTCTTTGTTGTTTGTTCGTCTCACACCTTCTCCTCATTGTCAGTTATAATATCAACTATAATTTCATCTTTAACAGGAGTCTCGATTCGTACTAAACTTCTACCTTTTCTTCTTTCAGTTATTGCCTTCCTACGAGCTGCTTTAGGAAATAGTCTGACATCTTCTGATGACAGTATAACAGTACTTACAAGACCATACAATACTGTAGATTCCTTTATATTATCACATGTTTGTGGATGTACAGGTACTGATGTACAGGCTGGCCAGATAATAATGCAAAGTGTTGTATCTCTGAAACTACTCGTCGTAGAGACTTGCCGTAAAAAACATTATTACTAAAGTAGTCAAAATGTAACCGGCATCTTAAACTTTTAAAGTGATTTTTCACTGAAATCCATCCAGTAAATGTTACCAAAATTATATGCTTTTTAAAGCTAAGCTTTACTCGAGTCATTTTTTTTAAACACTTTTTGACGTATCCATTAAAATAAAGTGGTGGTGGGGTGTAATTCAATGTTTAATGGAACAATAAATGGTTTTTCCAATGAGACCGAGTTTGTTAAAATCAGTTCAGTCGTTTATGAGTTACAGCTTTTTATTTAAAAACACATTGAATGAATGAATATATTTGAGCACAAAAAGTCATCATCAATGAAAACTTCACAGCTGAGGGACCATATTCCAGTAGATAAGAAATTAATTGAGAATGCTTTCGGATATGCTTTCCCAAACGACGCGTAAACGTTATAAATTGATTTAGTGTTTATTTGGGTGCTACTGTCAAAGGTAATGACCAACGTGGGAGCACTGGCAAACAAAAAGGGGCTAGCACTATACGGTGTGATAAAATCACAATTAATGTACGCATGTCCAGCATAGTGGGAAGTCATGAACCTTAAAAAATTAGAAGAGCATACTGGAGGGGCTACAAATAAGGGTGCTGTTAAGAGTGGTGAGTGGATACAGAACCGTGTCTACAACTGCGATGCAAGTAATTAACAGGGTACCTCCGCTCCTGTTACAAATGGAAAAGCAGGCCGAAATGTTCAGAGTAAAACTGCTGCAGCAGAAGCCAGACAAACAAAGTATGAGACGCACTACAATTACTGAATGGCAGAGTACTTGAAGCAAACGAGACTAGACTGCGAGTTGGACAAAAACACTTATCCCGGACCTGATGGTATGGATTGAGTGTGAACACAGAAGGACGAACTATTACATCCAAGAGATTTAGGTTAACAACTGAGGACTTGTGTGTGTATTGTGGTGCTACAAACTCCCCTGAACATGCAGTATTCACATGTAGTAAATAGGAACAGGATAGAACTAGACTAGAGAACATAGTACAGAAAATGTTGGAGTCTGAAAAGAGTTGAAAAGAGTTGGCTAAAATTTCTTTGGGGATTAGAGACTGAAGAAGGATGGGAAGAAGCAGAGACCAAGCGTGTTAGCTACAGTGATGCAATACGGGTGGTTCCGGCGACACGTGTGAAGATAGAAGGTGTTTTGGTGCGTGGGATAGGCTTGCACACCCAATCTGGGAGTCCCACAGATTGCTACAGAGCGATTGACCCAAGCTGGTAGCTTCCATAAAGAATTTCACCTAAAAAAAAAATCATCCATTGATTACAAGCAATATTATAATTGGTTTTTAGTGATTTATACTCCGATTTGTCCAAAGGCTAAACTTTTCTCAAGTTGGATGAGACGGTAATATCACAAGTATTATCACCAAATTTTGGATTATCTTGGGTCATATTCACGTGATGTTCCACTCTCTATTACACTACCATTAAATTTACATTAGCCAGAGAAGCGCCAAATAAAATCTCACTAAACGATTGTGGGGTATTAAATAAGCATGAAAATTCACTTTCCAAAATGTTATGGGAATCGAATAAGATTAACAACTATTTGTCATCCACATCTGTTGGGAACCTAACTCCTACAGACCACTTACTCAGATTCTATGGTTCCAATATATGTGAAGATGTTCCTACCTTTCGATTTGAGTTGGTATCTTAGATACAGGTGGGAAGTATTATTACGTTATTGAAGACACGAGTCACAGGTGTGGATGGAGTGTGAGTGAAGATGCTTCGACTGTTCCTTGGTCACCGGTACGTAGTGGTGGATCCAAGTCTCATCCACGGTTACAAAACGCATGAAGAAATCTCTTGGATTGCGTTGAATCCTGACCAGAAACTCCTTATAAATGGTCATACCATCGCACCGAAAGCTTTTTTATGTCCAAAATTTCGTGTAGGATATGGCCAAGGCTTTCCTCTGAGATGCTGTCTCTGCTATCTGTTTCAGCTTCAATCGGTGATCGGCTAACACGACATCATGAATGTTGTCGACCATTTCATCGTTGGGCGTCCACTGTGTTGTGTGTTGTTCGTCGCTTGTACTTGTGCGGCCACGTTTGAACTCGCACACCCAGAAGCTGATGGTCGAAAATGATGAAGTACAACGCGTTGTCATAGAAAAGCAAATTGCAAGCGGTCAAAAAATTGTGCTCTCCTAAACCAGAGTCATACACTATTACTGGCACCTATGCAGAAATTAATTTACAAGATCTTCTAGACTACACTGCGGAAAGGTAGTTACTACGTCTTGTAAGTGCAGAATCAACTTTAAGCGAAAATGAGCGAGCAACCATGCAATTGTTGACGAAATGGGGTTGTTTCATCATTAACCGAATACCGAATTCGCTTTAATGATGAAAACCCATGCGTTTTCGAAACACGTGTCCCGAATAATTAATCAAAGTTGTGGTGTGTGGTGATACCGATGTTTATTGTTATTCCGAGCCCACAGTCCTTGAAATCACTCTATAGACGAATGATATAATAATAATAATAATAATAATAATAATAATAATAATAATAATAATCCATGCCTTAGATTCCCCCAACAGCTTGCGCCAATTACAGGGGGCATCGGCTGGCCATGAGTTATTATTACGCCTGCGGCTGTAGACCGACTTAAGATGTTACCTTTCCGCATTTGCCATGGAATTTGGAAAACTACAGAAAACCAAACTCAGAAAGGAAGCACCGGGGTTCGAACCCGGTACTGCCGGACTGCTAGTCAAGTGTGCAAGCCACTAAGCCACCAGCCCGACAATATCTTAAAACTAATTCTATTCTAACTAGATTATTTAACTACTTTAATTTTTTGGCTAATTCTTGACTAACTATGAGCCATATTACTCCTGTTAGTATAAGATTAGATGACCCAAGGTCACAAACTACCACATAATATGCAGACAAGATGGGCTTATCCCTGACCATTTTTTCACATCTACACACCCGACGCCGACGTGGTAGGTATAAAAATAACAACATTACGGCTTCGAATAATATTCGTCGTCCAACCGAAAAAGGACAAGTAATACCGTGGATTACCAGCGAAGGGTGAAAAAGAGGATCCGTGAATGGTACGCGACACTACGTACGTTTTATCCTTCCTCTCTCGATTTTTTCCCCTTTCTTTTCAGGAGGGAAAATATCGTCGACGTCCGATATAAAAAATGACCATGCTGTGAATTTGAGGAGGAAGCCTTGTTGCGAAGGGTCACCCGCATAAAAAGGATCACCAATTATTACACGCCGAACTCAACCCCGTATTATACGTAATAAAGGAACGTAGTAGGTGCACGACGGAGATGGGGGAGGGGGGGTGAAAAAAAATGAGAGAGACGAATGACGGAAGCATTTGGGGTATACGTGAATAGTAGGTGGTTCCTAATACGGATTTAATATGTCTTTTGTTGTGCGTGAGTGTCCGTGCAGGTTCCGGGTTTCCTTTTTTTAAGGGAAGGAGGACGCAGAATTAATGACGTCGTCCTATAATAAATTGTTATCGTAAATAAGAAAATGAAGATTGAAAATGCGATTCGGGGGAAGAAAGGTTTTAAATTCTTTCCACTCTCGTATAGCATTTATATTATATAACATTTATCAACTACATCATGTTCGGCCGGATTCGTATGCCTTTAATGGACAGTTAGTTAGTTTGGTCGATTGCTGGCACAAATCCAATAACGTCCATTAACGTGACTGCCCGGGCTTAAGGGTTGACGAGTTTAGAGGGTCACGTTTATGAATATCCCTTTCAAATTGCATTAACTTTATGTACATGTATATATATATATGTTATTATTCCAAAACTCAACTGACAACTACCTAAAGAGAGACAGATATATAATTCATATTCGTTACCTACCTAACACGGTGTAATCTGAGGTCCCGATTGGGTTAATTTAATTTAATTTATAGTTCTTGGAAATTGATGAATGTGGGTGAAACGAAATCGATCGAGATCTACGTAGTTTGTGCGAATGAAACTTATAGTGTTGCTATAATTCGATTTTAGGACTCAATGTAGCATCCTCAAATAATATTTAGATAATTTGACAGATGTCAGAATGAATGTTCTACCCTTCATCTACTTAACATCAAAATTTGAGCGAATTCGCTTGATATTTTAGTTATTTGACAGCTGTCGTAGATTTTTTGACAGTTACATCTATTAAAACCGTTATCAAAATATGTAGAGATAATAAGGTACTATTGTAGTTCGACAGATTTCAGAGATACAACTGAAAAGCGAAAAAAAGCTTTGAAAAATATTTAAATTTTATACCTGTCAAAACTGTAACGAACGAGAACAAATTTACCTTTATATTTTGACGGTTGTCAGAATATAACTTGCTAAACAATATTGTTGTTGATTCATTGGACAGTGACACCTGTTAAAATCGTATAATTTCATAGCTTAAAGAAACTGTCTAGCATACCCAATAAAACAAGCTTCCTAAACAGTTTGACAGTTTGTCGACCTGTTTGTGCAATTCGACAGCGGTCAGAATTATTTTCATTGTTAAACGTCAAAAAGTCCGAGAGAAGATTACGATACCCAAAACGGTAAGAAACTAATTACGTTTAAAATTTGACAGCTGTGAGAAATGTAGATGATCTGTCAAAGTGAGTACGATAACTTAATTACGACAATTTGAGAGCAGTACAGAAGCATTTTGGCAGTTTCAACCTAGTGAAATTGTGAGGAATCACAGCTGCAATAATAGTTTGGGAAATTGTCAAATTACGATTTGACAGATATCAGAAGTGTTTTGAAAATTGATTGTAGAAGAAATGCGACAAATGGCTGTTTGTACAATTTGACAGTTATCAGTTGTTACAAATATTTTAGTAGTTATGCTGTCAAATTGGTAAAAATTTGAAACACGTCGGAAATGTCAAAAACACGATTTTTAAGTTTGACAGAATTCAGAAAATTATGTAGCTCTTAATTATAGTTTAACACATGTTTTGACATATTTTGATAGTTACAGCTGTTAAAACTGTTATAAAAAATTGTTTTTATATTTTGACAGCTGTAAGAACTATTATAGCAAGCACACCCGCCAAAACACTAATAAAACAAGTTTTTTAAAACAGTGAGACTGTTTTTAAAACAAGGGCAACGCTTGTAATTGTTGGAATTGTAAAAAAAAGTCGCGCTCTTACAATTTGACAGTTGTCAGATTTATTTTGACAAGTGAACCGTGAAGATGGCTAAAACTTGACTGCCATTACATCTTGTTTTTTTTTTTTTTTTAATGTGTGGTGGGTGCTTAGTTGCAGTGACTCCGTAAGCTGTATTACTTGTCTGGCTATCACTGCAACTCTTGCGGTGTAGTTTTAGTGTGTGTAAGTTGTGTTTAAATGGCTTTGTGACAGCATCATATCGCCTTTTATGATGCCGCGCTGTTAATCACTTTGCTCCCAACAGCGAATGGCAAGTCGATCCGGGATTAAACTCTCTGAAAAAATGTCACCGTCCCTCCAGAGAATTGAACCCCGGCACCTATCGTTCTCTCACAACAATAGTCAGCCGCCTAACCACTGCGGCCATCGACCCGTTACCTGCCAGAAATGTTTTCATAGTTGCAACTGTCGAAACGCAAAATTGCTATTACAATTTGACAGCTATTTTTAACTATTTTGACAGTTTCAACTATCTATCACATATCAAAGCTCTACCCACAAGGGAAAATAATAATAATCCTTGTTTAGAATTTGGCAGATTCGTTGTAATTCGTTTATATAATTCTATAATTTCACAATTGTCACAATTTTTGGTGTTATAGACCGTTACTCGCTAAAACAGTGAGAAAATAAGCGATTTGGTTATTACAATTTGAAAGATTACATCTTGTTACTTATCAGAAATGTTTTCATAGTTGTAACTGTCAAAACGCAAAATTGTTAATACAATTTGACAGTTATCAAAATTATTTTGACAGTTTCAACTATCCTTCACATATCAAAGCACCGCTCGTAAGGGAAAATAATAATAATCCTTGTTCAGAATGTTAACTCTACAATTTGACAGCTGTCAGAAGTATTTTAAATGTTACCATTTTTTGTAATATAGACAGCTATTCCACTCGCTAAAACAGTGAGAAAATCAGCGGTTTGGTTATTACAGTTTGACAGATGTCAAAAATTCAATACTGCGAAATTAGTTGTTTTTACGATTTGGCAGCTGTCAGAATTATTTTGACAGACTAATCGCGAAAATAGCAAAAAAAATGACTGCCATTACATCTTGTTACCTGTCATAACTGTCGAAACGCAAAATTGTTATTACAATTTGACAGCTATCAGAATTATTTTGACAGTTTCAACTATCTTTCACATATCAAAGCACCGCTCGAAAGGGAAAATAATAATAATCTTTGTTCAGAATGTTAACTCTACAATTTGACAGCTGTCAGAAATATTTTAAATGTTACCATTTTTTGTAATATAGACGGTTATTCTACTCGTTAAAGCAGTGAGAAAATCAGTGGTTCTGTTATTACAATTTTACAGATGTCAAAAATTCAATACTGCGAAAAATAGTTGGTTTTACGATTTTACAGCTGTCAGAATTATTTTGACAGGCTAATCGCGAAAATGGCAAAAACATGACTGCTATTACATCTTGTTACCTGTCATAACTGTCGAAACGCAAAATTGTTATTACAATTTGACAGATATCAGAATTATTTTGACAGTTTCAACTATCTTTCACATACCAAAGCACCGCTCGAAAGGGAAAATAATAATAATCCTTGTTCAGAACTCTACAATTTGACAGCTGTCAGAAGTATTTTAAATGTTACAATTTTTGGCTATTCTACTCGTTAAAGCAGTGAGAAAATCAGTGGTTCTGTTATTACAATTTGACAGATGTCAAAAATTTAATACTGCGAAAAATAGTTGTTTTTACGATTTGACAGCTGTCAGAATTACTTTGACAGGTTAATCGCGAAAATGGCTAAAAATTGACTGTCATTGCATCTTGTTACCTGTCAGAAATATTTTCGTAGTTACAACTGTCATTAAAAGTCGTGATAACAATTTGACAGCTACGAGAATTATTTTCACAGCTCCAACTAACTTATATATCATAGCACTGTCTTATAATTTGTTTATATCGATGTCATTTCTGCAATTTGACAGCTGTCAGAAATATTTTGCTCGCTAAAATTGTTTGTATTTCCCTAATGATCCTAGCCTTGGCTCCTTGTTATGTCCAATACTTTTTAGTAACATACATATATAAAATAAACACCCTGTAGAACTTTCTTCGTTCTTTATAAATATATTTATCTAGACAGAAAAGTATGACATATTGAGGTTACTTACTTGAATCGGCAGATGGAATCGGCAATAACACCAAACAGATGAAAACCAAAGTGTAGAGCGAGATCTTCAACGTCTTGTTGTCCCGAAAAGCGGCCATCCTTTCGCAATTACAGCTGTTTCACTTTAACCATGTTTTTCGGTTCGACGGCGATGTATACCGGCGACGACTACATATGAAGACGAAGCACATCTGTTCCGTCGGCAGAAACACTAACAGCTAAACGTGCACTAGCGAATGACGAATTCAGGGAAGGAGGACGCCCGAGGTTGTTCGCGTAATGTTTATTATTTTATTATTCCGTCCGACGAGGTTTTTCACTAAAACATAAAAGAGAGTTCCCTTTTTTTGTCTGCTACGTAATTGTCTGTGAAAATTTCTGCTCGGATGTGATGCCGTAGATCGACATTCAGTTAAGTGAGTAAAGTTTCCGATTTAAAATTCTTGTTGCGCTGTCTTGTTTATCTTTTATTTAATGGAACAGAACGACGTACATGCCCTGAGGAATATTAGAGTAAGGTTCTTGTTTAATCCAGAGTATGTGTGTAATTTTAGGAGAAATTTTCTTTTCATGTTTTATCTAAATCTTCCCATTTTTTTGTCTGGATACATAGATTGTATCCTGAAAAAAAAATGGAGAAAATTCAGCTTCGTGATTAAATGTATTATCTATAAACACAGTCTGTCCTAGATTCAATAAGACTGGTTTAAAAAACATGCAAACGTCTACAGATAACTTTTAAAATAGTTATGACGGCTACAATTGTAGGAGTACTGAAACAGCTTGTAATTTACTTTTATTTTAAGCCTGAAAAAATACTGTTGTTAAAATTTGACAGAAATATGTAGGTATATTAACAATTATATTTTGCGAAACCATAAAAATTGCAATTTTTACAGTTTGACAGTCGTCAGAAGTCTTTTTAACTGCTCTAAACGTCGAAATGAAAAGGAAATGACTGCTGCTGTAATTGCCCAGCTTCCTAGCGTAATTCTTATTACAATTTGACAGCTGTCACAATTATCCTTGATAACAACGTTTGACAAACGTAAAAAAATATAGTTTCTACAATATGACAGCTGTCAGAAGTTCTTTTAGCTTCTCTAAACATCGCAATGAAAAGGAAATGACTGCTTTTGTAATTGGCCAGCTTCCCAGCGGAATTCTTTTTACAATTTGACAGCTGTCTCAATTATTTCTGATAACAACGTTTGACAAACCTAAAAAAATATCATTTCTACAATTTGACAGCTGTCTGAAGTTCTTTTAGCTTCTCTAAACATCGAAATGAAAAGGAAATGACTGCTGCTGTAATTGCCCAGCTTCCCAGCGTAATTATTATTACAATTTGACAGCTGTTATAATTATTTCTGATAACAACGTGTGACAAACCTAAAAAACTATCGTTTCTACAATTTGACAGTTGTGAGAAGTTCTTTTAGCTTCTCTAAATATCGAAATGAAAAGGAAATGACTGCTTGTGTAATTGCCCAGCTTCCCAGCGTAATTATTATTACAATTTGGCAGCTGTCATAATTATCTCTGATAACAACGTTTGACAAATCTAAAAAAAAATTCGTTTCTACAATTTGACAGCTGCAAAAAGTTCCTTTAGCTTCTCTAAACATTGAAATGAAAAGGAAATGACTGTTGCTGTAATTGCCTAGCTTCCCAGCGTAATTCTTCTTACAATTTGACAGCTGTCACAATTATCTATGGCTGACGTTTGACAAGCCCTACAAAAATGTTGTTTCTACAAATTTGACAGCTGTCAGAGATATTCTAATTGATGCATCTGTCTATAAAAGATGCTTTAAAGAGCTGAAACTAAAACCTAAGGTTAGTTTGTTTCTATTTTTTTTTGTCGGTCCTTCTTTTTGTCTTCCAGAGGTGAGCAAAACTCCTGAGGCTGTTGTTTTCTTAGAGGAAGCTCCTGCTTGTTGCGGTAAGGTGTAGATCTAGAGCCGGTGTGTTACGTTCGTAATGATCTAAAGGGCATCTGGAGAGTTATATGGAGAGCATCACTATCACATCCTGTCATATATCACCTGTTGAACTAGTTTGAATGCGACAAATGGTGGGGGTCATCCCAGATTCAGACGCTCAATTTTAGGGTGGACCCAAGAAGAGAGCTGAGAGGCACATTCGGGAAGACACTCCTGAGCGAAGAGATCTATTCTGAATTCAGAATTAAAATTTTTGGTGTACAGTTAGGCCATCTAGCGGTCATCCTAGACTCCTCTAAATAATTTCCAAATGTTTCTCGGGCCCACTTTAGTCAGTGACACTATTTTTTCGAAACTGTACTACGAGGGCGTATTTTTATGTTATCTACCTAGAAAATAAGGTTGAACATCGCAGCTTAACAAAGTTCCTGACAAAAGAAGGCGATCGTCCAAAAGCAATTCATGAAAGAATGGTTGCTGTATATGGGGAAGATGCACCAACTTATTTTCAAGTAAAATATTGGCCTAAACTCCTTCGATGGGGTCGAGAGTCAATCAATGATGACCCAAAGTCCGGACGACCTGTTAAAGCTCGAACAGAAGACACTCAACAACTAAAACACTGTTGAAGAATATTTTAGGGGGTTACCGAAGCAAGTTTTTTCTGAGGGTATGGGGCAATTGGAAAAAAGATGGAATAAGTGTATTAGTGTTGAAGGGAGTTATCTAGAAAAATAGCTTTTTTTTTGTTCGATTATGTGTTTTTTTCATAGCTAGGTAGATAACATAAAAAGACGCCCTCGTATAAACCTTTCCTGAGATATGGTCGACGACCATTCTTAGTTGACCACCCGGTACTTAGTTCTAGATTAAAACTATTCCAGTATTTATTACAATGATACCCCATTTAAATTCTAGTAAACGACCTCGTTGTAACCTACGATCCATTAACGGGCTAATAACGCACGCGGTATCTGACCCCGTCGGTACTTTAAAACGCAAAAAAGAAGGACGAAAAAACATACGACGATTCCGCAGACCAATTGATGTGCTTGTTGAGCTTAAGCTCTTGGCCCGGAGTCAACTTTTATTGCATCCGGACGAAGTTCGATACGACCGCGCATTTAATGGGATTTACTTTCCCGGCGAACATTTTGATTTCGCAAAGTCGGGCAGCGATTCTCGAGTGCATACATCAACTACTCTAGTGTACTGTACTGTACTGCGTCTCTATACATCGCCGTGCATAGAAACGAAGGCGGGAAGGCAGAACTTTATTAAATTCTTTCTTCTTTTGTCGTTCTCGATAGTCTACGTAGTGCAGATTTTCGCCGTCGTTCACGATTTAAATACGTATTTCACTTCAATATACAACCGTTCGCAATTTTTCGATCTACCTTGGCTGTGTGTATATCGATGTAGCCGGTCAGGTGGGTTATTTTAAATACCCGCTTTTACCGGTGAGAGATCTCTGTACGATACGTTCTTTTAAAAAGAGGCGAAATACGCTTCTGAATAGTTGAATTGAGTTTTATTCAATTCTCAAGTTTAATAGAATACTGTAATAATGGAAATTTTTTAATAAAAGAATGGTTTCCTTTATTAGAAATGTTTCAGACATTTCAAGCGGAGTAGGTATAAAAAAAGAATTAATAGAATGCAGTTTGCGATAAAAGATGTTGAGAAAGTTGTGTATGAATTCATTATTTCTATATTTCATTCTATCGTAATTGCTACAACGCACATTTTTAATAATGTCATTAGAATTGTCAAACTGATGTGACAGTCTTTGTGGACACGCTGTATAAGTCGTATTTTGACAGCTAAAACCTGTCAAACTGTCATAATTATGACAATTTGGTGGTTTTACACAGCTGTCAAAATACGGCTTATACAGCGTGTCCACGAAGACTGGTTGCGTTAGAAACCCCACAGTTCACCTACTCACACAAATGAGACGATTCACGATCAAAGGCATTAAGTGGAGATCTGCCGATCTTTAAAGCTGCTAGGATGGTTTTAACAGTAATATTCAAGTCTTCAACAATCACGCTCCGAATAAGAATAAAAAAATTTTTCTCTGTAACTGTCGTTTTTGGCTTAGGAGCACGAAAACTGTTAGGAAAGTCGATCGCGTTGAAATTCATTGTACCAAGATTATAACTTTACAACATTAAAATATTTCTGATTTTCCTACAAGACCGCATTCATCCTAAACCAAAGAGAGTGTTGACTGCCTCCTCCTCAAATAAAAAAAATATGATTAGCAACAGAGCCTCGTATGAAGGTATAAATAAAAGTCAGGAAAGTAGAATGACTTTACTACAAGGTCATTATTTTCTCTTCAGAAGAAGTAATTAACCATCACAAACACCCATCAATTACTGGAAGGAAAAACAAGGGATTCTAAGAGGTTAGCACTAGCCAATGGAATAAATAAATCAAAATCGCGAATAATTTTATTCATAAATAAACGATATTTTGAAATTCGTAATATAATTGGTAGCGTTACTATGGAAACGTATCAATCTTGAATTGTCAAACTTGACGCATACCTATAAAGCAAGTAATTCTTGAAGAACCGCACTGCATTGTCATCAAGGCCGATGTAGTGAAGAATAGATAGTAGTAAATTGTGGTTAATTTTGTCAAAGGCCTTTGAAAAATCAAGCAATACAAGAACTGTAGCAAGATCCATGTCGTTAGCTGTGCCTGGCCGAAATCCTGACTGAAAAGTGGGTAAAATGTGGAATTTGGAGTGGTGGCCACGCAACTGTCTGTCGACTATCTTTTCCAGGATCTTCGACAATACAGATAAGATCCTAATAGGACGGAGGTCATTATAACTGCTGGGATTTCTATTCTTAGGTACAGGAATGACACGAGCTAGTTTTAAAGGGGAGGGAAATACATACGAGGGAGCGTTTTTATATTCGCGGAATGAGCGGGTTGTAGGGGGTGATTAGGCGCATTGGGGGCGTGGCCTGTGCAGCGACTCATAATTATATAAATACGAAGTTTCATTGTTATTAGACAGTTAGTCATCTTACTGGATCTCGTATCCATAGTGAACTCGGCCCTCAGTTTGGGTCATTTCCCTTCGATATGGAAGCATAGTATAGTGGTGTCGATCCTCCCTCGTCCCATCTCGCTCATATCCTGCCTGGCAAAAGTGGTGGAAGCAATCGTTCTTGCAAGATTAAAGGAAGAGCTATTTATAAACAGAATAATCCAGGACGAACAATTTGGATTCCGGGAGGGCCACTCCACAGAATTCCAATTACTTCGGCTAACGGAGGCTACACGCGATGCGCTTGAGAGGAAAGAGACCCTTGGCGCTGTCTTTTTAGACATCGCAAGGGCGTTTGACACGGTCTGGCATAAGGGCCTAGTACACAAGTTAATCTCTAATGGCATCAACTCTAATCTGACAAGAATTGTTTACTCGTACCTGACGAATAGAACCTTCTCCGCCCGATATGGTGGTCACCTCTCTGCTAGCCGACCAATTGCTGCAGGAGTTCCACAACCTTCCAACCTTCTGGCCCCTTTTCTCTTTATAATTTATATGTCAGATATCCCCAAGGTAGAGG
Organism: Holotrichia oblita; assembly: GCA_023690525.1. Lineage (NCBI taxonomy): Eukaryota > Metazoa > Arthropoda > Insecta > Coleoptera > Scarabaeidae > Holotrichia > Holotrichia oblita. The sequence goes on along the minus strand of CM043016.1, from coordinate 2,702,738 downwards.
CTGTCCAACTGGCAATTTATGCTGACGACACCGCCCTTTACACGGTGTCGACAGATGAGAATCTTCTTCAGCGCAGACTTCAACATTATCTGGACGATGTTCTTTCTTGGGCCTCTTGCGTGGCCATTCGCTTTACGAATAGGCGCCGCCATCCACCGGATAATATCATTGTTGACAACTTCAGGCTCCCTTGGAGCCCTTCCGTCCTTTATCTGGGGATGAGACTTGATGCACGCCTCACATTGCGACTCCACGTCAACAAAACGATTGAGAAGTTCAACGCGGCCAAAAGTTGTGTTTATCCCTTGCTCTGTGCAAGAAGTGGTCTTTCGCTCAGAATCAAAATATTAATCTACTACTCCTTTTTACGACCGATCATCACCTACGGGGCGCTGGCGTGGTCGTTCCACTTTAAAAAGCTGGAAACACTACAGAACAAAGTCTTAAGACTCATCACTGGATCGCCTTGGTACGTCAGAAATCAGCAACTCCGCGACGATCTTGGAGTCCAATCGCTTCAACGATTTGTGACAGGCCTGGCAACCAAGACGCTACAAAGGGTTGAAAGATCAGAAAATCCCCTCATCAGCCAGCTGGCCATTCTCGACCCCGACAGACCGCCCCCTAGGGTGAGAATAAGAAGGATTCTGGCGATTGATGACTAACTCTTTCTATTTACCATGATCTTCTCATACTATCCAAATTAGTCACACTAGACAGCGATTACGTCTTTTAAAACTCACATTTCCTGTCCTAAAAAGGACACTCACAGATTATTAAAGGGCTTGGGAACAACCGTTCGGCCTTAGAGAAGTGAATGAAGACCACAGTTAGACAGTTAGTCTTTGAGCTATCGTCAACCAAGTAACCTAATCAGGAGTGAAAAGTGAAATATGGAAAAAATCGAATATCGTGCCGTTATAAAGTTCCTTACCAGGCAAGGAAAATCAGTCGCGACCATAATGAATGAGATGTCATTGGTTTACGGCGACTCTTGTCCAGGAAAAACCATGGTGTACAAGTGGCATAGTTTATTTAAACAAGGAAGGGAATCCCTTGAAGACGACCCGAGGCTGGACAGGAGCATTGAGGTGACCACCACCACACTTATCCAAAAAGTTGAAAAAATTGTACTCGAAGATGCTCGACTAAAGAAGAAACAACTCGCAGAAATGGTTGGAGTATCCGATACAACAATTTTTAAAATCCTACACGATCATCTCGGCATGTCTAAGGTCAGCGCAAGATGGGTGCCGAGAATGCTCACGCCGCCGCAAAAACAACAGCGCGTAGAGTGTTCGCGTGCATTTTTTGACCTATGTAATGAAGACATGGATGGTGTATTGAGTCGAATTGTTACTGTAGACGAAACTTGGGTTCATCATGATGAACCTGAGTCCAAACAAGACTCCATGCAGTGGCATAAAAAGGGCACATCACCTCCCAAGAAATTTAAAGTGTCACAATCAGCTGGGAAACTCATGGCAACGGTATTTTGGGGCTCGGAAGGAATATTGTTGATCGATTATAAAGATAAAGGTGTTTCTATAACCGGAGAATATTACGCTTCAATATTAGAGCGACTAAAAGAAGCCATTAAAGAGAAAAGATGGGGAAAATTGACGAAAGGTGTGCTGCTTTTGCACGACAACGCGCCCGTCCACAAGAGCCGCGTTGCGTTAGCTGCCCTGCATAAGGTGGGCTTCGAAATTGTGAATCACCCACCCTACAGCCCAGACCTGGTCCCGAGTGATTATTACCTGTTTCCGAAAATGAAAAAAGAGCTGCGGGGTAAAAAATTTACTGCCGATGATGAAGTCAAGGAGGCAGTTTCGGCGTATTTTGCAGATAAAGAGAAATCATTTTTTTATGAAGGTATAAATAATAATAATAATATATAAAAATGCTCCCTCGTAGTCTTGTAGGCAAATATTAAAAATGTGCGTCAAAATCGGAAGAACAGTGGGAAACAACAAAGAGACAGCATCTGCAGGGAGAGACCATCAATCCAGACCGAATTTGAAGACAGTGTTACCAAATGAGAAAGTGTCAACTCCTGGTTAGTTTTAATAATGTTCCTCCAATGTTCAATAATTGTAGTAACTGTCAAATAACTGTAAATATAACAAAATAATTTCAAAATGTATTCAGCAATGCATTGAGGTTTTCGAATTATAAATTAATTCCTTATAAACAACGTCTTTTCAATCATTTATGTAGAACACTAACAACTGTAACGAAATATCATTTCTAACAGTTAGGAAATTTTGACTTTTTCTTCAAAATTTCCTAACGATTTGCAGAAGACATATTTTGTCTGAAATTTTTATCCAAAAAATTCATGATTCATTTAAACTTGTGGCTGTGTCTGTACCGCTTTAGATTTTAAAGAAATATTAGAGGATATTCTTAGAAAAACTGTATAAATATAACTCTTTTACTACTAATACTAATAATAACATTAACATTAATAGGAAAAAAAGAGGACGTTAAATATTCCTAACACAAACACACTAACTCTTAAAATTTATGGGATATTTACTGTTTATTTACAGATCCTTACGAAGAAATAAATTAGGACCTGAACGTCTATTCCCTCTTTTTTTTATATAATTTAAACACGTTTTTCCCCCTGTTGAGCATTTAACATGTGTGTGACGCATCGTAGAAAAACAACCTTCTCTACTAATACGCATACACTCGAGCTTATAAATATTTGCCTAAATTAATCTTGTACGCAACACACGAAGTAGATTTCTTGGCCGTAAGTAAATATTTGTGAACATCAGTGCATTCGGTTTGGCGCGTTAAAAGGTGGTTACTGTGCATGGGGAAACGACTGATTTAGGGATCGGCCCTCTCTGTATCACCTCGGGCGCTATTAAAAGACCGTGTGTCAAAACTTCTAAGCCAATGGCCTTTTAATTAACTGCCATTAATTAGCTGGCGCGTACGCTATAATTTGTACGTGTAATTGATCCGGCACACGTGAGAAACCGCCAGAATTTATAGGCGTGAAGGCGGCAACGATTGTGTGCATGTACATAGATATCAGTTGAAATGATCAATTTTCGGAAATGTAGTATCGGATTTATGCGTAAATTAGGTGGATGTATCCGTAACGTTTAGATGATTATTTTTGGAAAGATGAAAGGATGTGTTTGGGTGTTTAGACAGGTGTTAAAGAAGATATGATTACGTTCTGTGAAGATATTGACCTGATTGTTAATGTTGATAATTTAAATAATATACAGGATGAAGCATCTAAGATACCTCGATCTGTAGCTCCTTGATTATACATTATATCGAAAAAAATCTAAGAAAACAATTGTTCATAATTATAATCACAATGTCTTTAAAATAATTTTGGTCATCAGTGGCGTGCCGTATTCCAGTGGCGTGTCAAACCTATATTTTTTTTAATGGAAAAATATATATTTTGTGGCAGATTCGGAAAGCCCTCAAAGAGTACTTATTTTTTCTTATACAATGTCATACCCCTAACTTCAGCAGTTTCACTGTTATAACGGTTTTTCTTCGAAATTTTTTTTGACAGGGAATAAACTGTACCGGCGACTCAGTTTTGAATTTAGGGATAGACTAAGACCTCTTCTATCTACGTATATATATATTTTTTAATTCATTTAAGGAAAGAAGATAATTTTTGATTGGGCTTTGCAAATTGAAATTTTTTTTAATGTACTCCAGATACATGTTTCGGCAATTAGCCACCATCAGTTTAGAATCTACAAAATACATTTATAAAATAAGTTAGACTAAATAATTATGATTAAGGTACTAACAGTCAGTTAAGAATCAACATGTAGAACATGTTTTTAAATGTCTAGAAGGCGTTTCTAGAGAATATAGAATCACAAATTTGAACAACAAATATAATTATAAATTAAATATTTTAAATGTCGAAAGGACGTGGTTGATTTTTATAATATGATATTTAGAGACGAGATAAACAATTAATATTTAAAGGATTAAGACAGATTAAACAGGATATCCTCAATAAAGCACATAAATTCACTCTTTAACCGACCACATCTGACGCCTACAGGACAGCAATAGATCTTCAGGTAGCCATCAACAAACATCCTCAAGGAGAACAAATACGCAACGAACTAATTCCGTTTATAAAAATAAAAACGTCAACAAACTTATAAAAAGAAGAAATGTCAAGAAGGTTGGAAAACCATCAAATTTATTTATATTGACAAAAAACCCTTTAATTCAATTTCTAACGAGCACCAAATCAGTAATTAACACATCCCTATGAATCCTCAGTTTCCTACCCTTTATTATTTTATTAAATTCCATAAACCTAATACACCCATTCGTCCTATTATTACTTTTCACTCTTCTCTAACGATCAACATTTCCAGAATTTTAATCAAAATTTTAGACAATATCCCTTTTCCAAATAAATTTAATATTAAAAACACGACTGAAATGTTTAACAAGCTTAATGACTTATCCTACAATACTAATTTCAAACTTATTTCATTTGATATAATTTATACTCAAATATTTCTATCAATGATACCATTAATTTACTTCTACAAAAACTAATACTATAATTAATTTAATTTCTTAATGTTTGCTCCTTCAACAATCAATTCTATAAAATGAATGCTGGTTTTTATCTATGGGTATGACTTTATCAGGTATTTTTGCTGAATTTTCCTTAAATTATTTTGAATCAAATTTTATAATTAACAACCAGAACCCTTACAATAAATATATTGTCAAATGGATACAATATGTTGATGATATCTTATATCTATGGTCCGGAGATAATAATACTTTAGACAACTTTCATAATTACTTGAATAATCTTCATAATAATTTAAAATTCAGACTTGAAATAGAAAATAATCACAGTTTAAATTTTCTTGATGTAGGTAACTATTAACTCTTTATTCCTGATTTATTTCCACTTGTAGGTCAATAAAACAATAAATAATTAAATACCAATTTATTCCATAACATATAATAATATGTTTTTGTTAAATAACTTCTTCAGTGGAAAAAATTGACATTTAATATGTGTCAAATTACTAATAATATAAATATAAATAGCCATGCCTATCAACAAAATTATCTAAAAAACAAAGAATTCATTGATACGAGGGAGCGTTTTTATATTCGCGGAATGAGCGGGTTGTAGGGAGGTGATTAGACGCATTGGGGGTGTGGCCTGTGCAGCGACTCATAATTAATATAAATACGAAGTTTCATTGTTATTAGACAGTTAGTCTTTGAGCTATCGTCAACCAAGTAACATAATCAGGAGTGAAAAGTGAAATATGGAAAAAATTGAATATCAGTCGCGACCATAATTAATGAGATGTCATTTTTTTACGGCGACTCTTGTCCAGGAAAAACCATGGTGTACAAGTGGCATAGTTTATTTAAACAAGGAAGGGAATCCCTTGAAGACGACCCGAGGACGAGCAGGAGCATTGAGGTGACCACGCCAGCACTTATCCAAAAAGTTGAAAAAATTGTACTCGAAGATGCTCGACTAAAGAAGAAACAACTCGCAGAAATGGTTGGAGTACCCGATACAACAATTTTTAAAATCCTACACGATCATCTCGGCATGTCTAAGGTCAGCGCAAGCTGGGTGTCGAGAATGCTCACGCCGCCGAAAAAACAACAGCGCGTAGAGTGTTCGCGTGCATTTTTGGACCTCTGTAACGAAGACAAGGATGGTGTATTGAGTCGAATTGCTACTGGAGACGAAACTTGGGTTCATCATTATGAACCTGAGTCCAAATAAGACTCCATACAGTGGCATAAAAAGGGCACAGCACCTCCCAACAAATTTAAAGTGTCACAATCAGCTGGGAAACTCATGGCGACGGTATTTTGGGACTCGGAAGGTATATTGTTGATTGATTATAAAGATAAATGTGTTTCTATAACCGGAGAATATTACGCTTCAATATTAGAGCGACTAAAAGAAACCATTAAAGAGAAAAGACGGGGAAAATTGACGAAAGGTGTGCTGATTTTGCACGACAACGCGCCCGTCCACAAGAGCCGCGTTGCGTTAGCTGCCCTGCATAGGGTGAGCTTCGAAATTGTGAATCACCCACCCTACAGCCCAGACCTGGCCACGAGTGATTATTACCTGTTTCCGAAAATGAAAAAAGAGCTGCGACCTACAAGTGGAAATAAATCAGGAATAAAAAGATAAGTGCATAAAGGTTAGAATATATATATATTAATGGTAACTATTAACAATAATAATACTAGCTTATCTTTCGACATATACAGAAAATCCACCTCATCTTCCATAATCATCACTTTTGAATCGCACCATCATTACTCCCATAAATCAGCCTCCTTTCGTTTCTTTATTAACAGAGCCCTAACTTATTCCATTAGTTATTCGACAAGAATTAATGAATTTAACTATATTTATAATTTAGCCAATTATAATAATATCAGCTCTAAAACCATTAATAAAATGTTAAGACATTCATTGACCAAATTTAATTCTTTATTTACTAAACCTACTCATATTTCTTAGACCTACAGACCTCCCCCATTTAATCACATTACTCAAAAAATCTGCACATATCAACAAATATAATAATCAAACTGCCTATAAATCTACCACACAAATTTTCAATTTATTAAATAACAGCAAGTTAGTCCACGATGCTCTAAACCAAAGTGGTGCATATTTAATTATTTGTTCTATTTGTAACTCTATCTATTATACATTGATCAGACAGAAAGAACCTTAAAAAACTTGTTCAAGATTACAAATTCCAAGAAAGTTCAAACATTCTCAAGCACATTCAGGAAACTAACCACACTATTAATTATAACAACCCTAAACTTCTGCATAAATGTCATAAAAATTTTAAGCTTGATCTGCTTGAAGTATTTCTAATAGAAAATAGAAAAACACAAAATTCATCACAACCGAAGAATCAGAAGATTGTGCGTAAAATTATGGAGGACTTATCAACTGAAAGTGATGAGGATGTTCAATTAGATGATTAACATTATTCATTCTTATAGTATTTTCCACAGTCACTGATCTTCCACCGACTTTTTCATTTTGTTTTTGCCAACAACTAACCACGATCTCTGTGATTTTGTTGTTGAAAACTGTCTAATTAGTTGATTTGCGAGTATACTTCTAAATATCAGAAGTGATTTTGCTTTGAATTTAAGTGATACTGTAACATGAGTGGAATTGATCAAATCGATCAACTCCATCCATGTGTTGATTGTATTCGTCAACACTTTTAGGACATTGAACTGTGACTTTGATACCTTCCTTTGTCATTCTGTTAACATGTGATTTCTCAAGAGCCGAATGTATCGTAGAGGCGACCAATACATATTTTGTTCTCCTGTCCTTCTATTTGTTGGCAGTTATATTGCTGGTGCCAACAGTATCAAATTTATCTGATCAGAGGCTTTTGTCTGGCACTAAGTGTTCTATTGGAAAGTTTTTTTTTTTGTTTGATCTCAGCGTTTCGCATCCAAACAGTTTTCTGTCAAGAAGTTTTGATAATAATGAGAAACTCGCAAAAAATTGTCAAAATAAATGCAATTGAATTTGTTTTCGAAGGGCTTATTCAATGTCAATTCTCGCTCAAGGAGCCTTCTTCGTTGGATTCCTTCTTGTCTTCATATACTGAGAAATTCAGTAAATATCCAGTCTGTGAACAAGCGAGAGCCCATACCTTCATTCCTGTTTTAATTGGTTTTACAGGCATATATTGTTTTTAATGGGTTCTGCCTTTGAAGGCAACCATGCTTTCATCCACTGCTAAATTCCTGTGTGGAGTGTAAGACTTCAAAAATGCATTTTCCAAGTAGTTTATCGGTCTCACTTTGAATAATTTATCATAATTGTGATCTCCCTTTTTTTGGCATAGCGTGATTGTCATTTAGGTGAAAATAACGAAATATTTTCAGAAATCTCTTCAGAAGCATATGTCCTATTCTTGAATGATGAAAATTTAGGTCAGATGACCAATATAATCATAGGCTAGGAAGAGAGTTGAAACCTATTACAATAAGTATGGAAAAGAAATGTCTTCAACTCTTTTAAAGTCAGCTCAAGAGAGGTATTATTTTGTTGCGCATACCGCTTGGACTCGGTTACAATTGAGGACTCTGCTGCAACAAAGAGGTATCTGGAATTTTTCAAATATTACAGGAGACAATGAAATATAAATAAGAATGTTGTTATGAAACAGAACTTAATAAAATGTTGTACAAGTGTTGTGCGGTTCTAATGGGTTGGTTTAGTGTAATGGGGGTTAAACAAAATTGACAGGTTCGATTAAGAGAGTAAAAAAAAAGGTTGCACATAACAACGAATAGAAAAACACATGCAGTAATTTTTAAAAAGTTTATTTTTATCAAAACCAAGAATTATTTTTAACAAAAAACATCACTAATGTCACAACAGAACTACAACTAAACTCGGAAAAACTATTCTGATCATATCTTAAGGATAAACGAATCGACTCAACCTGAAGTGGAAAAGTCACCGTCATCGGTGACATCTGTTTCATGACCACCAGAAGTGTAGTAGGCAATATCGGCTTTAGGGACGTAGGGGAAGGTGGGGCAGATTCATACAAGGGACACCGTCATACACTAGATATATCTGTTGTTAGGCGCACATCAATTGAACGACTTATGCGTGTATGCGCAGCTTATTTATGTGTGTATTGGCTCACGGAGTTTGACAGCAGTCGATGTGAAACGCGCGACGAGGTGACACGGAAAGTTATTCGGCCACGCGTAATTTTATAACCTCACTTTGAACATCTTTTTATTCATAAAAGCTGTTTTCTAGTTTATTCAGTACTATTTTATTTAAAAGATAACAGGGTCAAGTTTGTGAATTGATACGTGAATAATGATAGATATGGTTGGTATTTTTTTAGGAATATTCTTACTTCATTTTCTTCTGACGGGGTAGGTTCATACAGCAGTAAGCGGGGTACATTCATACTGTATGAATGTGCCCCATTTTTCTTATATTAGTTTTTAGAATTGAAGTGATATCATAATTTTGATTTACAGAAAAAATATGGTCAGAAATTACAAGAAAAAGGGAAATAGGACTGGAGAGGTGGACGAACAGGCAATGTTAAAAGCTATCGATGAGGTCTTGAAAAACAAACTCTCTTTACGGAAATCAGCAGCCAAATATGGACTTAATGCACAAACATTACAAAGCCGTATCAAAAAATTACGCAAAACACAAGATCTTAGTAGCGAAAATCGTATATTCGAATCCAAATTTGCATCACAGCAAATTTTTACAAAAACAGAAGAGGATCTTTTAAATAAATATATCTTAGCGTGTTCTAAGATGCACTATGGACTGACATGTATTCAAGTTAAAAAACTTGCGTATGAATTTGCTAAGGCCAATGATATAAAAGCTCCTCAAAATTGGAATAATAATAAAATGGCGGGACCAGACTGGTTAGCAAGTTTTCGAAAACGCCATAAAAATTTGAGTTTGATGTGTGCCTTTCCTTTCCACCTCACACCACTCATCGCCTTCAACCGTTAGATGTTGGAGTATTTGGACCATTAAAATCAAAATTAAAAACAGCATTCAATGACTGGCATGTTTCCAACCCAGGAAAGACACTTAATATTTATAATATCCCAAAACTCACAAAGATACCTTATTTGGAGTCATTCAATGGTATGAATATCACCAGTGCTTATGAAAAAACCGGAATATGGCCTTTAAATAAGTTGATTTTCAATGATGATGACTTTGCGCCGGTTCAGGTGTATCATTCAAATCCTGTAACAAATCCCAATGAAAGCACTGGTGGTGCGGAGCGTGGAATAGCTAGTGATGAGCTTGCTACAGTTAGTGCTGAACTTGGTGATGTTCCTGCTCGAACACCACCGACTTTGTCCAGAGATGTCTCGCCTTCACTGCTTTCACAACATCTTGCATCAACAGTGATAGATTTTGATAACCCTGCACCATCTACTTCCAAAGAATTGAAGACGCCAGAAATGATAAGACCTTTCCCGAAAATTCAAAGACGCACACAAACAATAAAAGCTCGATCACTTGGAAAATCAAGAATTTATACGGACACGCCTGAGAAGACCAGAATTGAAGAATTGCAAAAAAATAAACAGATGAAGAGATTAGAAAAAGAACGTAAAAGTAAAGCAAGAGAAATAAAGAGAGCGTTGAGTTTATTAAATGAAGATTGTGATAAATCAAGTAAACCAAAAAGAAATAAAACCAAAGAGATTGAAACAAGTAGTGGCGACAGTGAAACAGATGTCAGCTTAAGAGAAAGTTCTGCTTCATCCTTCGACAAGCTTGAAGAAAACGAAGAAGAAGATGATTATGAAGAGCCTGTTAACCATGAAAATATCAAGAACGGTACATATGTGCTTGTAAAATTTGAAAAAAAGAAGTCGGTTATTTACTATGTCGGACAAATCATCCAACACTACAGTTTGACAGAAGTAATGGTTTCATTTTTGAGGAAGAAACCCGGATCGTTTATGAAATTTGTATTTCCAGGCGTCAAAGATGAAGGCTCAGTACATCTATCAGACATAGTTTTGATATTACCGGATCCTAAATCAGCTACGACAGCTAGAATTGCTAGTATTTTAAGTTTTAACAAAGATTTCTCTTTATACAACGTCCATTAATATAATTATTGTAAAGATAATTAGTGTTGAACATTCAAGATTTCTCGTGTTGATTGTGATTTAAATTGTTGATTATTGATACTACTACTAAATAAGAATTCAGCAATAGGACTAGGATATTTGAATACTAATATGACTGATCAGAAAGACTGTTAGGTTAACTAAGTTCCTTCAATGCCATAAAAAGAAAAACTATCTACGTTTATGTTATTCTCTTTTTTACTTAGTATTATTTGGTTATTACTTAGTATTTTGTGTTCATAGAGACTAATTGCTTTTGTTTTCGAAAACGTTGTATTCTGATATTTAGATTTTGATAAAAAATTAAACATTTCACGCTCAATTTGTGTATTTTTTCACATGTATGAATCTGCCCCATAGCTTGTATGAGAGTGCCCCGCATGTGGGGTACATTCGTACATTTTTAATTTTTTTTTAACTTTTACAGAAAGCCGCACAAGTGTATTTACACAAATCACATATTTTTGATATAAAGTCAGATAGTAAGGCTATTAGCTTTTGATGATTCGATACAGATATTGATACCAGAGAAAATTCTATGACATAAAATAAAAAACTGTATGAGGCTGCCCCACCTTCCCCTACTTGTCAGCAAGTAGCATGACGTTTTCATATTTTAGCTGCTTAAGAGATAAAGGTTGGGCATATAATAAATCTTTTTGTATAACAGGGCACTCGTTGGGGCGTTTCTGAATAACAAAATCTGAGAACAAAAGACAACTACTTGTCAAACTACACCTTATTTGTGTTTTGTGTTCAGCAGAATACTCGAAGACCTTATATTGGGAAATTTTAAATTTGTCCTTTTCTTTACTATATATAGTCTTTTTGAAAAATTTGTCTAGTGAAGCAACAAAATTAAAAATCATCATGAATCACAATAAAATTCGTTTGGGCTACTATTGTTATAGTGGTTAATGTATTCTGAGGGTAAAAAAATCCTTTCTATTTTACGAACATGCTTCTCAACTACTCCAAAGCATCGCTCGCATGGCAGAAAACTGTGTCCAGGTTCTGGAAACCTGTGCACAATTTTTTCAAAGCGATCGTTTCTCACCAGAGTATACAAATATTGCATTAAACTCTTATTTTTGGTTTGAGCCCCACAGTTGTCTGAAAATAAGTACAAGGTCTTCACATATTTATCTAAAATATTTTCCAAGTAATGGTCCAGAAAACTAATGGTCTCATTAGATGTTTTTTTCCCAGTTACCTCATCGTACATGTAAAAATAGGCTTTGCCGTGCTTTGATGAATGTATACAGAAGTTATACATCCATATCTGCCTCAAATAAAAAGCATCGTCAGCAGGCACTTTTGGTAAAGGGGCATTTTGTTCGTGATTAAAACAAAGAGTCTCAACGTGTGGATCATCTTTAGCCAACTTAGCCTTTTCTTGATGGTCATCAAAAAATACTTTTGCTTTTGTTTGGTGAAGATTTCTTTCCCTTTCTAGTGCTTTCTGAGAGAGATTATCTGCTCCCTTTAGCTGGTTCTCAATTCGCTGCTCCTCTGAAACTTTTTGAAAACATTTGTATTTACAATGACAGTCATTTCCCGTGGCTCTCTTAGGATTAAGTTTATTACTTGAACTCATGTGTTCTTTTCCCTCCGCCAGTAATCGTTTTCTAAGATTTCCGCTCCAGTTATGTTCGTTTCTTGTTTTTCGTTTTTTTTTTTACAACAGGATCCTCATTTCTATCGCTGTTTTCACTCTGACTTGCAGAGAGCTCGTAATTATCTCTGGTTCACTTTCACATTCTAAATCACTTAAGTCGCTCATTGTTTAGCAAAACTCTGTACGTGTGCTCCCATATATTTGTAGGTTAGGTGTATCTGCTACTTTGATCAGTACACATGGCCGGGGCGTTTGGTACAACAGCGATGTATCTGCCGCCCATACACCCTTGTTGCGCCAAATAAAAGTAAGAGGTATCTCTAAACTATTTCACCCACTTAAAAATAAGCCCGATTGAAACATCTAAGTCGCACCAAACGACGGAGCGCTTCCAGTTTCACAAGATAAGGTACATAACTCGTTTTGCCAAAAAAAGTCAGATACCTCCTTTGTGCAGCAAACTCCTCAATTATGTTTAGGAAGTCGTCACCCAAAATACTGGAGAATACTGCAATCGGTGATTCGCTTGTAGAAACTCTAGAACCGGGAAATTCTTGAAAACGAATAGCCTGGAAAATGTGGTGCTTTCGTCCAGGAAAGGTCATTATGTTGGAGTTGAGGTTCTCATTTTAGCGTTGATTGGCTGGCAACGGTAGCCATTGGTTGTGTTACAAATTGTCGACCCACAGGCTGACGTGAGTCAAAGTCAGGATCTCGAACAGAATCATCGCTGTCGACAGCCAAATCATCATCAGCATCTATTTGAGAGAAAATTCTTTTCCGTATAATGCCAATGGTGCTACTGGATGGTGTAGATTGTGAAGAGTGATCTGGAATATCATCAGCATCAGAGTCTCCTCCAAGATCAGAATCGGCTGCCTGGTCACCGGTGATTCCATTTAGCCATGCAATCTGCTCTGTTGGGGTCAATTTGCTAATTTCTTTTTTTTTACCTGGTTGAAATGTCGACCAGTATCCTATAAAGGATTAAAGATGTTTGATTCCTTTAACATAATTTCATATGTCATAAGTGCTTTATAATGAATATTCTTTTTTTTTCTTTTCTTCTTCTATATTTATCTATCTTAGTTAATGGATATTTGTAATATTCGTTTATAAACCATTTAAATTTATAACATTTATTGTTTTTTGGTGTGACCAGTAGGAAATAAATGAATTATTATTATATAGTTAATGGATGCGTTCATATGAAGTATTCAGTGCCTCTCATATTCCTTTTGGCCCAAGACACAGAAAATGGCCTTCCCGATCCGTCATCGGTTACCTTCAATGGAAAATTGACTCCTTTTGAAGCTTGCAATCCGATTTTTCAAGGTCGCATACGAAAGATGAATGTGACAATAAATTTATTATTATTTAGATAGTACTTAATGATGGCTGGATAGGCTAACTATAGATATCAATACATCCTCGTAGGAAGTAGAACCATTAATAAAGATCTTATATATATACTACTCTTGTCTGCGTTGTCCTTTTTTCTATCAGTTGTTGTAATGTAAAAATGTGGTCATGTACACTACGTCCAGGTCTGAATCCGCTTTGTGCTTCTGCCATGTGGGGTTCTATCAGCGGTCTTATTTTATTGGTTATTATTTGCTCCACGAACTTAGTGGCTGTATTGAGCAATGTGATTCCCCTGTAGTTGTTACAGTCTCTAGTATCTCCGTGTTTATATACAGGTGCTATTAATGCTGTTGTCCATTCTTTCGGTATTATCTCTGCATCCCATACTTTATTGATTATTTCCAATAAACTGTTTTTCCCTTCTGTTCCCAGGTATTTCAACATTTTTGTGGTTATTTTATCCTCTCCTGGTGCTTTCCCATTTTTTAGTTTTTTAAGTACCTCTTCTAATTCTTCTATTTTTATTTCATCGTAGTCTTCATCGCCTTGCTGGTTTATTCTAGTTTTGTTATATCTTGTTGTTTGTTCTGCCCCTCCTAATAACTTCTGAAAATAATCATTCCATCTTTTCATTATATCTGTTTCATTTGTTAATATTTCATTGTTCTCGTCCTTTATAGCCATTTCGTTTACTTTTTTACCTGTTCTCATTAGTTTTAGGGCTCTGTAGAACAGCTTTTGGTTACTACTTCTGTTTGTTTCTATTTTATTGCCAAATTCAGTCCAGGTCTCTCTCTTTGCTTCTGCCACTAGTGTCTTAACCAATGATCGCTGTTTCTTATAGGTTTCGTACTGTTCCATTGTTTTAATATGTAGATATTTCTTCCATTCTACTTTTTTCTTTTTCACTTCTTTTTTTATTTCCTCATTCCACCATGATGTTTGATTTTTTCTGTTCCTTATTCTATAAGTGCCACACACTTCTGTAGCTGCTTCTATTACAGTATTTCTAAAAATATTCCATGCTTCTTGTAAGTTGGCTGATCTGATATTATTATGTTCTTTTTTTATCTTTTGATTTGTTATATCTCTGTATTCCATAGCTATAGCACTTTCCCTCAGTTTGTATGTTTTTATTGTTGTATGGTCAGTCTTTGTTTGCTCTTTCCTTCTATCCTGTGGTGTTGCGTTGGTTTTCATTCTAGCTATTAAGAGATAGTGGTCGCTATATATTTCTGCTCCTCTCCTTACTCTAATGTCCACCACACTCTTCCTTTCCCCTTTTGATACTAATATATAGTCAATTATTGACTTTTCTCCTCTGCTTGGTTGTACTCTCGTATATTTATGTATGTCTTTATGTTGGTAATAGGAGTTAGTAACTATCAAATTTTGTAATTGGCAAAAGTCTAGTAACCTTTTCTTATTGTTATTTCTGACCTCTTCTCCATGTATCCCTAGTATTGTGTTGTACACGTGGTCTTTTTTGCCTACTCTGCTGTTGAAATCTCCAGCTATATACATCGTCGTATTTATATTTGTATTTTCTACCATTTCCGTTAGTTGATTCCAGAACTTATCTTTTTCTTCTATACGTTCGCTTTCATCTGGTCCATAAACTGCTATTATTGTTCTTCTGTCTTCCTTGTTGTCCTGTATTTCTATCTTCAATAGTCTTTCATTTACTGCTTCCCATTTCTGTATTTTGTCTTCGATATTTCTATGAATTATACAACCAACACCAGCCGCTGCTCTTTGATTTTCTTCTACTCCACTGTATACTAGTGTGTGATCGTTTTTTAATTTCATTTTTCCCTTTCCCTTTTTCTTTGTTTCGCATATTACCATTATCTCCAGCCCATTCTCTTCAAATTCATCTACTATTTCGATCTCTTTACCTTGTATACTCCTCACATTCCAAGTACCCAATATCCATGTGTTAATGTTTTTCCTTATATTTACTTTTGGTGCTCCATTTCCTTCCAATTCATGATTCCTTTTCATTGCCTTTGTTATCATATCTTCTGCCTGCTTCTCTGGGGTTGTTATCAGTTTTTTTGGTCATTTACAGTGTGTATCTCCTTTTCTAGCTCATTTTTTATTGGATTCCAATTCCACTTCTCGTCGTTTATTATTAGTTTTCTATAGCCAATTTTAACCTTTTTATCATTTTTTCTTTCTTCTTTTGCTCGGTTTTCAATTTTCTTCTGTATTTCTCTTTGCTCTTTTGACATATCCTCGTTTATGTATATCTTTTGGTCTCTAATTTTACTAAGTTTACCTTTATTTCTCATAACCCTATATTTATAATCTGTGTTTTCCATTTGTAGCCAGTATATTCTATTTCCCAATTTTCTTGCTTTCTGTATTTTTACCTCTAGGTCCAAATTTGTCTTGATAAACGCTTCCATTTCCTTTCTGATCGAGTCTTCATCATTATTGGTACTGTTCAGTCCTTGAATTACTATATTATTTCTTCTGTTTTCTCTATCTATATTTTCCAGCTTGCTATTTATTATTTTAATGTCGTTCTTAAGCCTTGTATTTTCTCTTGCTAGCATTTCATTGTCTTCTTTAACTTTCTTCAATTCTTGTGTGTATGCCCTCTGATCTTCTCTAATTGCTTGCAGTTCTAGCATCATATTCTTTTTGAAATCTTTTAGCATATTCATCATCCTTTCCCATTTATCCTCCATTTTTATCTTTTTTTCTGGTGTTCTATTTATTTTTCGGCTTTTCGTGAATATATCGTGCTCTTCCTCGGTACTTTTCTTTCTCTTCCCTTCGTCGGTTAGTGATTCATTTCCGCTACTGATTATATCACTAGTTATTTCTCTACTACGGACCTGTTCTATTTCTATTTATAGATCACTCGCTGTTACTGTACGGTCTCCGTATTGCGATAGGTGGGTTCCCCGAATCGTCTTCTCGAATGTCACCCTCCTCTCAATACTTTATTTATCATCTATTATCAAATTCTGTATTGTATGTCTTTCTTTTTACCTGCTTTCTAATCAGATTGTTCTTCACTTCTTTACTAGTATGTCACTAATGTTTAACAACACTCGAAACTTCCAAAATTTTGGGTTTGATTTCGGAGCGATTCAACACACAATAAAGATCTTATATTTATATAAATCTCGAACTTTATACATAGCCTTCTTTGTATATCTTAACGTTTCACTTTTAATTACCCTTGTATAGCGAGAACCCGATAATTATTCAACTCTAAAGGAATATAGTAGGGAAAGATCAAAGTTAGCGGTGATTGCATGCGAAACCGCCAAGAACTCCACTTGACTCTGCTCCGCCTTCCCCGCCAGCGAACTTTCCGTTTATCTTTTAAACTGTTAGGAATCGAATACCTACCTAGTTATTCGAACAACTTACTGAAATCTGCATTTATCTGCAAGCGAGTTCACTCGCTGATATAATAGTTAGTATTACGTGGTTCGGTAAAGTTTTCTCATTACGACTCAGGTTGAGTAATATTGTATTGAGGACGATAGATAGTCACCGGCGCGGCGGCTGGTTTCGATGAAATCGTGTATTTTCTATTTAACGTGCTCGCTTGAAAGGCTGAGATCTCGTTAGATGTGCCTCGTCCGTATTTATTTCTGAAGCTCGTGTTCATACGTAGATGTAGTGTTAATTAGGGAAATGTAAAGTGTAAATAAGAATAAAAACAACCGGTTCATGTTTTGCCGACGTCTCTTTGAAGTATCTCGAAATAAAATGAATGTTTCTCGTTGTTCAAGTTCGTTGTTTTCGAACTTTTTGAATGATGTTTGTAATTCTTCTAATGTATGAAAGTACCTAATGAAAAAAAATTGTAATAATAATGTGCCAGATTATATTTAATAATAATAATAATAATAATAGTCTTTATTTCCAACAGGTAGCCCCAAGAACAGGAAATTTAGTAACTAAAATTAAACATATAAAGAGAGTACACTTGAAGAGGTATATTATATACTTAGAATAATATTTGAAATCGTTTGAATTGTATCAAAATTAATATCGCATAAGTGAGATATAGAATTATAATTATTACAAATAAGTGACATCGGTGATTTTACCATTATATTAGTTCTACTTGAAGAACAGTAAAAATAGTTGCTTTGACGACTATTGAATCGAGATACAATAAAATTGATTCTGTGCAATAAATCAGGACAGTCAATGTTGGTATAGAAATTTTACACTACTTATGTTTCGTCTAAGTTCCAAGGAAATACAATTTCTGTATATATATCCATAACTCCTGTAAGCAGAGGCTATTGTTTGGTTGATGTGTTCAATGAAGTTCAGTTTGCTGTCAAAAGTCACGCCCAGATCTTTAATCTCGGTACAACGGTCCAATGTTTGACAATTAATTGCGTAATCAAACATATATATCTCTTCCTTGCGACTAAACGTTACTACTTTGCATTTACCAAAGTTCAAGGTTAAGCGGTTATTTCTACACCATTTCTCAATGTTAGAAAGGTCTTTCTGTAGCTTAATACAGTCATCCACGGTATTAATTTCATAAAATATTTTCAGATCATCAGCAAATAATAGCTGCTCAGAAGAAACAACTGCCGATATATCGTTAATAAAAATCAAAAACAGTAAAGGACCTAGATTCGAACCCTGCGGGACGCCAGATGTTGGACTAAATTCGGAGGATTTAATATTACGATACTCAACATATTGTCTCCTTCCAAAGAGGTAAGATGAAAAAAGCTTCATCAGCGCTGGCGAGAATCCTATACATTGTAATTTGTCCATAAGAATGTGATTGTCAATTTGATCGAAAGCTTTTTGGAAGTCAGTGTATACTACGTCTACTTGACCACGTTTATCTAGACACTCTGAGATATACTGTGTAATGCACGCCAGATTGGTGCTAGTAGATCGATTACGCATAAAACCATGCTGTGACGTTGTAATTAAGCTCTTGACCGAAAAATAGATTTGCTCATATAGAAGTCATTCGAAAACCTTAGCAAAATTGCATAATATGGAAATAGGTCTGTAGTTTTTAACATCAGATGGATCACCTCTTTTAAAAATCGGACAAATGCGGGAAACTTTCCAGATTGCGGGAAATCGGCACTGCTTCAAAATTAAATTGTAAAGAAAACACAATGGCCCTGCCAGCAAGGGGGCAGTATCGTGAACTAAGAAAGCAGGAATTTTATCCACTCCACTTAGAAAATTATTCTGCATTTTCTTTCATTTCTGTAAAATGGTGTCTTCAGTGAAGGGCGCAATACATATAGCTGAACAAGACTCAGTTACTTCTATAGAATTTTTACAGTAACTATCATCAGATTCAATGTACATATTATTAAAATAATTACCAAATGCTTCAATGATTTCTTGTGGTGTGCTTAACTCATTTTCATCATAGTTCATAACTCCCGGAATTCTAGTTTGTCCGCGCTTTTTGTTTACATACTTCCACAGGTCCTTAGGATTTTGAATAATGGATTGCTGGATATTATCGATGTAGCTGTTGTAGCAAACACTTATCAAGGATTTGCACTTAGATCTAAGACTTTTGAAACGTTCATAATAAAGGTTGGTACCATACTTTTTATAGTTTCTGTGAGCATTATGTTTGCTGCGGATGCACTGTATTACATTAGAATTAAACCATGGTGGATAACAATAATTACTAGATTTCCTACGATATTTTGGCACCGAAAAATCAATAGTATTGTATAAAATATCATAAAAGGCAGCACAAGCCTCATTAACATCCTCCACTGCATAAAGAGTAGACCAGTCAACATCCAATAGCATACCATACAACAAATAGTAATCTCCCTTCCTGAAGTTATAGTAAGTTTCGGTATCATTCAACTGAAAACGTGTAGTACGACTAAGGCACACATGTATAGATATTTCAAGTGACGGGTGGTGTCCGTCCTCGGGTAATAACGTAGAATCACTCCTATCAACAGTACACGCGGTATTAGATAGAACTAGATCTAGTAGATGATTATTACTATTGGTTATGTAATTTTTTTGAGTTAAATCAAAAAATTGTTGAAAATTATTAAGTAAAAAATATTTTCGGTCATTAAGGTTCATATTGTATGCTGGAATGTTAAAATCACCAATGATTAACATTTTACTGCCAGATTCAGCAACATATCCCAGGTGCTCAAATAAATCTAAGAAATGTTGATAATCATCAAAGGCAATAGATGGCGGAATATATAATACAAAAACAAACATTTGCGTATTATTGTTTACAATTAATCTGATACCAACAATATCAATATAAGCAACATTCAGTCTAAGAAAACTTAAATCTAACATACTGGCAGACATATTATTTTTCGTAGCAACAAGTACACCTCCTCCTCTGGTAACACCAAGTGCTTCAGTGTCTCTATCGCACCTAAAAACACAATAATTATCTGGAAAAATTTCATCACTTGACACTTCAGTGTTCAACCAAGTCTCAGTAAGACAAATAATATCGAAGTCATTGGATACAACGCCATTTTAAGTAAATCAGAGAACTTTGTATTCAAACCACGCACATTCTGATAGTAGCATCGCACGATATTGTCGTTGTACTTGGAGCTGTCATTTAGTTTAAATTAACAATCTTTGGAAATCCTCGAATATATTTGATCCTAAGACCAGTTTCACCATTAGATGATCGAATCCTTAGTTCTTCTTTAAGATTTTGGTAAGTCTTAATTTGTCTTGGCGTCTTGTCGTAGGATATGTAAATATTTTTATCTTTCGTTTCTTTTAAACGTCTGGAATTCTTAATAATAAAGCGAACATCAGACTCATTACCTAAAGTTACTTTGATAGGCCTTGGTCTCATCTTACTTGCATCATACCGTCCTAATCTCTGTGGGTTAGTTGCAGGAAGGTCAATAGTGGGAGAAACTGTTTTCAAAACAAGCGAAACCTCTACCTTATCGGACACTACACGAGACTCATTATCAAGATGAGGAGCAGGTTCAGGCAGACCAAAAATAACCACATTCAGTTTTCGTGATTGCCTGTCATCAAGCTCATTCAAAATATCTTCATAATTAATAGTTTCCGTTTGATTACCTGCCAATTGGGTGTCTATTTGCTTTCTGAATGATTCAAATTTTTCATTAAATTCTGCTTTCAATTCCTTCAAAGCAACACTAAACTCATCCTTAATCGAATTCATGAGAGTCTTAATGTCTTTGTACTGAGTCATATTGCTATTACAGGAGTTACAGACCACTTTAACTGAACGTGATTTAGCACGTGTCATAATTACATCATTCTCGGACAATCCAACGCAATTACTATGCAAAAAGCCTTGACATCCATCACATTGAATAACAGCTGAACTACTTTTGATGATTTGAACACAATTAACACAATTATTCATTATAAATTCAGGAAAGAATACTAGAGTGAGGGAAAAAAAGGAAGAAAGAGAGGAGAGAAAAAAAAATCTTCTGCACCGAGGGGCCCGTCACGGTGTCTATGAAAGGAGTAGAAGGCCTCGGAAAGAACGGAACGAAAATTTGGAGTAGAGTGTACACAAATGTTTCCAATAAAAATATGATAGAAAAAGTAGGAAAAGAAATGATAAGACACAAGAAATGGTTCTTACCGATATCGGAAGGCAGAAGTTATTTAAACTTACAGTCAATTGGTGACGATAATCGTTGATTAATCAACTTGTAGATGACACTATGAAAACCAGCGCAACAAACTACATACAATAATATGAAGCGAAAATTAGATTTTATTTACAAATAGTAAATATACACATTTATCTTGCACATAAACTTTACACGCAACTTACAATAGCGATGCACTCTCATATTTGGAACTAACACATCGTTTCTGGGACGTTTCTGGTGGCGCCATCTATATATATCATCATCATCATCATCATTCTAGTAAAAAATTCATGACAGTTAGTTCATTGGAAGTGGAGTGGTAAAAAAATGAAGGCATCAATGACGACCCCCATGTCGGCCAGCCTAAATTCGTGATTACATCAGAGAGCATCGAAAGAGTACGTCTTTTTCTCAAAATTCAGACAACATCATCATTGCGTTTTATGGAAATGGAATAGGGGAAAAAAAATGCACAAAATTCAACAAACATCGTTAAAGAGGGCTAAAAGGATGAAAACTTCCTTTACAATATTGTTACTGGTGATCAAATGTGGTGTTTCCAATACGATCCGGAAACAAAGCGTCAAAGTTCCAAATGGAGGCCAAAAAACGAGACGGAAACTCTCGGTTTGAGAAGTCAAAAGTGAAAACGTGTGTTTTTACGATGCCAAGGTATTGTTTATCATGAGTTCGTTCCATCGGGGGCACAAGTTAACGCGCCATTTTATTTTGATATTTTGTGGCGGTTGTTGCAGCGTATTCATCGCATTTGGCCAGAATATTGTGAGGAAGGAAGTTGTCCAAAAGTCGCATAGATCTAAATATTTTTTATTACGCTTTCCTGTAGACATGTATGCAGCTTGTGTACAGGCAAGCTCCTGCGACGAGTGCTTTTAAATTAGCAGCTTCTACGTTTCTTTCAATTTCTGACCATCAATTGATGGACGAAAACTTCCATTACATGACATAACCATGAATGCTTAAAAGTACAGATATCGTTTGTGTAACAGGTTTGAGTTCTCAATATCGGTGGACTATTGTAATGAAATTGATCAACAAATATTGTTATGCTGAGTTTTCTTTTTCTGCATTTTGATTAGCTATTAATGAATTATTACCCATAGTGCATAGTGAGAGATTTGTGGAGTGTTTTGACGAAATTTTATTATTTATTGAAAATAAAGATCTAAATACACGTTCCTCAGCTTAAGAATCGTCCTTTCTCTTCATATGAATGAACTTAACTTAAAATTAGATGGTTTGGGCAAAAGTATTGAGGTTATGTTTAGATACATCAAATCTTTTGAAAGTAAACTTCAAATTAAATTAAATGATATTAAGACAAACAAACGGAATCGGTTAACAGATGAAGTCAGTGGCATTTGCTTCGACTTGATGTCTGAAACGTCACAAAAATTATGTTTCGATTCTTCAAAATTTTGAAACATCGAGCTCAAAACGTTCGCCATCGCTGCTCTACGCCGTAATCAGTTTTAGAGCCGTCCGTGTACCAGTTTGTGTCCGCTCTTACTGGGGGGAGGTCATGGTTCCAGTCCTTCCTATCTGGTATTATAACCTGATATTTCCTATCTACATAGGTTGAATTTGTGAACCATGGCATCAATTGGCATCCCTGTTAGGGGCGCAGCCTTGAGTTCATCAAATAGTTTTTGATCTTCAGCACCGTGCGATTTACTTATCGATGCTTGACTGTGCATGAGTCTATATGCTGCAGATCTAGCACTTCCTTGGACAGGTTTAGAATTACTTCAATTACGGCGGTGAGGGTCGATCTCATTGCCACCGTGCTGCACAGACGAACCAGTCTTTGTACGCCACCCAGCGTTTTGCGTTTTTGCTCCGTATGCTGTCATGTGTCATGGGATTAACCAGAACTTTATCGGTTCAATCGTTTTCACCGATGAAGCAGCATCTACCAAAGATGGGGGTAATGAATTCGCATAGTTTGCATGTATGGGCTGATGAAAATCCGCGTGCCACATTTGTTTCAAGGCATCAGCATCAATTTCAACCAATTAATGTCCGGACCGGAATCATAGGAGATAATTTACTGGACCCATTTGTTCTACTCAGGCGATTAAATGGGAGTTTCTCCAAAATAATTTACCAGATTTAATTGACAATATGCCACTAGAAACGTGACGAAACATGTGGTTCATGCATGATGGTGCACCGCCTCACTTTAGCCTCGTTGTACGAGAACACCTAAATAATACATAACCAAATTAGTGGATAGGTCGAGGAGGAGCTATTGCTTGTCCTCCTCGTTCACCGGATTTAAATCCATTAGATCCAATATCTGTGGGGACATCTAAAGAATTTAGTTTATTCCACTCCAGTAGAAACCAGGGAAGAAGTACTAGAAAGAATTGCTTTTCACTGCGAGCAAATCAACGCTGGGATGTTAAGACGCATTAAATAATCTTTAATTTGACGTGTGCAAGAGCGTATTAGAGTCCAAGGATCTAATGTGGAGTCTTATAATTAATTTTTATAAATAATTGCATAAATTATTAATTATTTAATTTCTTTCAAGTAGATTTTAATGCATATTGAAATAAATGTTTAACCTATTTCCGTTAAACATATTTTTTATCGGAAACGGAGCATTTTATGGAAATCCATTAAGCTCCATTAAAAAACTTATTGGAAAGCAAAAAACCTACACACCTTAAAATTTAAAAAACCAGCTAGCCACAAACAGCTGAGAATTGTAAAGGAGCTTTTCCAGAGAGAAACGCAAGACTTACTGGACTCTAACCAGACAGCGGAGCAGGTTCCTGTTTTTCTGAAAAAAGAAATGTCGAGCGCTGATGCAAAAATGAACATTGGCAAAGCATCAGGAGTAGACCATCTATCTACCAAGGCTGTCATAACACTAGTAGGTACGATCCCTGATGTCCTGTTAGATGTCTTGAACCAGTTATTAAAAAACCAAGAGTTCCCGAGAACTTAGAAGGAAGCAAAGGTCATCTTATTGTGGAAGGGAAAGTCAATGCATTCGGTAACGTCCTATAGACCGATATGTTTGTTAAGCCCCCAGGCGGCGTTCCACAGGGTTCTGTGTTGGGCTCTGCACTATGGGACATCTTATATGACGGTGTTCTTGAACTAGAACTTGCGGAAGGGGTAACTTCATTGGCATATGCCGACGATCTCGCCATAATAGTAAAAGGTGGAGGACCAGAGAGATCTTATGTTTAAAAGCAATAAGTCCTAGCTGCCTGGATGGAAGACCACGAACTAGAAATAGCTCCTCATGAGACCGAAGCTGCAATCCTCAAGGGGCCAAGACAACATCTGCGTCAATATACTGGGCAACAAGATCCTCCCCAAATCTAGGCGTCATTTTGAACGATGGATTAACTTTTGTGCCTCACATTAAATACGTAGCCTAGAAGGCGGAAAGTAGTCTAGTCTCCTTGGCAAGACTCATGCCCAATGTAGGGGGGACCGGCCTGCAAAAAGAGGGTAGCATTATATGGAGTAGTCCAATCCCAAATCATCTACGCTAGCCCAGCCTGGTCGCATGCTTTGGAGATAAAAAAGAACAGGAACCTCTTGGAGCGATTGCAAAGAAGGGCACTCCTACGGGTAGCAAGTGGCTACCGGACACACTATTCAATCTGAGGGAGTCACAGCAGACTTCAAACAAGCGAACGATAAGAGGCTCTACTCTAGCAATATGGCAGGGGACATGGAAGGAGGAGAGGAATACAGCAGCAAAGAGATTTAAAATAACACCCGAGGACCCAGAACACACGTTGTTAACCTGCAGGAGATGGGAAGACGACAGAATTAAATTGATGTCCGATGTAGGACAGGTACTGACCAGTGCCAACATAATCACTATTATGACAAGATCCGAGGCACACTGGAACATGGTAGTTGGCTACATTAAGAAAGTCCTCTCACACAGAGAAAAAATTGAAAGGGAGTTAAAGAATGACAGGAATCAAACAAACAGAGGGCAGATAGCAGACATAGGAAGGGAAAGGTGATCGGAGGCTGGTCGTGGTATCCGAAGTAATGTCAAAGGGCGGTTTCCGGACGCACTCTGCTAAAAAAAAAAGATAAAGATGACACATCTATTGCTAAATTATCAAAATATGTAATTAATACGGATTTATTTTGGAATCGATTTTGATATTTTACTACAGAATATCTCTAAAAAGTAAGAGAAGAGATATCATTATAATATCAATGAAAAACAATAAAAACATTCGTTCGAGTTCGAGAACGAGAACAAAGTTTTGTTTACAGAGGAAGCACAAATAAATATGTTTCAATTCCATAGAAACAGAACGTTTGGTGACAAATTGATGTTTTTATTCTATAGAGAGGGCGCACGTGTTTATTCATCAAAGTATCTTATGGAGAGAGGGTCGCAAAAGCGAAACTGTTGTTTTTTCTTTTAACTTAATATGTCAGTACAACATTCAGGTCAAACGTCTCCGACAGGGAACATTTGGACGAACCCTTCTAGATAAACTTCTTTCTCCACGTGTATTCCATCTATATAGTACACACATCACCCACTAGAGTACCATAAGGATATACTATTTCAAACGATTGTTTTCCGAGTATCCAATTACTTTTTCGGTATCGGTCGTGTGCGGGCGAAGAACCGTTCCTTCATCGTTCTTTCTGTTTTTCAAACGTCCGACGAACGTTTTCCAATTTCGACGACAAGAGTCGTAGCCGAAACTCTCTGTTTTATGTTCTCTGCGATCCCCCTCCCCTTCTCGCCCTCTCGTTCCGGTGACGATTTTTTTTTTATCTAAACTAACCCGCTGTTACTGCCTCCTCGTCTGTTTTATTGGTGGCAGCAGGACAAAAAGCCAATTATCCCTTTTTGCGGGGGTGCAGACCTTTATTATATTACGCGTCGCTTCGGTCGTCATAAATAAATAATGAGGTTATGTGCGATTCTCGGTGAGAAGTTTATCCGGTGATGGTGTTAGATCGAATTTAAAAAGTTTAAAGATGGAGAATAAATGCAATTTTAATTTATGACGACAGCATATAATCACGAGTCGATATTCGAAACGAAATCTGTTAATTTTAACGGGTTACCTTCATAAATAGAGCCGTAAATTCGACAATAAAATGTAGATGTAATGGGCGGGTGAAATATTGTTACTACATTTATAGATTATACACGGAAAGGATGCCACCTCTACAACAGCATCACCGGTCATTCAATTTATAGCTTTCATATTTCATATGTGTGTATATATCTGTGTTATTCGTGATATATTCGCCCAACAACTAATTGGATAGATGCGCTAAGTATGGCCGTTTTAATGGTCGTAACAGAATTTATCAGCAATAATTTTTTTTTATCGGCAGTAACGATTTTAAATTATGATGTCGTAATTTAGTATGGCATAGATGTCTGGAACCAATCCGCAATAGATAGGTAATAAAAGTCGGGATTTAAATACATAGCCGTCACACATACGAGGATGGGTCAATAGGTCACACACTCCTACTGTAAAAATTTGAACAGGCTGAGTCATTTAGTTTGTGTTTTACAGCCATTGATAGCAGACTACTGCGTGATTTGAGGAGAAAACCAAGGCTAAGCTTGATAAGTATCATGGAAGCTCTGCACCATCAATTTCAATGATAAAAAATGGTTGAATGAATTGCGTTGTGTGCCGAACGTTCTGGACGCCCAGTTGAGGTTTTTACACCCCAAAACAATTAAAATGGTGATGGTCGATCGGAGATTGAAAGTGCGAGAGATTGTGGAAGCCATAGGCATATCACATGGGTCAGTGGTTTCAATTTAGAATGATCACTTGGATATGAGAAAGCTATCCGCAAGATGGGTTTCTCGGGATGAATAATAATAATAATAATAACATGCCTTTATGCCTTGAGCCTCAAATACACTAATACATACAGTAGTGAAAAAATAAAAATAAGTACAACCAAAATAAAGTATATAATTCAATAGAAAAAGTTCTTCACTGGATCTCTTGCTGCAGAAGTAGAACTAAACACTTTAACCCACTAAACACCAAACAAGTTTTAACTAAAACACCATTGACGCGTTTCAACAGCAAAGCTGTCATTATCAAGGCGATAATAAAACTAAATTCAAATAAAATCTACAAAAACTACAAAACCTAAATGTTATGCACGGTCAATCCGATACGCATCATTAATTTCCGATTAACGAAAACAATGACGAATGCGGGATAGGTCCGTTGTCACAGTTCATTACACATGACTTATTTTTATATATTTCTAAACTTTCGAAAACATTTAGAAACTTACAATTGTTTATTTGTGTAATTAATTTAACATTCGTATGATCGATGTTGTGATCTGTTTCAAAAATGTGTTGGGCAACGCTCGATTTCTCAATTCTATTAAATCTAAGATTAGCCATATGCTCTTTGAATCTAAAAATATCCCGGAATTTATTGTTTTCAAAATTTTGTTTCAGACATTTCCAAATGTATGGGGTGGGGGCGGCCTCCATTTCCAAATAAACCAGGTTAGTTCATTTTTATCAATAATACTCTTTTGTGTATCATGCCCTCCGAAATATTATTATAAAACTCAAGCTTCAAAATTATGTTGTAGTACTTGCCGCGGGCGGGAGTTATGACAACGGAAGATATTACATGATATGCCCTATCGGAGGTATGTTAACATGACGATAAGATTAATTTAAATAAAGAACTAACTTCATTTTCATAAATAATTCTTTTGTGTATGTGCTACACTCTTTGAATCTTCAAAATTTTGTTCCAGACAACTACAGCTGTAAGTCCTATTATGTAGTAAGTAGAGCTTTCTAAACTATTTTAGTGGCAATGGATTTGTATTAATCTTCACTTTTATAAATAATTCGCTTGCGTATGGGGTACATTCCATAATATTTCCGTAAAATTCAAGCTTCAAAATTATGTTGCGGGTAATGCCCGACTTGCCTAGACTACTATAGATGAAGAAATTGCGACAATTAAATTTTCATCCGACTCTGGCTTTAAATAATTTTCTTTCCCGAATAAATATTTCGAAATTTGTTCTTGTTTTATTTTTTTTAATCGTTATCTAAATTATATACAGGGTGGGGCATTAGTGCGAGGAAGTCAATTTACTCCTTTATAATAAGAGAAATGAGAAAATGTTATTAAGAGAAAAGTTGAAGCGCATGGGAGCTATAACACAGGGTTCTATCTTTCATATCTTTTTTTTTATGGTAAAAGGTGTTTTATAAACTTCATTTTTTATGAAATTCTTCACTGGATCTCTTGGTGCAGACGTAGAACACTAAACACTTTAACCCACTAAACACCAAACAAGTTTTAACTAAAACACCGACGCGTTTCAACAGCAATGCTGTCATTATCAAGGCGATAATAAAACTAAATTAAAATAAAATCTACAAAAACAGGTAACCTAAATGTTATGCACGGTCAATCCGATACACATCATTAATTTCCGATTAACTAAAACAATGACGAATGCGGGATAGGATAGGTCCGTTGTCACAGTTCATTACACATGACTTATTTTTATATATTTCTAAACTTTCGAAAACATTTAGAAACTTACAATTGTTTATTTGTCTAATTAATTTAACATTCGTATGATCGATGTTGTGATCTGTTTTAAAAATGTGTTGGGCAACGCTCGATTTCTCAATTCTATTAAATCTACGATTAGCCATATGCTCTTTGAATCTAGTTGAGACTGCTCTCCTGGTTTGCCCAATATATTTTTGATTATAATCTTTACAATTGATTTCGTAAATACCTGACTTTTCTAGAGGTTGTATTTTATCTTTAGGGTTACCGATGAGACTTCGTAAACTAGTCCCAGAACTGTAAACTATTCTGAGATCTAGCTCTTTGAAGATTTTACTTAAACCTTTAGTGATAAAGGGAGCGTAAGGGAGGGTCACAACGGGTGAAGCTTTAACATCCTCTCGAAAAGTCGTAGATTCTTTCACAGTTTTCTTATAATTAAACTTCCTAATTAACTTATAGATATGCTGAGGCTGGAAACCATTACACTTGGCCGCATCTTTTATAATTTTAAGCTCTTTCTCATATCTCGCCTTGTTCAAGGGAAAAGTGAGAAGTCTGTGGACCAAAAAATTCAGGCTTGCCATTTTGTGTTGAACACAATGATGGGAATCTGAAGGAATGTAGCGAAGTGTACTGGTTTCCTTTCTATACACGTCAAACTCTAATCTATTGTTATTTCTAATTACTAAAGTATCTAGAAAGGGTAGCTGGCCGTTTTCTTCTCTTTCACAAGTGAACTTTATGGTTTCGAACCGATTATTTGATCTATTGAGAAAGTCGTCAATATTACATTTTTGAGTGTCAAATATAGCGAAAGTATCATCCACATACCTCAACCAAACCCTAGGAAAGTATTCGCTCTCACATTCTAAGTCCTTTTCAAAACGGCTCATGAAAATGTTAGCCAAAAAGGGCGAAAAGGAGTTACCCATTGCCGTTCCTTCCAGCTGTTCATAAAATCTAATTATTATCTAATTATTATCTAATTATAGACCTATTTCTATATTATCGAATTTCGCAAAATTGTATGAGCGTGTGTTATACAAACAAATATACAATCACGTAAGTTCATTCATTTCTCCTGATCAACATGGATTTATTGCTAGACGCTCCACAGTCACAAACTTGTGCACTTTTTCACAGTATGTTAGTGAAATTTTGGATCGATGCGGACAAGTTGACGTAATATACACAGATTTTTCTCGTGCATTTGACACTGTAAATCACAGTATTCTTTTACAAAAACTTGAGTCACTAGGTTTTTCTCCTTCAGCAGTAAAACTACTTCAATCCTATCTACAAAATAGGATATCCTATGTCTCCTACAATGGATACTGCTCAAACGAATATGTTGCTTCTACAGGTGTGCCTCAAGGTTCTAATTTGGGCCCATTATTATTTACAATTTTTATTAATGATTTGCTTCTTGGATTAAATTGTCCTGTTCTTGCATATGCTGACGACATAAAAATCTTTTTGGAAATTTCTTCACCCAATGATGCTGCACATTTACAAGCCAATCTTAATAAAATAATTCTGTGGTGTCAGGATAACAAACTAACTCTGAATGCGTCAAAATGTGCAGTGATATCCTACACTCGTAAAAGCTCGCCACTTGAAACCACATACTCAATTAACGATTACATTCTTGAAAAAAAGTCGACTATTAAGGATTTGGGTTATTGGATTATTTTCGATTGCAAACTTACATTTATCGATCATATTGACTCAGTATGTTCTTCTGCCAGCAGATCTTTAGGTTTTATTATGCGTGTTTCCAAGTACTTTAAAGATGTTCAGCTGTTGAAAGTGCTATACTCTGCATACGTCTTGAGTAAGATGGAATATGCTTGCATAATATGGTATCCCATATGCGCTTGTCACTGCATGTCTCTTGATAGAATACATAGAAGATTTTTAAAATATTTATCGTTCAAACTCGACGGAGTCTATCCTGAAGTTGGTGTCTGTCAAGATGAATTGCTGCGACGTCACGAAATGCAATCGTTATCTGCCAGAAGGGATTATCATTGTTTGCAATTTATCCGAAAACTGGTTCACGGAGAGATTGACTGTACAAGTCTACTTTCTGGACTAACTTTTAGAATTCCGAGGCTATCGTCAAGGCACGAATCCACATTCACCACCGCAACATCAAGAACGAATGTTTTACAACGTTCTCCACTGACAGTAATGTGCCGTCTAGCTGATCGTCGTCTGGAAGATATTTTTAGTTAATTTAATACATTATGTACATTCATTGTATATCTTATATTATATATTTGTCCACTAATTGGAAATTTCTGTTGGGCAATAAAGAGCTATTATTATTATTATTATTATTATTATTAAAAAAGCTCCCGTTGAATTGAAAAATGTTCTGTTTCATACAGATGTTAGTTAAGCGAATATATTCCTGGACACATTGTTGACTCAAACTATTTTGAAGCAACAAGTCCTCGAGGTACGTCAAGGTGTCTGGAATCGGGACACTAGGAAAGAGAAAACTAACATCAAATGAAATCAATATTTCACCCTCCAGCAACTGAATATTTTGAATTTCTTTAATAAATTCTAACGAATTTTTTTTTTGCAAAACTAGGCAAATTGGCAAAATATTAAATTCATTGGTCAGCCATTTGGAAACCTTATAAGTCGGTGCGTCAATTGCCGAAACAGTTGACCTTACCGACTTGCCAGGTTTGTGAATTTTAGGTAAACAATATAATTTAGGGATAACAGGATTGGAAACATATAGCTTACGTCTAACATCGGCGGTAACAAGGTTGTTACAAGTTTTAAACACATTGTTGACGTCTCTAATCATTTTCGGTAAAGGATTTTTTGAAATTGACTTATATGGAGCACTACTCAACAGGTCATTAACCCGATCATAGTAGTCCTCTTTATCTAAAATAACAACCTTGTTCCCTTTGTCAGCTTTCAAATAAAAACAATCTTTTTCCCGCAAAGTTTTAATGATTTTAATGTTTTCGGATTTCTGAGGTGATTTATATTATTTCAAATTTTTTGAAATAGCATGTTTGCAGGCTTCCCTAACGAACTGTATTTTGGGCTCAGGAAACCGCATGCTGATATTTTCGCTATATTTGACACTAAAAAATGTAATATTGACGATTTTTTCAATAGATTAAATAATCGGTTCGAAACCATAAACTTCACTTGTGAAAAAGAAGAGAACGGTCAGCTGCCCTTTCTAGATACTTTAATAATTAGAAATAACAATAGATTAGAGTTTGACGTGTATAGAAAGGAAACCAGTACACTTCGCTACATTCCTTCAGATTCCCGTCCCTGTGTTCAACACAAAATGGCAAGCCTGAATTTTTTGGTCCACAGACTTCTCACTTTTCCCTTGAACAAGGCGAGGTATGAGAAAGAGCTTAAAATTATAAAATATGCGGCCAAGTGTAATGGTTTCCAGCCTCAGCATATCTATAAGTTAATTAGGAAGTTTAATGATAAGAAAACTGTGAAAGAATCTACGACTTTTCGAGAGGATGTTAAAGCTTCATCCGTTGTGACCCTCCCTTACGCTCCCTTTATCACTAAAGGTTTGAGTAAAATCTTCAAAGAGCTAGATCTCAGAATAGTTTACAGTTCTGGGACTAGTTTACGAAGTCTCATCGGTAACCCTAAAGATAAAATACAACCTCTAGAAAAGTCAGATATTTACGAAATCAATTGTAAAGATTGTAATCAAAAATATATTGGGCAAACCAGGAGAGCAGTCTCAACTAGATTCAAAGAGGATGTGGCTCATCTTAGATTCAATAGAATTGAGAAATCGAGCGTTGCTCAACACATTTTTGAAACAGATCACATCGATCGTACGAATGTTAAATTAATTAGACAAATAAACAATTGTAAGCTTCTAAATGTTTTCGAAAGTTTAGAAATATATAAAAATAAGTCATGTGTAATGAACTGTGACAACGGACCTATCCCTCATTCGTCATTGTTTTCGTTAATCGGAAATTAATGATGCGTATCGGATTGACCGTGCATAACATTTAGGTTACCTGTTTTTGTAGATTTTATTTGAATTTAGTTTTATTATCGCCTTGATAATGACAGCATTGCTGTTGAAACGCGTCGGTGTTTTAGTTAAAACTTGTTTGGTGTTCAGTGGGTTAAAGTGTTTAGTGTTCTACTTCTGCACCAAGAGATCCAGTGAAGAACTTTGGTTAAATAAAAACAAAATTAAGTAAATTAACGTTGATCTGTCACTGTCAAAACTTGTCGGTAAATTAGTGACCCCTTTTGATCATAGTTTGACAGCGCCATCTGTCGGCGTGTGCCCGTCCTTTATCAACACATATGAATACCCTGGTAGCCATAGAAAGATGACCCCAAAACGCCAAACCATATCTAATATGAGAAACAACACAAGAGCGGTAATAAGCAGTAACAGTATCGACACTAGAACAAGTCTTTAATTGGCGAATGAGTTTATTGCAAACTGAGAAATATGGTTAGACCACGACGAGTCGTTATCCACTGTACAGCCCAAAAACTTTGAATGAGCAGATGATTGAGCTTAATCAAAGGAGATACCTACGTCAATATTCCTCTTTAAGGGGTCAAAAAACAAAGCCGTAGATTTTGTATTGTTTAAAATCAGACCATTGCTTTGGCAACGATCAAACCACAGATGAAACACACCTATCAGCCAAAATTTACATGTCATGAAAACTACTACCTACTAACAGGAAAGAAGAAGGTAAATCATTAACGAATATTAAGAAAAGTAAAGGTCAAAGAATGGAACCTTGAGGCACTCCATGTTTTACACTGTAGGTTTAGAAATAGAAGGATGCCTTCCAGAATGATAATTGACAACAACTACGTGACCCCTGTCAGATAAATATGATCTAACCCAATCAAGACAAACCCCAAGTACACAATAGCAACGACTTAAAAATGGCATTACTATAGTAGTAGACTTTTAGATTGAATAAAACCAAACTGATTATAATTTAAAACTAAAGAAGCCCTAAGAAAATTTAATAGCCTTTTATACATTATTTTCTCAAATATTTTTTTAAAAACAGATAGCAACGATACAGGCCTGTAATTAGATGTATTACTTCAATCACCCTTTTTAAAAACTGGAACAACTTTAGCTATTTTTAATCTAGAAGGAAAGAAGCCAAGTAAAAATGACATATTGACTGATTTGGCTAAGGGATAAGCAAGAAATTCAGCTACATGTCCAAGAATATTATTATTTAAAAATAATTTTAACGTTACTAAATTGAACTTAGATAATGTATTTGACTTCGTGCAATTTTTTGATATTGTGGGCTGTAAATGTACATTCAAGAATGTTTTGTTTTATGTGTATTCTGTAGATGTCCCTCCCGGTGCAACGGCAGATGAACTTGTGATGTTTCTTGATGCATTAGAACAATTAAATTACGGTAAGGAGAATATATTAATATTCGGAGACTTTAATGTTCCTCACTACGTGAGTTTGACTGATGATACTAACTTCAAAGGGGTAAAACAATTAATAGCGAATATTATGCCAACTTATTGGGTCGACTTAATGAGGATTTGAAAAAAAAGACGACCGCATTTGGTCAAGAAAAAAGTTCTTTTCCGCCAGGACAACGAAAGGGTCCACACATATCCAGTTTCCATGGCAAAAATCCATGAATTGCTCGCTCAACCGCCCTATTCTCCGGATTTAGCTCACACAAACAAATACCTATTTTGATGACCTCGACAAATCTTATTTCTAGGAAGGGATAAAAAAATTGGAGAATCGTTGGACAAAGTGTTCAGAACTCAATGGACACTATGTTGCAAAATAAAATGATTTCTTATGCAAAAACCTGTATTTCCAATCTATACAATCATCGAATATATTATATGAATTATAAGGGAGTTTAGCATTTTTAGTATCTATTTTTAGCACTAAGAAGTTGAAACCTCATCCTCAATTCCATTTATAATCGTCCTATCCTTGATCTGTATAAATATCCTCGTGTTACCGCAGGCGCCATGCATATTACAAGTTTGTTCGCAACTTGTTGTAAAGGGTCCGAATTCTACAGGCATGTTAATTTAAGTTCCCTCCCCGTTTTGTTGCCGGCAACCGCCGTATTTTGGTGAACCGCATTAATACAGGACAATTAATCAAAAGTACGAAGCGGAATGGTACCGCTGATATGCTGTTTGCTGCTTTTCAAACCGAATTCGCTTCCGAATCGATACTGTTTTGTAATGTTGTGAAATCGCTTTTATACCTTCTTAGCCAATAATAGAGTTTATTCGAATAAAATGTCAGCTACACTTATTCTTAATGAATATAAATTTGTCGAATGAAGTAGAAATGTTTATTGACAGTTTTAGTTTTTCTTCATAAATTAAAAGCTATACTACGGAAAGGTAAGACGTCACATGTTGTTTATAACAATTCATTACACAGTCTATCTCAAAGTAAACAAGCCGTTTCTGGTGGCGCCACCTATATGTGACTAGAGGCGTTCGAATGCTACATCATTAGCCGATTTCTAGTAAAAATTTCATGATAGTTGGTTTACTGGAAGCGGAATTATAGCGTTTAAAATGTTCAATATGTTTTTGTCATCGGTACAAAAATGAGCATCAAACTCGGGAAAACGTTTCAATTGATGCAACAAGTTTATGGTGATGATTGTTTATCCCGTAGCAGAGTTCGTGAGTGGTATATGCGCATTAAAAACGGTCGTGAAGACATCAATGGCTACCTCCATATCGGCCAACCGAAATTCGTGATTACGCCAACGAGCATCGAAAAAGTGCGTCATTTCCTCAAAATTCAGCAGAAATCATCATTGCGTTTTATGGAAATAGAATTGGGAATGTCCAAAGATTCGATCTATCGCATTTTGATTGATCATTTGAGCTATCAGAAGGTGTGTGCTCACATTTTGGGTCGTTGCCACATGTTGGCTGATGACCAAAAATTGCTCAGAATCCAACATTGCAAGGACATCGTTAAAGAGGTCAAAAAGCACGAAAACTTTCTTTACAATATTGTTACTGGTGATGGAACGATTCGGAAACGAAGCGTCAACATTTCGAATGGACGAGCCGGTAACCAAAAAATCTCGATTTGAGAAGTCAAACGTGAAGACAATCCTGATTTGTTTTTACGATGCAAAGGGTATTGTGCATCATCCTATTGTGAAAAAACGGGTCGATGGCCGCAGTGGTTAGGCGGCTGACTATCGTTGTGGGAGGACGATAGGTGCCGGGGTTCAATTCTCTGGAGGGACGGTGACATTTTTTCAGAGAGTTTAATCTCGGATCGACTTGCCATTCGCTATTGGGAGAAAAGTGATTAACAGCGCGGCATCATGAAAGGCGATATGGTGCTGTCACAAAGCCATTGAACACAACTTACACACACAAAAACTACACCGCGAGAGTTGCAGTGATAGCCAGACAAGCGATACAGCTTACGGAGTCACTGCAACTAAGCACTCACCACACATTAAAAAAAAATGAGGTTTTTTATGAGCTCTGACTTGCTTTGACTCTACTCATTACACAGTGCCAGTTTATTATTAAATTCAACACTTTCTTTTGTGTTTGGTAAATAAAAACTAGTTTGCGCCTAAGTTGAAACCCTAATCTATCTTATAAATTTACAATAAATGTTAAACAACAATTAACTTTGGCATAAGATGTACCCAAAGGTTGATTTATTTTCATGAATTTTTCGATATGGCTGACTATTGTAATACCCCTTTAAATACTGCAAATCAGTGTATCAAAGTGGAAGGGGACTACTTTGTTCTTATTTTAAAAAAGTCCTCTTTATTTCGAGACAAACTGTGTACAACAAAAACACCAGTGCATTCGGAAAACATGAAATATGTAATCTAAAAAATTAATTGAATAAAAAAATTCATCAAGGACGTAATATCCTAGAAATAATAATACCTATTATTGTACTTTTACAACGAACCAAAAAGTTAATAATATCAACTCCTGTGCAGCGACTCATAATTAATATAAATACGAAGTTTCATTGTTATTAGACAGTTGGTCTTTGAGCTATCGTCAACCAAGTAACATAATCAGGAGTGAAAAATGAAATATGGAAAAAATCGAATATCGTGCCGTTATAGTTCCTTACCAGGCAAGGAAAATCAGTCGCGACCATAATGAATGAGATGTCATTTGTTTACGGCGACTCTTGTCCAGGAAAAACCATGGCGTACAAGTGGCATAGTTTATTTAAACAAGGAAGGGAATCCCTTGAAGACGACCCGAGGCCGGGCAGGAGCATTGAGGTGACCACGCCAGCACTTATCCAAAAAGTTGAAAAAATTGTACTCGAAGATGCTCGACTAAAGAAGAAACAACTCGCGGAAATGGTTGGAGTATCCGATACAACAATTTTTAAAATCCTACACGATCACCTCGGCATGTCTAACGTCAGCGCAAGATGGGCGCCGAGAATGCTCACGCCGCCGCAAAAACAACAGCGCGTAGAGTGTTCGCGTGCATTTTTGGACCTCTGTAATGAAGACAAGGATGGTGTATTGAGTCGAATTGTTACTGGAGACGAAACTTGGGTTCATCATGATGAACCTGAGTCCAAACAAGACTCCATGCAGTGGCATAAAAAGGGCACAGCACCTCCCAAGAAATTTAAAGTGTCACAATCAGCTGGGAAACTCATGGCAACGGTATTTTGGGACTCGGAAGGAATATTGTTGATTGATTATAAAGATAAAGGTGTTTCTATAACCGGAGAATATTACGCTTCAATATTAGAGCGACTAAAAGAAGCCATTAAAGAGAAAGGACGGGGAAAATTGACGAAAGGTGTGCTGCTTTTGCACGACAACGCGCCCGTCCACAAGAGCCGCGTTGCGTTAGCTGCCCTGCATAAGGTGGGCTTCGAAATTGTGAATCACCCACCCTACAGCCCAGATCTGGCCCCGAGTGATTATTACCTGTTTCCGAAAATGAAAAAGAGCTGCGGGGTAAAAAATTTACTGCCGATGATGAAGTCAAGGAGGCAGTTTCGGCGTATTTTGCAGATAAAGAGAAATCATTTTTTTATGAGGGTATAAATAAATTAATTGAGATGTGAAAAATGTATCCGTCTTGCAGGTGAATATATTGAAAAAAAAAATAATTTGGTTTTTTTATTTCCACTCCTTATCCCCCATTCCGCGAATATAAAAACGCTCCCTCGTAGATGGAATTAGCGAACAAAAACGATTATTTGCCGATGCGGATTCTCGTCCTAGTCAACACGCGAAAAATATGCAGAGTATTAATTCATCCCATTTTAGGAGATTTTTACTTACAACACAAAAACAAACATATTCAGTTATTGGAGAAAGCCAAACATGATTATTATACAAATAAAGAGATTGTTTTGAGTAATAATGATAAATTAGTTGATGAGCCATCTGAAGTTGCTGAAATCTTTAATCGGCACTTCATTGAGTCTGTACATAATATTGTTTGTACTATTAACGTTAGCGCCACTTCCAGTATGTGTGCAATGCCGTATCATGAATTTGAAGTAAAAAAATTATTCATAAAGATAAAAAATAAAACTTCTGCTTGACCGGACGAGGTGCCATGCAGTTTAATCAAAAATGTTTCCGAATCTCTAATAAAACCTATCACCTTTCTAATTAATTTGTCATTTAAATTAGGTAAATTTCCAGCTAATCTCAAAAAGGATTCCAAATTAGATGTGACTAACTATCGTCCATTATCAATTTCGTCGAGTTTTTCTAAGCTTTTTGAATATGCTATGTTGGACAGGTTAATTTCCTATATATGTAGACAAGCTAATCAGCAACATGATTATAGAGTTAACCGATCTACGATTACAGCCATTCATGCTTTGTGGTTTAACAATAATCAACTTTATTTAAATAATGATAAGACTAAGTTCTTGGTTTTCCATTCTGCTCAAAATAAAACACCGTTTACTTTGCATATTAACTCCAAGAATCAAGAAATAGATCGCCTTGGTGAAGTGACGTTTTTCTTGGGTATGACGATAGATGAAACCCTTTCTTGCAATACCCGTTGTCAGAAAATGGTAAACAAATTAAATTTAATCTGTTACCAAATGCGTAATTTGCTACGCTTCATTAACTTTGAATCTTTGTTATCGTTTTACTTTGCTTATGTTTGGGGCTCATCAGCTGCTAGTCACAACGTATTTTTGGCTCAGAAACGTATTATACAATGTATTGTTTATCTAAAATTCACAAACCTGGCAAGTCGGTAAGGCCAATTGTTTCGGCAATTGACGCACCGACTTATAAGGTTTCCAAATGGCTAACCAATGAATTTAATAATTTGCCAATACAGCAATTTAGTTTTGCAGTAAAAAATTCGTTAGAATTTATTAAAGAAGGAGGGTGAAATATTGATTTCATTTGATGTTAGTTCTCTCTTTCTTAGTGTACCGATTCCAGACACCTTGACATACCTCGAGAAGTTGTTGCTTCAAAATAGTTTGAGTCAACAATGTGTCCAGGAATATATTCGCTTAACTGACATCTGTAGGAAACAGAACATTTTTCAATTCAACGGGACTTTTTATGAACAGTCGAAAGGTACGGCAATGGGTCGCCCTTTTTTGCTAACCTTTTCATGAGCAGTTTTGAACAGGACTTAGAATCTGAGAGCGAATACTTTCCTAGGGTTTGGTTGAGGTATGTGGATGATATTTTCGCTATATTTGACACTAAAAAATGTAATATTGACGATTTTCTCAATAGATTGAATAATCGGTTCGAAACCATAAAGTTCACTTGTGAAAGAGAAGAAAACGGTCAGCTACCCTTTCTAGATACTTTAGTAATTAGAAATAACAATATAGATTAGAGTTTGACGTTTATAGAAAGGAAACCAGTACACTTCGCTACATTCCTTCAGATTCCCATCATTGTGTTCAACACAAAATGGCAAGCCTGAATTTTTTGGTCCACACACTTCTCACTCTTCCCTTGAACAAGCCGAGGTATGAGAAAGAGCTTAAAATTATAAAAGATGCGGCCAAGTGTAATGGTTTCCAGTCTCAGCATATCTATAAGTTAATTAGGAAGTTTAATTATAAGAAAACTGTGAAAGAATCTACGAATTTTCGAGAGGATGTTAAAGCTTCACCCGTTGTGACCCCACCCTTACGCTCCCTTTATCACTAAAGGTTTGAGTAAAATCTTCAAAGAGCTAGATCTCAGAATAGTTTACAGTTCTGGGACTAGTTTACGAAGTCTCATCGGTAACCCTAAAGATAAAATACAACCTCTAGAAAAGTCAGGCATTTACGAATTCAATTGTAAAGATTGTAATCAAAAATATATTGGGCAAACCAGGAGAGCAGTCTCAACTAGATTCAAAGAGCATATGCCTAATCTTAGATTTAATAGAATTGAGAAATCGAGCGTTGCACAACACATTTTTGAAACAGATCACAACATCGATCACACGAATGTTAAATTAATTAGACAAATAAACAATTGTAAGTTTCTAAATGTTTTCTAAAGATTTAGAAATATATAAAAATAAGTCATGTGTAATGAACTGTGACAATGGACCTAAACTTGTAAAAACTTGTTTGGTGTTCAGTGGGTTAAAGTGTTTAGTGTTCTACTTCTGCACCAAGAGATGCAGTGAAGAACTTGGTATGGTTGAAGTTTTAAGGGCTCATGTTATAACAACTGATCCAACCACTGACGATGAAGTTGATTCGGAATGTACCTGTCTACAGGAAGAAGTTGAAGTGAAGTTGTAGAGATTCCATTTCTTTTGAAAATAATTTCAACATATATTTCTTTACATCATAATCAGACGAAACTCACATCAAAAATTGCTTTTATGCATAATTATTTTTCCAAAACCTCTACCACCAAAACCCAACATATCAAACAAATTTTCGAAATTTCAAAACACTTGTGGAGTACACTTTGTTTTTAAAAATACCTTCTTACCAAACGGGTCAATTACTATCCAATACAAAAAAAATCATGTCAATACCTTCACTAATAAGAAAGTTATAGAAAACTATATTTTATTTTATTTTAAGGTTTGTGGTTATCTAGCGTTTTGCAATTATTGCTCCTTATATGTATTAATAATAACGCATAGTAGGTGCTATGACAACTATTACCATGAGAGAACAAATAAAAACAGAAAAAAATTAAAATAAAAAAATCCAACTCAATGGGTCAATATGTGACTCAATAATGGCTCAAACTGACTATATATAGTTAGGTGACAACTTCTATTTGGAACCTCATCTACCCCAGAAATTTTCCAAACAAGGATTCTATAAATATTAGGTGGTATTCGATAATATAACAAGTAAGTACTATAAATTACCTTCTAATTATGTTCTATAATTTTCAAGATACAAGTTACGACCTGTTTTCACTGCAGCAATTATATTTCCATAAAATATCATTACTGTTTCAATTAATTCTTGCATAAAACTAACTTTTTCCCTGCTTTAATTGCTCCTAACCCTGTCGCACTTCCCTCAAAAAGAAACAACAAACTTAGTTTTTCCGAAACTTTCCGATTTAGTTCCGATTTATAAAACACAATAATTTCATCCACCAATAACGACAGTTTCAACTTTCCAAGCAAACGAAAAGAAAAAAAAAATTGATCGATTAATAACCGATTATCTCAATTATTCACTGTCGGAGTGACCCTTTCGGGAAGGGTAGCGTGGTGCAGTTCGCGTAGTACTTTAAGCCGCGATGCGGTGCACGAAACGTTCGGTATATTACCGGTACGGGGACGTAAACGCGACGGGGTGAACTTCGTCGGCTCGCTCGGAAGCCGCAGTCAGCGAGACCGTAGCAGGTACTGCGCTTGGGATCGCGTTGGGTCTACGGCGGATCCGGCTACTGCCCATGCGTCGCGTCCTGCTGCAATTGCTGCGCTCGCTTCTTCGAATATCCGCCGATGCGAAACGGGTGCGTTTGTATGTATGTATGTCTCCCCGATGCGAGTTTGTCGAAATTATGTAGGAATATTATTTGTTTTTCTCTGTTATCTTTAATAGTTGCTGCGAACCCGAAGAAGTCGGGAAAACTTTAGTCTTGAAGATAAAGCAAGACTTCTATTAGTAACAACTTCAATGTTCAATTTTCAATCTTTAAAAAAACTATCTATTACACATGAGTGTAAGCTGTTTCTAGGACTTAAAAAGTGTATTGGAGGTATCTAATGAAAACACGATGGGGCTCAAAATAGAACCTTGAGGGACACCTACAGCGATAGGAGCAATATAAGAAGATTTTTTTTAATGATATCTATCTAGATATGACAGAAACGATTTAGAAAACAAAAAAAAATATTTGTTAATGTTAGAACCATTAACACAATCACACGTATTCCAAATTTCGTCAAAATCGTCGCCCTCTGAAGTGTTTTTTTTTTCAGTTTTGCAAATAGCTAATGGCCACAGGGGACGAGATCAGGACTGTCAAATGAATGTAGAAGCAGAGGTTATGTTTATTAGCATTCTTAAATGACTAATTAATATCTATCATTTATACGATATAATCATGGATATTAAATGTGTGCGATTTTGTATGCTTAGAGTGTGTCAATAAAGTAAGGAACATCCTAAATATCAGCTTTAAAACATATCTTTTGCAAAAACGCTCGGACACATATTTTTTTATTTTTGAAGGCGCATTTTCTTAGATTAAATTGAAGTATACAGCGTTATCAAAAAAGAAGATATGGCGTTATCATATGTTTTTTTTTAAATGGAATACCCTGTATATTTTTAAGAAAATCAAAAAAGCTTCTCATGAAGATTTCAACGATATATGAGTTGTTGGGGATATCTTTAATATTTACTTGTAGAAATTAAAAAAACACTTTTGGTGGAACTACATGATAATTTCTTGTTATATTAATCTTTGAACGTTGTCATGACAGAAGTGTCAGTATGGAAGGTGACGTCTTATCTAATTAGTTAGTGACTAACCACCGTTAGTTTGTTTGGCCTTGCTTGTTTTATAATTGCCATTTCTTTTGATAAAAATGGGTCTAAGTGAGAGAGAACGGATTGAGATTCTTATGATGACTGGTTATGGTGACCGAAGAAGGAGTACAGTGGAAGTTTGCGAACTATTTAATGCAGCGCATCCCAATCGACAACCAATAACTCGCTCAACTGTAAGTAAAATATTTCTAAAGTATGAGGAGTACGGAAATGTCAGGGATCTACCTAAAACTGGGATGATGAAACGGAATTGTGCTACTCGTCAAGCAGCTTTAAACTTTAATTGCAGCCATGAGACTGTTAGAAAAATTTGGCATAAACAGAAATATCATCCTTATAAAGTGCATCTTGTCCATGAATTGTCGGAAGATGATTTTGATCGCCGTTTGGAGTTTTCAGAAAACTTGCAAATATTTTGTGAACGTGATGAAATGTGTGCTAGAAGCATTTTATTTTCAGATGAGGACACTTTTTCTTTGAACGGAACAGTTAACCGACAAAATTGTAGATACTGGGCAGAACATAATCCTCACTAGATGCAGGAAGCTCGAAGTCAACACTCTCCGAAGGTGAATGTCTGGGCTGGAATAATAATAATAATAATAATAATAATGTTTATTATGCCCAACAGTAAAAAACCAAAAAGAAGGCACAAATAAAGCAAAACGTGCATTAGTAAAAAAAATGAAAGAATGAATTCCTAAACAATAAAAAATAAAAGAAAAGAGGTAATATAAAAAATTACAAATCAAATATACAATATATAACATACATATCAACTAGACTTAAAAAGAAGTTTCTGTTCAAAAAAAATATCTTCAAAATATTTACCGGCATTCCTGCATATCTGGTATACTGGACTTCTCTTCATACAGTTAGTACGGCATCGAGGTGCTAAAAAGGTTGTAGAGTTTCTTGAGGCGAATCGCGGAGTGTAAATGGGGACCAATTCCAACAGAGAAGGACAGTCAACAATACCATGTATTAAACTATGCATGAAATTAGCATCGATCACTTCACGCCGAGTATCGAGAAGCATTAGATCGTGTTCAAGCAAAAGTAGAGAGTGATCATAATTCCTTACAGGATAAGCACCGTTCAACTTAAAGGTTAAAAACTTCAATAATCGTCGCTGTACCCCTTCAATCTTCACCTTGTGGCAGACGTATAACGGATGCCACACAATAGAAGCATACTTCAATCTACTCCGCACCAAGGAGCAGTATAAAAGTTTAGTGGTTTTCACGTCAGTAAAGCACTTTGAACTACGTAATATAAAACCCAACATTCCGGAAGCAGATATACAAGTACGGTCTATGTGAGGTACAAAGGTTAATTGTGAGTCAAACAGAACTCCAAGATCTTTGATAGTGTCTGTATATGTCAAAAT
This sequence comes from Holotrichia oblita, assembly GCA_023690525.1. Lineage (NCBI taxonomy): Eukaryota > Metazoa > Arthropoda > Insecta > Coleoptera > Scarabaeidae > Holotrichia > Holotrichia oblita. The sequence goes on along the minus strand of CM043016.1, from coordinate 2,658,412 downwards.
CCGTCCATCCAAACCATAATCAAAATGAATCACACCCTTCCTGCGAGAATATCTGACAACAGTGCATTTGTCGATGTTCAGCTTGACCAAGTTTCGGTGACACCAGTTCCATATAATATTAATGTTATCTTGCAGATAGTGTGCGTCCAGAGGACTATCAATTCGGTGATATATTTTCAAGTCGTCAGCGTATGCCAACGCAGAACAGGTCAGAGATTCGAGCAAGTCATTTATAAACATTATAAACAGTAAGGGGCCCAGGTTTGACCCCTGGGGAACTCCTGACGTGACAGTGAATTCACTTGACCGAAATCCGTTATAATGGACGAAGTTGACTCTATCGGTCAAATACGACGATAAAAGCGCAAACAGCTCACCATGCAATCCAAAGTACGATAGTTTCTTTAACAAAATATGGTGATTAATAGTGTCGAAGGCCTTGGCAAAATCAGTATATATGACATCCATCTGACCGCGCTCGTCCAGCACTGAACTAATACTCTGAGTGACACACACCAAGTTTGTAATTGTTGAGCGACCACTCATAAAACCATGCTGAGCAGAAGAGATTCTCGGTTTAACGTGATGATAAATTGTATTATATATAATCTGTTCAAATACCTTAGAGAAGTTCGATAATACGGATATAGGTCTATAGTTGTTTAGATCCGCTCTGTCACCCTTTTTAAAAATCGGACTTATTCGAGACCTCTTCCAGATTGACGGAAAGTTACCAGTTAGTAGCGCCAAATTGAATAGTATTTTAAGAGGATAAAGGAATATCATACGGCAATCTTTAATTAGAAAAGACGGCACCTGATCATCACCGGCAGTCAAGTTAGATTTAAGTTTATTTATACTCCATAAAATTTGTTCTTCAGTGATACAGGTGATGTTAAGCGAATCATGAGGTACAGAAGATACGGTACCTAGATCAGGCAGTGAAGTAGGCAAATATATACTGGAAAAAACCTCAGCGAAACCGTTAACTGTCATTCGGAGTCTCATATATAATTTCATCATTGTGCATAATAGATGGGATCCTAGATGATCCTTCCTTAAGATGTATAAATTGCCAAAGTTTTTTAGGGTCATCCTGTAAATTATTCTCCGCCACATTGATAAATGCTTTATATGCGTTGCTGATCTGATGTGATCGTCCTCAATCGACTAAATTCATGGTAGAAATAAATTCTATTAGTAGTTTTCCACCTTTTATGATAGAACTTTTTTAGTTTAAGATTATTTATAATTTCCTTCGAAAATCATAACGGATATGAAGAACTCTGGGAAGCAGAACAAAGTGGAATATATTGATCAAATATGTTATACAACTTATTGTAGAATGATGCAACACCATCGTCAATGTCACGATAATGCTCCAAATCAGACCAGTCAGTACTACATAAACAACTGTACAAATCATGGTAGTTAGCTTTACGGAAATTATATAGACGGTTTGTATTGGAAGGAAATGAGACGGGCCTACTGGCAGCAGGAATAGTTAAAGATACAGAAAGCGCAGGGTGGTACGGATCCTCAGCAACCACAGGACAATATTCGGATTCAACCGATATCGGAGAAGCGATATTAGAAAAGACAAGATCAAGAAAATTACCCTGATTGTTCGAGATATTGTTAAACTGATTCAAGTTTAATAGTGCTGAAAAAATGTCTAGAGTATGCGCCTTAGGGTCCACGCGAGTTAGCTTGGAGAAGGTAGGAACGTTGAAGTCACCAATGATGAAAACTGGATGGTCAATCAGCATTACTTCCAATTCCCCAAAAAACATAGAAAAGTCATCTACTTGAAATTGTGGTGGAATATATATACAAGTAATGTAAAAAGTAAAATTATAATAGGTACATTTACCAATAATAACACTGGAATACTAAAAAAAGGATTTTCGGATCTTTCTTTTTTGATGGAAATTTAAATGGAGATATCTATTTGGATTTTTTTACAGTTAGAGCTTCATCCTGCGCTTGTGGAACTTTATCCTGATCCAAATACTCCTGACAGTTCTAGTAATGAAATCTGGGTCCAACAAGATGGGGCACCTCCCCTTAATAACCGATGGATTGGCAGACGTGAGGTTGTTGAGCGGCCAGCTCGCGCCCCTGACTTAACACCACTAGATTTCTTCCTGTGGGGTTACCTAAAAAGCAAAGTTTATGCAAATATTGTCGGGCTCGTGGCCTAGTGGCTTGCACACTTGCCCCGTAGTCCGGCAGTACCGGGTTCGAACCCCAAACTTTCTGAGTTTGGTTTTCTGTAGTTTTCCAAATTCCACGGCAAATGCGGAAAGGTTACATCTTAAGTCGGTCTACAGCCGCAGGCGTAACAATAACTCATGGCCAGCCGATGCCCCCTGTAATTGGCGCAAGCTGTTGGGGGATGCTAAGGCATGAATTATTATTATTATTATTATTATTATTAAATAGACGTCAAAATATTAATAATTTAAAAGAACGCATACGCCAAGAGATCCGAAGATTCACGCTAGATGTAATCAACAATGTTCAGAATGAGTTTATTTCTCGCTTAGGTTACTGTCAGATTGTGAACGGGCAGCAATTTGAACATTTACTTAAGTAAATTTTTGTTTTAGATTTAAAAATAAACAAATTAAACTCTATTGTAATTATTTTATGACGTTGTCCTACCAAAAGTGTCCCACCAATATCCTATCTAACCTCGTTGCTATAAGATGTGCAAGTATCTAGCTCCTCTTTAATTCGTATTATTTTGTGAGTAATCTTGTGTAAACTAACACTGTTATATATCATTACGTCGATAATTTTGTGTGGCATTTTCTTCAGTGAGTGTCATGTAAGTTCCTTACGCATTTAAAGAAATACTTTGTTTTCTATTTTCTTAATATAGTAGGCATTGAATATAAATTTTATAAATTTTATCTACACATACGTTATTTTTGGTTGACACAAAAAAGACCCGTCTTTTTGTTGTTACTTTTTTTAGTTTGTGTCTTCAAGGAAATTTTTGTAATATACACACAACGTATAGTGGTTAATGTTTTGATTTAATGCAATTGCTGTATTGATATTTCCTACTGTATTCATTTTTACCTTTCCGTGGCCCTCTTGTTTGTCTTGTAAGTCACTAGCTAACGGCCCAGCTGGTGTGAAGTGTATCCTTGTGTTCAATCCTAATATCAATACACAATGTAATGTAATTAATTGTACGATGTCGTGTCTTAAATGCAATACCCCAGTTGATGAAGAACGTGATAAGATTATCAAATGTGATGGCTGTAATAGACCTATTCATGGATTTTGTTCTGAACTTTCAGTAGCTGAATTGAAGTGTTTTGATCTACGTGCTAATGCTAGACGTAAGATTAAATTTATTTGTCATGACTGCGAGCAGAGAATTCTTCAAATACCTGCTTTAATTGCTATGGTAACGGAACTAAAACAAGAAGTTCAGAGTTTAAAACATAATTCCACACCTACAGCTTCTGGACCTGATGGCTCGCTTGCATCCATGCTAGCTACGGAGGATGTAATAAACGAAGTGGTTGAGAGGAATAAAAGAGCGTCCAATCTTCTTATTTATGGTGCTAATGAAAGGGGTGAAAGTAAAAAGGAGCAAATGGAAATTGATGGTGCATTAGTCAATAATTTATTAACACAGGCTGGATTACCAAATGAAAATGTAGTTCCTCAGCGGCTTGGAAAATTTGATCCAACAAAGCAGACTTCCTCCAGACCTATCAAAATACGTTTGTCTTCCTCCGATGCAGTACACACAGTTTTCCGTAAATTCAAAAACTTGAAAAATAGTACCACTTTTGCAAATATCTCTGTGTCATCTGATAGAACACCAAAACAAATAGCTTTATACAAGGCAGTTAAACAGAATTTAGAAACTCGTCTTCTCCAGGGCGAAAAGAATATTTCAATTAAATACCGTAATGGTGTACCTACTATTATCAATTCGGGAAACTAAACTTCCCCAACAGATTGTCACTGATGTTAAATTCCATAAATATCTATTACCAAAATGCAAGAGGATTGAATTCAAAAACACAAACATTCTTTACAAACGCTTCTGATAACTTTTTTGATATTGTACTCATATCTGAAACTTGGCTCAGTGACTCAGTCTCTAATAACGAACTATTTACAAACTATTATAATGTTGTTCGTTCAGATCGAAAGTTTTCTGTCGTTGATCGATCTAGAGGTGGTGGTGTACTAATAGCACTTTCCCATAAAATTTCGTTTACTACTATTGATACTTCCACTTTTTTCAATCTTGTTCCACTTATTGACGTAATTGTATGTAGGTGCACTATCAACTCTTTTTCGTTCTTAATTGTTCTAGTTTATATACCTCCTTCTATTACCAGTGATGCCTATGAAATTTTTGCTAGTGCCCTTGAAGCTCAATTAATTGGTCAAAATTTTCTTATTATTGGCGATTTTAATTTACCTCAGTTGACATCTGTCTCTAATACACGCAATGCCAAATTATCAACATTTACCTATTTTACAAATATTTTGAACTTAAAACAATTTAACAGCATCATGAATGCAGATGGGAGATTATTGGATCTTGTACTATCAAATCTTAATTGTTCTATTACAGTTACTCGTGATGACTGTCCACTAGTTCAGGAAGACCTTTACCATCCAGCTCTTAATATTAACTTTGAGTATAGTTCAAATGACCGACTTTTAAGTTTCCCAAATTCAAATAAACTACGTTTTAATTATCGTAGAGCAAATTTCGAGACCTTGTATGATGACCTTTTCCACGCTGATTGGCCATTTCTTAAGCAATTTAAAGACGTTGATTTGGCCATAAACTGTTTTTATAAAACCCTGCATACTATTCTACTGAAATCTATTCCGGAAACAAGAGCTACTAATAATAAGTCACATTATCCACCGTGGTTTAACAACGATATAAGGCTTCATCTTAAATATAAATATTATTACCATCGTAAATGGATTAAAACAAAAAAGTTGGTATTCTATAATGAATTCAAGCGACTTAGATCTCTATGTAAATCGAAGATTTCTAATGCTTACAGAAAATATATTTCGGAAGTTGAGAGCAATATTAAAATTGATCCAAGTAAGTTGTGGAAATTTTTGGGTGATAAACGCAAGTCAACAAGAATCCCTGGAAAAATGGTTGTAAACGATTGTGAACTTAGTGATCCATCTGAAATTGTTGATGCCTTTGCTGCCACGTTTGCTGATGTTTATTTAACTGGAGGAGAATTTTCTTCTTCGGTGGGTTATAGTCATTCATTGCCATTTTCCTTCTCTACAATATCTGAGAATGATGTAATAAGTATTTTATCAACTTTCTCTTCAAAATTTACTTCCGGAGACGACATGCTACCTAGTTTTCTTATACGTGATTGCCGTTATGTATTTGCAGCTCCTCTAACTACAATCATCAATTTGTCTATAAGAACTGGCACCTTTCCGAGTTGTTGGAAGCGCTCTAGAGTATGTCCTGTTCATAAGAAAGGCGATACCTCTTCTTTATCTAATTATAGACCTATTTTTATATTATCGAATTTCGCAAAATTGTATGAGCGTGTGTTATACAAACAAATATACAATCACGTAAGTTCATTCATTTCTCCTGATCAACATGGATTTATTGCTAGACGCTCCACAGTCACAAACTTGTGCACTTTTTCACAGTATATTAGTGAAATTTTGGATCGACGCGGACAAGTTGACGTAATATACACAGATTTTTCTCGTGCATTTGACACTGTAAATCACAGTATTCTTTTACAAAAACTTGAGTCACTAGGTTTTTCTCCTTCAGCAGTAAAACTACTTCAATCCTATCTACAAAATAGGATATCCTATGTCTCCTACAATGGATACTGCTCAAACGAATATGTTGCTTCTACAGGTGTGCCTCAAGGTTCTAATTTAGGCCCATTATTATTTACAATTTTTATTAATGATTTGCTTCTTGGATTAAATTGTCCTGTTCTTGTATATGCTGACGACATAAAAATCTTTTTGGAAATTTCTTCACCCAATGATGCTGCACATTTACAAGCCAATCTTAATAAAATAATTCTGTGGTGTCAGGATAACAAACTAACTCTGAATGCTTCAAAATGTGCAGTGATATCCTACACTCGTAAAAGCTCGCCACTTGAAACCACATACTCAATTAACGATTACATTCTTGAAAAAAAGTCGACTATTAAGGATTTGGGTATTATTTTCGATTGCAAACTTACATTTATCGATCATATTGACTCAGTATGTTCTTCTGCCAGCAGATCTTTAGGTTTCATTATGCGTGTTTCCAAGTACTTTAAAGATGTTCAGCTGTTGAAAGTGCTATACTCTGCATACGTTTTAAGTAAGATGGAATATGCTTGCATAATATGGTATCCCATATACGCTTGTCACTGCATGTCTCTTGATAGAATACATAGAAGATTTTTAAAATATTTATCGTTCAAACTCGACGGAGTCTATCCTGAAGTTGGTGTCTGTCAAGATGAATTGCTGCGACGTCATGAAATGCAATCGCTATCTGCCAGAAGGGATTATCATTGTTTGCAATTTATCCGAAAACTGGTTCACGGAGAGATTGACTGTACTAGTCTACTTTCTGGACTAACTTTTCGTATTCCGAGGCTATCGTCAAGGCACGAATCCACATTCACCACCGCAACATCAAAAACGAATGTTTTACAACGTTCTCCATTGACAGTAATGTGCCGTCTAGCTGATCGTCGTCTGGAAGATATTTTTAGTTAATTTAATACATTATGTACATTCATTGTATCTTATATTATATATTTGTCCACTAATTGGCAATTTCTGTTGGGCAATAAAGAGCTATTATTATTATTATTATTATTATTATTATTATTATTATTATTACAAGTGTTTTTTCAATTTCTACAAGTAAATATTAAAGATATCCCCAACAACTCATATATCGTTGAAATCTTCATGAGAAGCTCTTTTGATTTTCTTAAAAACATACAGGGTATTCCATTAAAAAAAAACATATGATAACGCCATATCTTCTTTTTTGATAACCCTGTAATACTTCAATTTAATCTAAGAGCGTTTTTGCTAGAGATATGTTTTAAAGCTGATACGAGGGAGCGTTTTTATATTCGCGGAATGGGGGATAAGGGGTGGAAATAAAAAAACCAAATTATTTTTCTTTTTCAATATATTCACCTGCAAGGCGGATACATTTTTCACATCTTTCAATTAATTTATTTATAACCCCATAAAAAAATGATTTCTCTTCATCTGCAAAATACGCCGAAACTGCCTCCTTGACTTCATCATCGGCAGTAAATTTTTTACCCCGCAGCTCTTTTTTCATTTTCGGAAACAGGTAATAATCACTCGGGGCCAGGTCTGGGCTGTAGGGTGGGTGATTCACAATTTCGAAGCCCACCTTATGCAGGGCAGCTAACGCAATGCGGCTCTTGTGGACGGGCGCGTTGTCGTGCAAAAGCAGCACACCTGTCGTCAATTTTCCCCGTCTTTTCTCTTTAATGGCTTCTTTAGTCACTCTAATATTGAAGCGTAATATTCTCCGGTTATAGAAACACCTTTATCTTTATAATCAATCAACAATATTCCTTCCGAGTCCCAAAATACCGTTGCCATGAGTTTTCCAGCTCGGGTCGTCTTCAAGGGATACCCTTCCTTGTTTAAATAAACTATGCCACTTGCCAACCAATGACATCTCATTCATTATGGTCGCGACTGATATTCGATTTTTTCCATATTTCACTTTTCACTCCTGATTATGTTACTTGGTTGACGATAGCTCTGTCTCTGCGCGTGATTCCTTTGATTGCACTCAGGAATTTAATTCTCATTGCCTGTAGTCTGCTTTTCATCACATTATTTATTATCTAGCTTTCACTGCCGGTTTTGTATAGTAAGTTTAATTTTCCTCATTATTTCTTTTTTCTGGATCAGTGTCTTTTTCAGATAGTGGTACACTTTTGCCGTATTATGTATCTTTCATTTCATTTTCATTTCGTTCTCCGTATTTCCTTCTCTATCTAAAATTAATCCTAGGTATTTATATAAATTGACTTGTTCTATTCTTTTATCATTTAGTTTTGTTATTCTGTTTCCTTTATCCACTACCATTACTTTTATTTTAGTGATTTTTTTATTTTGAGCTTTCTTCTTTTTAATTCTTCTTTCCAGACTTGTAAATTTTCTTGCAAATCCCGTTCTTTCCTGGGCATACCATTAGGTCATCTATAAAGGTGCAATTCGATATATATATTGGTTGGAGTCCATGGTACCCAATATGGACTGCTCGTATTCTGTTATTCACTGCTTTTATGACGTCATTCATAATCAGCGTGAAAAGTGTAGGGCTCATTATGCCGCCCTGTCTTAATCCGTCATTGTTGTGGAAAACTTGGGACTGCGCATTATTCTTCCTTATGTAGTTCTTATTGTCCATGTATATACTTTGTATACCTCTTCTTAGTATGTTATTGAAATTTTTTTGCGACAATACTTTCCAAATCTGTTTTTGTGATACTCTATCAAAAGCCTTTTCTAGGTCCAGGAAGGCTCTCCTTCGTTTGCTCAAGTTTTTTCGTTCATTTGCTTAATTGTGAAAATATGATCTTGAGTGCTTCTACCCTTCCTAAATCCACTCTCAGTTTCAGCTAATTACCCTTCTATAGCATTTTACACTAAGTAGAGAGGGATGATTATGCAGTCGTCCAGTCCTCTGGTATTCGTCCTTGGTTCCATGTTTTGTTAAATATAAAAATCAGCATTTCTATGCCTTTGGTTCCTAATGTTTTTATCAGTTCTGGCTTGATGTTGTCATGTCCGTCTGCTTTCCCTCTTTTTATATGTTTTTTGCTTCTATCCACCTATGCTATCTTGTTCCTCGTCGATTTCTATGCATGTTTCTGCATCTGTGTCCACTCTTCTTTTCCCCCCTGTGTTCAGTAGGTCCTGGAAGTATTCTTTCCATGTTTCCATTTTCTCCTCTTCACTAGTTAATACTCTATTGTCTTTTGCTTTAATATGTCTTATTGTGTGTTGTTTATCTTTCTTTGCGTTCTTCATTACCTTATAAAAAAATTTCTGATTTTCTCGGTTATCTTCTTCCATGTTCGTGCCAAATTCTTCCCATGCTTCTGCCTTAGTCTGGTATTTCAACAGAAACCTATCCGACATGGATGATGAGAGGCAGAGGACGGTGGATGATATTGGCGAGTGGTCACGATAGAGGCGAGTCTCTGTGGGTAGTGAGGGGCTGTCATGGTCATCAAATGTTACGTATTTTAGTGTCAGTCCTGATACGCGTCTCACTTTCGGACAGCACTTTTCTGATACTACCGTCAGGTGGCTATGTACGAGGTCTGTTTTGTAGCCGCTGCTCTGTTGGAAAACTTTCTTAAAGAGCTTAAAACTCAGGTCATTTATTTATACTATGTCTCTCAGAGCGATTCTATCTTACGGATCTTTGAGATGGTCCTGCGCTTACAAGTCTCAGATTCGACGTGCTTTAAAAAACGTATCATCATAGCAGTTTCATAGTTTGTGTGCAACTTACAAATCCATACAATTTTGGACATTCCAATTCTGAGGAATCATGCGAGAGTAGCGGCCAGATCCACCTTAGAGTCGCCCATTGGTCTGAGAGCACATTCATTCAGCATTTTGGGGAACTGGATTCTGACAAGCCTCCGTCGTTGGTGAGAACGTAGCGTATCCTAGAAGAATAATAAAACTACCAACTTACGATCCAGTCACCACCTCTGCAGACCAATAAATTTCTCAAGCTTTGCGGTAAGATTAGAAGGTTGAAGGACGTCTTATTTAGGTTTAGGGAAAAACGAGGATCATTGCAGGATTTCAAGACAAAAGAAAGCATATATGATATTATATTTAATTTTATTCTAAAACAAGCGTATTCCATACCTGACAAATTTTTGGAACAAGATTTTTCGTCTTGTCTTCAAATAAAACTCTTACTTGTTTAAAATTAGAACAAACATAACTTTGAAAAATAAATCTTGAAATATAATTCAAGCAAACTTGATTACAGTAATCAAAATGGAATTGATGTTAATAAACATAAGTATTACCATTAATTATACGGTGTGCAGCGATGGTATAACCCGTCGTTCCCTGATACATACCCTCATTAGAAGCAGGTTTCTACACGGCGCGCAAAATATGCAAATTTAATTTCAAGTTAATTCTTAGAGGTTAGGCAATTCGACTAACGTAATTTTACGATCTTTAACTGTTTCATTATTAAAGCGACGTTTAGAGGGAAACGGGACGACAATTCCACGACCGACAGTGTAACTCTATAGAGTACATCCAGAGAATACGACACCCTCTCTCCGATATCCCTAAACCGTAGCCTCCTCAGCATGCAAATTAAACATTACACCCAGCGAATGTTACTTGTGCAATCGTCGTCGTCGTCGTTGCTCAAAAACATATTTCGAAATTTACCGAATTCGTTTTGCTCATTTAATTTAATTAGACAAGTTGATGTTTTCGAAAGCGCGGCAAACGGCGGTGTCTTGTCGTTACGCCAAGTTTTGTAAATAAAGCGTTTAGGGAGATGGCAGTAACGATGATGATAGGAACAATATGAAAGTTGTCCGAATTCGTGTTTTACCAGTCTTACCAGTTATTGTGGTAAAACATTTTAACTTTTCGTGTTGTTCCTTTCATTTTAAGGTAATATTTAATTTGGTACCTTTTTTTAAAAATAAATTGATCCCTTCATAATAAAAATCAAGGTCAATCCGCCTACCCTTGCTTTAGTACGTTTGTCATTGTCGTCATTAACTTCTCATTTCTACTTCATCTTTATTGATGATTATGAACTGGTTAGATTGTGAACTGTTAGTTAGTGTTATGGAAGCTAGGTTGGCGTAGTCTCATATCAGTAGTTGACACAACTTTACTTCTTCTCTCCTCCCCTAGGCATACCTCGTGTTTTTGGTTCGCTTTTGTCCTGGTTTCCTCCCATTTACTTGTCTTCTAATTTTCGGGGTAAATATTTCGGGAGAAATCAGTGGCGCTATAAAACTAACATCTTTAACCACGATCGTCTGCATTGGGTCGGGAATCCATCGCTCACCACGAAGTAGGTCTGAAGTGTCGATCATCACCTAAGTTTCTGTATCTCCTGATGATTTTTTTCCCATTCTTTAGGGTTTTGAATGTATCGTTTAATCTGTAGTTTCCTATCAGGTACTGCCCGGAAACGAATTTTAAACTTAAGAGAGAAATCTGTGAACAAGGTGTCGTTGTTATCAAAATCACATTCAGGCACGGATTTGGCCATTAGTAGGAGAGATCCTGAACACGCAAGATGAAATCTGGTTTAGCAAATATGATCCTGAATCATAATCATGCAGGACATGGAACGGATTCGCAGGAACTCCTCACCCCCTTGAAAGTTTCGTGCAATAGCCTCTGCGAGGAAGTTCATGGACACCATTTTTTGGACACGTGATCAAACTAGAACTGGATTTGGTCCTCTCACTGACTCCCATGTATGCCTCAAATATCTTCGAGAGAGATTCAATTTGAGGACGATGCGACGTTGATGGTAGTGTTAACGTTTCAAGGGAGATTACGTTGAAAAATAAAAAAATCCACTTCTCCAAGTCGGTTCATTTTAACTCGCTGACTGCCCTCGTAGATAAGAGGAAAATTACAAGAGAAAGATATTCCTTTTTAAACCTGAATTTCTGATTCAATTGTTACTAGAGCAAACTATTTCGAATAAATCGTAATCACCAATTATATTTTGACACACTACACAAACTCTGAGGCTCTTCAGTATCACCCTGAACGCATTATCACAGCAAAGAGTAACATTTTCCCCGGGGATAGGTAAGCAGATATTGGTTAACATTGCCGCAGGCGTCTCTCACGACAAGATTGAAATAGCTACATGCACGGCATAATACACGTGTACCCGTACCCTCATTAAACATAACTTCGGTATATAAAAGCATTTCGCGATGGCAACGAATCGATAAATGGAGAGGAGAGGCACTAGCTGTTGGTGGTATTAGTCTCGTATGTATTACATCCATATATACGAATTCGTATCAACTTATACGTAGTGGAGACGGTGTATCCTGTTCGACACGTATACGCCTAAATATGTAAATGTCTCCGACAACGATGCTACGAGGATATTTCGGATTTCATCACACGTAACGTTCGCATACGTGCACACAAGGAAATATACACAGGACGAAATTATAATCTGCCTCTTGAGATTCACGTAAATGTGCAGGACATTTCGTGTCGAATTGGTTTATCATCTTTGACCAAATTACCACCATATTCTACTTCGATTATTATAAAGTAATTAAGTAGGAAATAAATAAAAAATTAACCGAGGAAAGCATTGATGGCCTTATAAATTTCGACGATGACGAGTCCTAAAGACCGATCCATAAAGTTTATATCACGAATAAGGTTGCCAACTGAGGTACTCCCATGCACAATCAATGGCGACCCCTTTTATTCAACTGGATTATTCTAATAAGAAAGTCGACCGGTTTTGTATTCCTTAACCCTACGTTAGTCGCGTCACCTTTCGTCTCAAGTTTGGTCGCCTAAAATCGAATGCATAGAGCAATATTTTTCAGAAATAATTTATTTATAAGGTCCAAAGAGTGCTTCAAACACTAAATAATATACATGGTAAAACAAAAATATGCATACAATGCTAAAAGAATGTAATATATTTACAAAATACGTTGTTTTATTATTCTCTTTCATTTTCACAACAACTAACGCAAATTTCTTTGAGATGATCATTGCACGCCCAGTTTTTACATTTTACACACCATTTTCTGGTTGTTTTATAACGAGCTCGTCCACAGTAAAAACAACGTCCTCTAGATCCCTGCTGTGGGTCATCCGGAGCGCTGGATGCAGATGGTTGTTCTCCTAACAGAACCCCACCTCTTCGACGAATTTCTCTTGGAACTTGTAATATTTGTGCTCTACTCTGTATTTGAGGCTTTATCATTTCCCACACCGCGGCTTGAATAAACTGGGTTCTGCTCAATTTATCCTCAACATTATTATTACTAGAAAAAATGCAGAGGGCGTTCATTGCAGTGATATTCAATAAATTGTAGAATACCACCATGGGCCAGCGCCTCGTATTTCTTGCTACGTTATTTTTTTGGCAAAGTTGATCCACTAAATCAACACCTACTTTGGTACGATTATAAAAAGTTATAATATCTGCTTTTTGCATGTCGCCTGTTTCATCATCCACGCAGCTATCATGATGCATGGTCGAAATCATCAAAACTACCTTGTTTTTGTTAAGACAATATGAAAGTATGGTGCATTTCTCTTGAAAGCCAAAAAGTGATGTGTATTCGTTTCTTTCCTTGTTTGGCAAGAATTCTTTTGGAATTTCTCTCTTGTTTTTTCTTATTGTCCCAACATATGTTAGAGTAGTCAGTATGGCGGTGAAGTGCGGTTGTTGTGAAAGAAAAATCGAAAGATATGAGGATTATATCCTTTGTCAAAATAATTGTGCCTCGAACTATCACATTAAGTGTATGAACATTTCTGTGCAGGAGTTTACAAAACTGAGAGAGATTGGCGCAATAGAAAATTGGAGTTGCGATAAGTGCCTAACCTCAAAACAAACCTGCAACGTGAATGTGGATAACGCCGTTTTTCATTCTACTTCGGGCGACATCTCTGCACAAGCCCACGATCTGAATGTTTTCATTAGCATGAAAATTAATGAGGCAATGCAAAAACTCACTGAAATGATTATTAATCCCTTAAAATTGGAAATAACGAATCTAACTCTTCAAAATAAAGTTCTATCGGATGAGATAAAAAATTTTAAAAATGTTATAAATCGACAAACAACATTCAATGTGACAGAAAGAGAACAAAGATATGGAGATATCTCCAGCATCAAAAAGTCAAACAAAAAAACAAAAACATTGAATATTCAGTCACCAACAGATGTGCCTGTGCAAAGGACATTCACCTATAAAGATGCTTTAGAAAAACCAGCAGAAGAAAACATCGACAATCGTAAAGAGTGTGATAACACTAAATCACTACTGAACAATGATAAAGAAAGAATAACAGTTAATAAGGTTATTCCTAATATAGAAACGGATGAATGGAACCGAGTTCCGGTTAAAAGGAACAAAAGAAAACAAAGTATTATACGGGGTGCAGCAACTGAGGAAACAATTATTAAAGGAGCTGCTTCTTACCAACACTTTCATATATATAAATTGGATCCACATACCAACGAATCAAATATCACTGAGTTTCTGAAGAACAAGTCATTTACTGATTTTAAGTGCGAAAAAATGAACTCGAAATACCCTGATATATATTCTTCTTTCAAAATTTCCGTGCCTTCTGAACAGGCTGATAAACTGAAGGACCCTCTCACTTGGCCGAAAAACGTTTGTATAAATCGTTTTTTAATGAATCTTCCCTTGAAGCAAGCGCCACCAAGATAAATGATATTGACAATAAGATATTCACTCGAAGCAAACAATCGATTACGTTAATGCATCAAAATGTCAGATCTTTAAGCAACAGCAACTTTGAATTGGAAGTGATTGCTAACGATATGATTACTTGTGACTTTGTATGTGTGTCAGAGCATTGGCAATCTTCGGAACAGCTACAGCTTTTTCCCATTGCCAGGATACGCCTTGACTGCAAGTTACTGTCGTGACCCCGGGGAGCATGGTGGAGTTGCCATATATAGCAGAGTGAACTTTAATGGTGAACCGGTGCCGGAACTGAATCGTCTATCAGTAAAGTTTAGTTTTGAATGTGCCGCTGCGAGATTTCGCTACTATAATAAACAATTGGTGATTATTTGCATTTATAGATCTCCTGACTCGTGTATAGAAATTTTCTTTGAAAAATTACAATTGTTACTAGATATGTTAGTCGATAGATTATTAGATTATATAGTGTGTGGCGATTACAACATTAACACTCTTGTAAACAATAATAACACCAGGGAATTTCTTTCAATACTGCATAGTTATGGTGCTATTGCAACCATTACCTCACCAACAAGAATTACTCATACTTCCGCATCTTGCATAGACAATATAGTTATTAACAGTATTTATGATTTTGAAACAAAAGTGGTAACTACCGGGATTTCAGACCATACCGCTCAGGTAATTCATTTAAAGCTCAATTGTGATCAACGCTTAATCAGCACAACATTACGGCGATGTTTTAATGCTGCTGCTATTAGTGAATTCTGTTCAGTTATGAAATACGAACGGTTTGAAAATGTGTTTTACAATCATTCTGTCGATGAAAAATTTAATTGTTTTATCTCGACCTTTTCTTTGTACTTCAATGCTTGTTTTCCTCTAAAACGGGTTACAACCATTCCAAAAAAACCACATTTGGCTTCACCTGAAATCCTTGCCTTTAAGAATAGGATTGCGGCGTTAGAGGTGATATCTACATACTTGCCGGAGCGTAAAGCTGATTTAAACTTGCTTAAAGAACAATATAAACATTTACTCATACAAACTAAACTTGATTATAATGATCGTAAAATGGCCTGTTCAAGTAACAAATCGAGAACAATGTGGCAAATAGTAAATGCTGAATTAGAAAAGTCCAATAAGCACGTACATAATACAGAAGACCCAAAATCCTTAGCCAATGAATTTAATTTATTTTTTACCACACTTACCGACGTAGATCTTAACGCTCGTAATAATTGTCTTCTTAGCGAAATAAAAATAAATCCCTTCACTTTTCACTTCAGCCCCGTTACTGTTTCAGATTTAAAGGAAGCTATGTGCAAATTAAAAAACAAATCCTCGGTTGGTATTGATGAAATTCCTCTAGGTATTATCGAAAAATGCTTTGACATAGTCTCCGAACCATTATGCAATATTATCAACTCGTCACTAAGCAACGGTAGGTTCCCGTCAGTTTTGAAAAATGCTGTAGTAGTACCTGTACATAAAAAGGGAGAGCACAATAAATTAGAAAATTATAGGCCTATCAGCCAATTAAGCGCATTTTCAAAGATTGTGGAAACTATAGTTTCCGAACAGGTTCTCTCTTTCTTTGCTAAACACGATCTGTTTAACAAGTGCCAGCATGGTTTCACTGTTGGAAAAAACACCAACACAGCTCTTTTTGAATACATAAATTGGATAATATCAAATTTAGAAAACGACAAACTTGTATGCGGTTTATTCATTGATTTGACTAAGGCCTTTGATAGCGTATCTCATCATCTTTTACTTGACAAACTTGAACGTTATGGTATAAGAGGGTTGGCGCATGAATGGTTCGCATCGTACTTGACTAACAGATGTCAAAGAGTAAAAATTAATTCAACTAGTGGTATTGTCTATTCAGATAGTGCCACGATAAATATCGGCGTTCCACAAGGTAGTATCTTAGGTCCCCTGCTGTTCCTAATCTTCATAAACGACATTTTCACCAACACGTCATCAAATGATCAAAAATTGGTCAATTATGCTGACGACACGAATTTACTTTTTGCTGGAGTTGATTTCCCTTCTCTGGTTGAATCTGGCTCGACTTTGTTACATTCCACAGCCGAATGGATCTCTAATAATCATCTACTCATAAATAAAAATAAAACCAGCTGCATGCTTCTTAAAACAAACAATAGTAATGCTACTCCTAGTCACATTGTATTGAACTGCGAAACATATAACTTAATAACATATTGTCGATTCCTAGGAATAGTTATTGATGACGTTCTTAAATGGAATCATCACATTGATTATGTCTGTGGGAGATTACATAGTGCATGCTTTGCACTGAAGGTTCTAGGTAAAGTCACAAACTTTAGTACTGTAAGATCAGCATATTATTCGTATTGTGTTTCGACAATTCGTTATGGCATTCTTCTGTGGGGTGGTTCTTCTAACACTAGCCATGTGTTTGTAATGCAAAAAAAAGGGCAGTGCGCATACTATTGAAATTGAATAACCGCACCTCTCTGCGATCTCTATTTAATATCAATGGTTTGCTTACCTTATATGGCATATATATACATGAATGCTTATTATTCATTTTTAAAAATAAAGAACTATTTAATAACCACGAAAAGACTCATTCATATAATACTCGATATAAATCAGATTACAATATACCAAAGCATAGGCTTACAAATTTTACAAAAAACACATTGTATAACATTATAATTTTCTACAATAAATTACTAGACGTTATCAAATCTGAATCTCGTCTCAGTAGATTTAAGTATTTATCTTACAATTATATTTGTAACATTGAACCATATTCCATATCCGAATACCTCAATTACTAACTGAATAAGCTTTGTTTTGTAATTTCTGACGCTATTTTTTCGTACCTATGTAATTTGTATTATGTATTGGTAAAAATATAGATTGCTATTATTATTATTATTGTCAATTTTTTTCATTTAGTAAGTCATTGGCTAGTGGGATGCTGGTGAACCAATTGTCTCCAGTTATATTTCTGTTGGTGCCCTGAACTGGCTCTACCATTCGCATAACAATATCCTTAGCATTATAGCTTTGCCTGTATGGTCCTGGCGGTTGCAAACCAACGTACGTTTCTAGTTTGACTGTGTGATGTTCGGGCATCTACCAAAGTAAACGATTTAATTCCGTATTTGCTTGGCTTATTTGGAATGTATTGTCTGAAAGAGCAGCGACCTCTGAAGGCAAGTAACTGCTCATCAATGGTAAGGTACTCACTAGGAGAATATTGCCTTTCAAAGTTGTTTACAAAAACTTCAAATAATTCTCTTATAGCTGCCATTTTATCAACTTCTCTGCGCGTATTACGGTCGTTGATGTTGTCAAACCGTAAGCATCTCAGCAGAAAACAAAATCGATATTCAGTCATGGTTAGATAACAAGATTCAACACCGTTTCGACGAGAGTTGTCCCACAACATATGCACATTCTTGCGAGAGCACCTCAAAGTGCCTATAAGATAAAGCAGACCTATGAATGCTTTCATTTCTGTTGTATCGGTATTTCTTGCATCCCTATCTCTTGCAAAATTATTACGAACTTGTTCGATATAAATGTTAGTACAAGTAGTAATCATTGTTACAACTATGTCGTCGATAAATAAATTTAATGTCTCTATTTCTGTTTAAGCATCACGTGCTCCACGCTTAGGGCCAGGTAAATGGGTGATAATATTATGAGACCGTGTTCTTACATTTATCGGAGGTTGAGTTTTTCGCCACTTTGTTTCCCCATCCTTTCCTATGTGTAGACATTTGAAAGACAAGCTTCACTTTGTTCGTTTTCAGATTCCGTTTCGTTGTCCGAAAACTCTACCTCCATATCTGATTGGTGATCACTCTATATTACCACATTTTCTTCATCTTTGTCACTAATATCCTCGGCATTGGATTCACTTTCTTCTTGATCACTAAGTTCATTGTACCATTTAAGCCATACATCAGGATCTTTGCTGTACTCTGTTTGGTTTCTTTTTCGTTTTGACATGATTTTAAACGTAAAAATATATTTCTTTATACCTAAAACAGTATTCATAATAGAAATTATTCTTATATCATATAGTTACTAAAACTTACTTTCAAAACTAAAACTTTGTTCACTAAAAACTGTGTTACGTAAATAGTCGCGTGGGTGACACTTGTCAACCGATACACTTCAACCGTTGATATGTTCTAACTGACACCTACAAAACGACTGAAACAATGAGGGGGAGTTGGTCGAGTAATGAGCCAGAGGTACTTAAATCGGCGTCGCAAAATTTTGTTTTTAAAATTGATCGGCACTCCAATGAAACTAGGTGGGGGACAACTGTCAACCGCGCGACCAACGTAGGGTTAATAAAACTTTTCTAAACATTATTCTGTCTCTGTTTCTTTGAAGTTAATCGTCACATTACTGTTCCCACCATATTATTCTGTATTATATTTTAGTCGAAAGTCAGATTAATAGCATTTCTATTACAGTTAATAATTGCTAGGTATGTGCAGGATTGTCATTTACATTCCCGTTACAAGTACATACATACATGTATATATAGAGGTACACACAATCAGTAATTTAATTGGCTTGTCCTTTATGTGTAAAGGGCTGTTAGAATCGAAATTAAACATAAACTGTGTACACGCTAATCAATCGTGCTGTAATTTCGAACGATATTACGTCAGCTTCAACGTTTAGACTTCGCTAAAGCATGAATGTCAAGTTGTTACATAGGAGGTTTCACCATTTCGTTAACTACACGCATGTCAAGATGAAGGCGTAGTTTTTCGTCTGGTTCCCTTACAATAACCACCGGATTAAGTGATGTTTTCAAAGCAGAACTTGTAATCTCCAACACTGCATAATTAAAAAATTTATATACAGGATGTCCAGCCTAAGATGCAACGGTCTATAGCCGACTTATTATTAATTTTTTGAAAAAATGTTTCAAATAAATATTGCCTCGAATCAAATTCTACACATTTTAAAATTAGTATTAATAATGGCGGACTTTCGGTTCTACTGTAAGTAGATACTATACATAGATATTATTGCAGTTTTTGATTCCTTATTAAACTTAAAGGGCACTTTATTAAGCTTACATTGAGTCTAAGTTGTACCGTTTCCGAATTACGTGACGTTTTTAAAAAAAAATGACATCTACAGCGTCTTGGGTGTTTGGAAATATCTCCGTAACTGCGAAAGTTAGAAACATGCGGTTTTCAGATTTCGTTTAATCATAAAAGAGGGCACGTCTTTTATTAGAAAATTGTTGTATTTATGTTACAGGGTGATTAAATAGGGATCTGTAATTTTCCAACATTAAAATCATGAATAACTTGATTCTTTTAAATAGAATGGTATAGCAATTTTTACATAAATGGATGTAAAATTTGATTTTCTTCCATTTTTATACGGATATTATTGTGTCTATTTCCAACGGTTTTGGAGATATTTCCGATTTTTCAGTTTTTTACCATCCCCACGTATTGCGAAATGCTGGCACCTTCCCCTCGCATTTACCAGGCTTGGGACTAGCAGCAATAATACTGGCATGCTTAAAAAGTGGCCAACAGAACACAATAGAACCACTAGAAACAAACAAAATGGTGAAAAATACTATTGAGTTGCTTCAAGCGACATTAGGCTTCGAAACAAATTAGGTATCTAACTGTCATTAGTGTTCTAAGTGTCAGAACTGACGTTCAGAGTATTATCTCGTAAGATAACAATTAAAAATGTTGCTTACTCAAGAAGAATTAGTGGATATGGTTTCCGTTCTCGGTGAATGTAACAGAAACGTTTTGTTAACGTCAAGAGTTTATGCACACTATTATCCAAATAGAAAGTATGCAGATAGGAGGGCATTTCTGTCGCTACTGGATAGGTTTACAGGTACTGGATCTGTAAAACGTACAAAACGGAACCGCAATAACTCCGTACTGATGGAAGAAAATCAGTTGCAAGTATTGTTAGCAGTGCAAGAAAATGCAGGATCCAGTGTGCGCGAAATAAGTAGAATGACTAATGTCAGTAAATCTTCGGTACACAGCACTTTAAGAGCACATAAATATCATCCGTATCGGATCCAGTTGCAACAGGAAATTACTGCAGACGATTTTCAAACCAGACTGTTGTTTTGTCAGTGGGCAATTGAAAGAAATCATCATGATGCGAACTTTTTCGAGCGAGTGATGTTTTCAGATGAAGCTACCTTTCACAAAAATGGATTTGTAAATCGTCACAACTGCCATTATTATGACACCCAAAATCCCCATCGATTTATTGCTGCTAATAGCCAATACAGATGGTCAGTGAATGTGTGGGCAGGTATCATTGGGGAACATATTATAGGCCCGTTTTTTCATAACCAACGGCTGACGGGTAGGGTTTATATGGAATTTCTTCAAAATAGTATGGGCGTTTTGTTAGAAAATATTCCACTGGCTACACGTCTACTGATGTGGTTTCAACACGATGGTGCCCCACCACACAATACTGTCGAAGTTCGTCAGTTTTTGGATGTGTCTTTTCCGAACCGCTGGATTGGACGTGGAGGACCTGTCAGATGGCCCCCGAGATCGCCAGATCTTACAAGCTGCGATTTCTTTTTATGGGGTTTTATTAAAAATAAAGTTTATGAGACGCCACCAACAACTCAAGATGATATGCGCCATCGTATTTTAAGAGCGTTTCAAGAAGTCACGCCAGAAATGCTCAAAAATGTTCAAACCTGTTTGCAAAAGAGATTTCAATTGTGTAGGGCCCAAAACGGACAGCACTTCGAACATTTAATGAAATAAATAATAGTGTTGTACAAATTCTATTATCCGTGCTAGGTTAATCTCCAATGTTTCAGAACACATTTTTGTAAATTCTAAATGTTTTTCTTTCGAGTTTTGTTTGTTTCTAGTGGTTCTATTGTGTTTTTTTGGCCACTTTTTAAGCATGCCAGTATTATTGCTCCCAGTCCCTAGCCTGGTGAAATGCGAGAGGAAGGTTCCAGCATTTCGCAGTACGTGGGGATGGTAAAAAACTGAAAAATCGGAAATATCTCCAAAACCGTTGGAAATAGATACAATAATATCCGTATAAAAACGGAAGAAAATCAAATTTTACATCCATTTATGTAAAAATTGCTATACCATTCTATTTAAAAAAATCAAGTTATTCATGATTTTAATGTTGGAAAATTACATATCCCTATTTAATCACCCTGTAACATAAATGCAACAATTTTCTAATAAAAGACGTGACCTCTTTCATGATTAAGGCGAAATCTGAAAACCGCATGTTTCTAACTTTCGCAGTTACGGATATTTCCAAACATCCAAGACGCTGCAGATGTCACTTTTTTTAAAGAACGTCACGTAATTCGGAAACGTTACAACTTAGACTGAATGTAAGCTTAATAAAGTGCCCTTTAAATTTAATAAGGAATCAAAAACTGTAATAATATATAGGGTGTTCCATTTAAAATAATAAAGTTAGTATCTACTTACAGTAGAACCGGAAGTCCGCCATTACTGATACTAATTTTAAAATGTGTAGAATTTGATTCGAGGCAACATTTATTTGAAACACTTTTTCAAAAAATTAATAATAAGTCGGCTATGGGCAGTTGCATCTTAGGCTGGACACCTTGTATATATACACCAGCGACGACAGCATGAAGTTTCAACTATATTTTTATATTTGTTATTTTTAAATGGATGCTTATAATTTAAAACATATATTAGAAAATTTCGAAAAAATATGAACCCGCAACCGAATGGAAACACATCCACGTCGTCCACGACTGCGGATGGACTGCAGGTACTTGCAGATGTAGCACTTTCGCAGGATATACTTTCAATCGACGACGGCGAGCTATCTGGACAGGAGGAATCGGTAGAGGTAAGTAATTGTTATTTTTGGCATATGTATATGTATTTATGTACATAATATATGTGACTAAAAATTCTAATTACTTTCAGATTATTTCTGATCTCTCGGAATATATATGTTCCTATCTCCCCGACAGTGTCTCTACTATCTCGTCGCCGGCGCCCGACGGCAAATACCTAGTGCAGCTGAAATTAATTCCGATGAAGGATGCGAAACGAGTGGTGAAGGAACAATTATGGACGAAAACCACGAAGTCTGCTCAATTCGTAGTGACGCCGTTGATGGTGCCTCGATATCAAGCCCTTCTACGTCTTCTACAAGACGTAAAAGAAAATATCCAGAAACATCGAAACATCAAAAAATCCAAACGCTTTCGACGATTATCGAATTTTTCGAGAAATACCC
Source organism: Holotrichia oblita (assembly GCA_023690525.1). Lineage (NCBI taxonomy): Eukaryota > Metazoa > Arthropoda > Insecta > Coleoptera > Scarabaeidae > Holotrichia > Holotrichia oblita. Next base: position 2,635,568 of record CM043016.1, on the reverse strand, counting down.
GGTATGCCCCTTATTAAGTTCATGTAAAACTGCACAATGGTTAGAAAATCCTGTTTTACGTAGTATTGGTAGAAATGATTTACAATTTCAATCTGTAATAGATATTTTTCAAAGACAGATTTGTAACAAAACTATTAATTAATTAATTAAATTCTACTTAAATAGTCAACCTTTACTCGATTGTATATCTGGTCATAAATACGATTATTATTATTCTTTAGAAGAATCACAAACAAAATTATGTGATTTAATTGGTTGTTTATAATATTTTAGATAAAAAATTAGAAAAAAAGAATTGTATTCAAATTAAAGGTCCAAGTAATGCAGGTAAAACTATATTTTCGAAAATTTGTGCATCATTATGTTTTCTTAATCTCAGGGTCCTTTCTTTTCGTTTGACGGTCCGCATTCTATCCAATTCACACTGTTCATCCAGTAACATCCCTACGTCGGTTGTACTATATATCACTCTGCTAATCTTCTTCTATCTTTATTGACAGTTAAAATGACAATCCAAATATTTTATATTCCGTTTGTATCTTGGCGGTATAGGCTGGCAGAATTCATTAGTCTATCCTGATTCCTCCAATCATTATTACTACATCCGCCCCTGTTATTATTGAATCTATTATTTCTAGTCCAATTGTTGTTGTAACGGTTATTGTACCCATTGTCTCGATAATTACTTCCTCTGTAATTATTCCCACGGTAATTTTCGTTGTTTGATCCATAGTTTTGATTTCTATTGTCACGTCTATTGTCTGATTGACTACTCGTTGCATTTACTCCCACTTGTTGTACATTAATACTCTGATTTCTTCTTCTTCGGTTGTCAACATCATCAATTCGTCTTAAATACTCTAAAAAAACTTGTAAATCACTCATGTCTCGTGCAGCCATGTGCATATGTATGTCGTCGTCCAAATGATTCGCAATCATATTAATAATCTCCTTTTCTCTCATTGGAGGTTCTAAATCTATTGCCTGATTATATTTCTTTATGGCATATCTTTCACGTAAATCGGCATAATCACCTTGGTAGTATTTACCAGTGATGAGATGCTGCCTTAATTTATTTTGTTTTAAAATACCCCAGTATTGTTCCAAGAACATTCTTTCAAAATCCCGATATTGTTCACACGCACCTTCAATAATACTGTACCATATTTGCACCTCGCCTTTTAAAGAATTCTTCAAAATTAACTTTACCTTACTAAAATCCCCGTCTATACCAATTATTTCTAAATATGTCTTTAAAGATTTCAAAAATCTCTTTGGATATATCTGACTGTCAGCATAAAAAACAGGCGGTTGAATTTTATATCCACCGGACCAACTTCCTGTCATATTTGACACATTATTGCGGATATTTGCTCGAATTATTTCAAATTCATTTGCATTTTGATTTGTAAAATTATCGATCCGTGTTTGTACTTCATCTATCTTTTTCTCGACTATATCTTTATAATTTACTTTCTCTCTTTCAACTCGATCTTCTATTGACTCTATTTTTGTCTCCTATTTTTTTGGATCTGAGTTTCTGCTACAGCACATCTCGTATTCATGCTGATCTCATTCTGCTGAACACGTTCACTAATTCCGTCAGCTTGTTGTTTTACTTCCTGTTGCAGAGAATTGATTACCTCATCGAGCTTTTCTTCGAGTTTGGATATTTTATTATCTCTGTCAACGAACATACTCTTCAATCGTGTTGTCCAAATAAAATCATCTTCTTCTCTTTCTTTTTATCGTTGTTCAAGCATCCGGCGTTCTCGCTCTTCCTCCCTTTCTACTTGTCGTCGTTCTTTCTCCTCTTGTTCAATTCTAAATTGTTTCTTTTCATCTTCTTGGTGTCTTTCTTTATCTTGTAACCACTTGAATAACTGTTCTAACTTGTCGTCTCTTTCCTTTTGTGTTGTTTCTTCCTGGGTTAAATTAATTTCTACGGCATCCCCTGCATTTCTTATCATCTCTTGAGTATCAACATCTTGTTCTTGTGGTTCTTGACTGTCTGATGTGCTTGCTGTCTGTCCACGTTTTCCTTTCATTTTATTGTTATTCAATTTTATTAATCCTTTGGTATTTTATAAAATTCAAATAAATATGAATAGTAAAATTAATTAAAAAAAAATGCAATTCAATGATAATTATACTAATAACTGTATCAGAAACAAATAAAATACTGCATCATGATGCTTAAAATTATTAAATTAATTAAAAAAAACAAATACTATAAACTTTCAAGAAGCCCCACGTTGGGCGCCAATAAATATTGCTATAGATTCTGAATAGGTTGAGTCTCTTGTTGAAACTAATTGTTTATTACAATTTTCTTAATCTCAGGGTCCTTTCTTTTCGTTTGACGGTTTGCATTCTATCCAATTCACACTATTCAATCCAGTAACATCCCTACCTCGGTTGTACTATATCTCACTCTGCTAATCTTCTTCTATCTTTATTGACAGTTAAAATGACAATCCAAATATTCAACTCAATCTAATCTCCTTCTAACGTTTTTTTCTTTCCTTCTTCAAGTTCTCTTTCTTTTATAACCACTTGTATGTATATACGAAATCTTCAACACTTTATATTTTCTTCGATAACTTTCTTTTTATTTTTTATTTATTTAAACACAAAAAAATTTCTTTTTATAATTTTATTCAAAAATCCTTTTCCTTTACAACCTTGCGTTACCTTTTTCTTATCACCATTTAAAATTATAAATTGACATGACACATTTGACATTTTTAAAATAAATTAATATTAAAGCCCTAAACCATTACAATACATATATGTTAGGTGATGGGTAGTAATAAATAAAAAAATTATAATCTAACAATATCTTTTATTTCAATAAAACATATACATCATATTAGTCAGTAGTATCGTATTTTCCATACCAGTTTTGTGAATAATATCCTCCTATATGAGGTTGTTGCATATAATAATGTTGCTTTGTATCTGCAAAAGCAGTCATAAATTTATTCTTAGAAGCAATAGCACAATTTCCGAACATGAAATTATTACTAAATCCTATAACGCAACTATTATACATTGAATTTCATATTCAGGACTTGCATTTACAAAATTAGGAGTAGTATCAGTTGGTGCATTAGCTTGTACTGGTTCAATTCCAAAGTGAACTTGAGGTTGCGCCTTTGTTGAATGTAATGTACTATCACTTGTAAACATATGATATTTATCAATAATATTTTCATATGCTAATTTCTGTCCGTTTTTTTTCAAATAAAGGATATACTTTCGGAGTATTCTGAGCAAATGCTTCTTCTTGTATATATTGACAAGTCTTCTCTCCAATATCAGTATGATTTATAAAGGCTTTAACTTTATTTGAGATGTACCACAAGGTACCAATATTATATACAAAACAAAAAACAATCCATACACTAAATAATCCTTAACCTTCCCGTCCGGTAATACCCCCAAAACTACCCTTATATCGTACAACAAAAGGATTACAACAGCTGAATTAAGATTCATGCGCCGTAATCATAACGGGGTTTAATGTACTCCATGTACGACGCCGTTTAAGCATCTACTGCCGCCACTTTTAGATTCAATTAAGGGGACGATGTGACACATACACATACACAAGCGCACAACCTCGACTCACTCTACGTCAAGCTAGCAGATTATTCAATGCGGAATAGGCGTAGAAAGGACCGCTAAAAGTCCCCCTCACCCTGAAGTAGATAGAGGGAATATCTGACAGAAGAATTTCGGGACTTTCCCGGGTTACGTCAGGCACACATACGGTTCAGGATGCGATGCGAAAGGGGTGAGGTAGGACAGTTAGGCCTGTAGGGAAGTAGGCAGGAAGAACGTCGGAGCCGACTCGACTACTAGATTGGACGTAAAGCTAACTGTAAACCTAATCAGTCCTCCCTTTGTTAAAGTAAAGACCTCCGGAACGGGAGGAATTTTGAATTTGCAATTTACTTCCACACATACCGGCGGTCGTAGCTGGGGGTCCATCTAGTTTCGAGGGGACCGTTACGACTCGAATTTGGGGCGGCACATAGGAAGGTGGTTGGGGAGTTGGGAGGGTGGTCTACCCGGAGTACGCGTATATTATATTAAATCCGGGATTACGCACGTCTTCTACAGACTCTTGTGGAAAAATTAAGCTGGATGTGCGATAACGGAGAGCGAATAGGATCCTGAGGGCAGTTTTCTTCGATTGAAATAACTTTTTAATAATAGGTCATATCTGTACGAGGGAGCGTTTTTATATTCGCGGAATGAACGGGTTAGGCGCATTGAGGGCATGTCCTGTGCAGCGACTCATAATTAGTATAAATACGAAGTTTCATTGTTATTAGACAGTTAGTTTTTGAGCTATCGTCAACCAAGTAACATAATCAGGAGTGAAAAGTGAAATATGGAAAAAATCGAATATCGTGCCGTTATAAAGTTCCTTACCAGGTAAGGAAAATCAGTCACGACCATAATGAATAAGATGTCATTGGTTTACGGCGACTCTTGTCCAGGAAAAACCATGGTGTACAAGTGGCATAGTTTATTTAAACAAGGAAGGGAATCCCTTGAAGACGACCCGAGGCCGGGCAGGAGCATTGAGGTGACCAGCACTTATCCAAGTTCCAGTTGAAAAAATTGTACTCGAAGATGCTCGACTAAAGAAGAAACAACTCGCAGAAATGGTTGGAGTATCCGATACAACAATTTTTAAAATCCTACACGATCATCTCGGCATGTCTAAGGTCAGCGCAAGATGGGTGCCGAGAATGCTCACGCCACCGCAAAAACAACAGCGCGTAGAGTGTTCGCGTGCATTTTTGGACCTCTGTAATAAAGACAAGGATGGTGTATTGAGTCGAATTGTTACTTGGGTTCATCATTATGAACCTGAGTCCAAACAAGACTCCATGCAGTGGCATAAAACGGGCACAGCACCTCCCAAGAAATTTAAAGTGTCACAATCAGCTGGGAAACTCATGGCAACGGTATTTTGGGACTCGGAAGGAATATTGTTGATTGATTATAAAGATAAAGATGTTTCTATAACCGGAGAATATTACGCTTCAATATTAGAGCGACTAAAGATAGATAGATAGATAGATAATTGAATGGGATGGCTATGTGGCCTCTTGCTACTGCGACCCATAGGTCTATTGTAGCTCCCTATTATCTAGACCACCTGGTCTAGCTTAGCCTTTTTATAAAGCTTTCCAGCTTTGCCGGGTTGGTCTTCATGTAGCTCGCCGCGTGTGGGTATGGTTCGCCAATGCACTCTAGCCTCAATTTGGCTAGTCCCTCGCATTGGCACAGAATGTGCTGCGAGGTCTCTTCATCTGTCTGACAGATTCTGCACATGGTGTTTTCCGCCAGACCAAGGTTGCTCATATGCTTGTTGAGTCTGTTATGTCCTGTTAAAAGGCCTACAACTAGCCTGACCGTTCTCCTGCTTTTGTTCAGAAGGTCCTCGGTGTATTTAGGCATGTATTCTTTGATGAATTCGTTAGCCTGCCGCTGTCCTGGGGACTTTTTCCACCATTCGAGGGATTTACTTGCCGACCATTTCTCCATGGTTTTGGCTACCTCTCTTTTCGTGGTTCCACACGATGGTGTAGGTCCAATGAGTGGCTTAGATGTAGAGCGGGTTGTAGGGGGTGATTAGGCGCATTGGGGGCGTGGCCTGTGCAGCGACTCATAATTAGTAAAAATACGAAGTTTCATTGTTATTAGACAGTTAGTCTTTGAGCTATCGTCAACCAAGTAACATAATCAGGAGTGAAAAGTGAAATATGGAAAAAATAGAGTGTTCGCGTGCATTTTTGGACCTATGTAATGAAGACAAGGATGGTGTATTGAGTCGAATTGTTTCTGGAGACGAAACTTGGGTTCATCATCATGAACCTGAGTCCAAATGAGAGTCCATGCGGTGGCATAAAAAGGGCACAGCACCTCCCAAGAAATTTAAAGTGTCACAATTAGCTGGGAAACTCATGGCAACGGTATTTTGGGACTCGGAAGGAATATTGTTGATTGATTATAAAGATAAAAGTGTTTCTATAACCGGAGAATATTACGCTTCAATATTAGACCGACTAAAAGAAGCCATTAAAGAGAAACGACGGGGAAAATTGACGAAAGGTGTGCTGCTTTCGCACGACAACGCGCCCGTCCACAAGAGCCGCGTTGTGTTAGCTGCCCTGCATAAGGTGGGCTTGGAAATTGTGAATCACCCACCCTACAGCCCAGACTTGGCCCCGAGTGATTATTACCTGTTTCCGAAAATGAAAAAAGAGCTGCGGGGTAAAAAATTTACTGCCGATGATGAAGTCAAGAAGGCAGTTTCGGCGTATTTTGCAGATAAAGAGAAATCATTGTTTTATGAGGGTATAAATAAATTAATTGAAAGATGTGAAAGATGTATCCGTCTTGCAGGTGAATATATTGAAAAAGAAAAATAATTTGGTTTTTTTATTTCCACCCCTTATCCCCCATTCCGCGAATATAAAAACGCTCCCTCGTAAAAGATACATGCAAGTTAGTCCAATACATTACAAATAAAATAATTTCAAACTTTAAAAACAGATTAAAAAAAAAACAGACGGTTTTAAAAATAGTTCCCTTTGTCAATCAACTGATTGTGACTTAAAATTAGATCTGTCAGACATCTGTCATCAGATTATTTATTTAATTTACATTGCGATCAGAATCTCTTTGAAAATTTTATCCTATTAAAACAATATGCAATCGACTATATGTCAAAAACAGTTCAATTGCGGACCCATGTTGACTAAGACTTTTTTGTTATAGAATTGTTATGGAAAGAATATAATCTAGTTTTTACGCCTAGATATTAAGTAATTATAGTTGCTGCTAAGATATTGAAGATCACGGTCGTTGATAGCATTTTTGTATTTTTCGAATAAAAAATATTTCTTTAAATATTACGTTTGTGATAGTTGGTTTCGTTTTATAAAACGGCGATTTTATCCTGATCAAAGTTGTGACCTTGATCTAATGCGTGTTTAGTTACTGCTCTTGAATTGTCATTCAGGTATTCGAGTATTGTAATAGTGTACGTATATTCTTTTATCTAAATGCTGTTTTGTTTGGCCAATCTATGTACCACACTAGTTTTTACAGTTAATTTGGTAAATTAAATTTGTTTCTTTTATTTGGTTAATAGGGCTTTTAGTTATAGTGAAGAAGGATTGGTTGGAGTAATCTGGTTAATCGGCAATACAAATGCTGTATGGTGTCAGTAATTTTTTTAAATTTTCGGATAGATTTTTTGTAAGCTAATATATTGTTGTTTTTATTGCTGTTCTGTGTTCGAATATTGTTTTTTTTTAGAGGATTTATAGTTAAGTCTTTTATTAATGTATTTGTTAGAAAAATGATATGGATAACTATTTTTGGTAAGAATGTCACATTAAAAAAAAAGTTCTCGAGCTAACTTTGTTCCTGATTAAGCCAAGCGCGGACAATAGGTGCATGATTTGTACAGTATACAGTCAGTATAACATTATAACTTGAGGAAAGCAGACATTACTTGCAATATGAGTGAATTATTATCATCGTCTGGGAGTGCTTCGCCTTGTTCAAGTCAAGCAGAAAATGGAGAAAATTCTTTTCAGACTCCTGCACTCACCCTTCTAGTATGATTCCAGTAGTTCGAATGGAAGACGTCTTGTAGGTACATGTGTTAAGTGCTTACCTGATATTATCAAAATTAAAGGAAGTTTATCTTCTACGTCTAATTTTATTAGTCATTTAAAAAGGAAGCATGGCGAACAAATTGTGGAGGATTATCACCAATACGCAAAATAGAAGAAAAATGAGAAACAAATTAAAACTGCGAAACATAATGACTCTTTAACACGTGCTTCCCAAGATACTGTTAACAGTGATATTGCTAAATATTTTATCCACTCAATGATACCATTAAATACAGTTGAAGATCCCTTCTTCATTCAGTTATTAAATAACTTCAATTTATCAAAGAACGGAATAAAAATAATGAGTCGGAGAACACTTACTCGAAAAATAAATAACTTTTACGCAGAGCAGGTTTCACATACAAAAAAGCGGCTAGAAAAAGTACACTATGTATGCACAGCTGTCGATATCTGGTCAACTACCAAGAGGAGCTTTCTGGGTGTTACAGCACATTGGATAGATGAAAAGTTCAATAGAGTTTCAACAGCACTCGCATGTCGAAGATTTCCTGGCGTACATAATTACGAAGCCGTAACTACAATGTTGGACAGTATACATGGTGATTATAATCTTGACAGCACTAAAGTTATTGCTACCGTTACCGACAACGGAAGTCATTTTATTAAAGCATTTAAAGAATTTGGCATTACGATGAACATTTTGCATTCTTCAGAACTTGTTACTACCTATTTAAATAGTGTTAGGAAAAGATTTCAGGATTTTTTTGTATTTGCAACACCCAACGGTGAAAATTCCGTAATAGCAGCATTGTCATATCCGCGATTTAAGAATAGGTGGTTCTCCTGTCTTTACCCGGGGCAACAGGGAACAGTGAAAAACATTTTTACGAATGTAATTGCTAGGGAAATCTCAAAAAAAAATAAATGGTGTGAGCGAGAGGGACAAAAATAAAGAAAAAGAAAATCCTTTCTTTGATTTTGAGTCGGACTCCAGTGGCGAGTGTGATACTCAAAGGCAATTAAGTCAGTCGCCGAGAAACAAAGCGGATCTTATCATTTCTCAATTTTTTGCCGAGGAAAGTCGTGATTTAAAAATACTGGATTGCTATCCAGATATAAAATGTATTTTCATTAAATACAATACGCCTCTGCCGTCTTCAGCTTCAGTTGAACGCTTATTTTCGTATGCATCAATGACAAACATGCCCAAATGCAATAAACTTTCGGATAACATGTTTGAAAGACGGGTTGTTTCAAAATATAATTTGAAAGAACCAACGAACCAGTGAGTTATTTTTATTTTACATTATTTTCTTATATCAATATACCTAATAGAAGACGTGTTGTTTTATATATTTTATACGTTTTATTTGATTTTATTATTTAATATGTATTACTAGAAATGTTTATTTATTTCCTTTTATTTATGCGAATGGTATTGTTTGCTGATAATACTCATCAATAGTACATAATAAATATCTATTCTTATGTATTTTCCCTATTTTTCTAAAAGTCCGAACATCACAATAAAAAAGAATATATTTACAGCGTTAAATACGCTTTCATTTACTTCAATCTTAACCCACGCCGAAAAAAATGCGTACAATAGCTGCTTTGAACGTAGATAGTTATAGCCGGTCAATTATTATATTATGCATCATATACCTACATACATTATATTTTGTTGATAATCCAGTAGAGCAGCAATAGGTACGATAATTTCAATCTTCAGTAGCAGAAACTAGAATTCTCTTCAACCAAAGTAGTATTGACACGTTATTTAAGAATTATCTAAATTTTCAATAACTTTTAATAACTTCAACATTGAAGCATGTTAACATGTTAAGGTTACTTGATGTTTACTTAAAAAATAATTAATACCCTAGCCCAATGTAAAAAGATTACTTATTTATATAGGTATGTTTACGTTGCCAAAGTAATTTTAGCGAATACAATAAATTTTCGTTTTTATTTAAAAATTTAGTGTTCTAAAATTTGTTGATCATAACTGGGGGGTACTATTAGAAAGGAGTCATCGACATATCTTTTAAAGACATGTATTTCTAAATTAATTTGGCTTAATATTGTGGTTTTTAGTGTTTCCATAACCAGGTTAGCACTGACGAAATGGGTGAGCCCATAGCGGTTCCTAAAATTTGAAAATAGAACTCATTGTGAAATTTGAAATAAATGGTATTCAGAACACTAAACACTTTAACCCACTGAACACAAAACAAGTTTTAACTAAAACACCGACGCGTTTCAACAGGAATGCTGTCATTATCAAGGCGATAATAAAACTAAATTAAAATAAAACCTACAAATAACAGGTAACCTAAATGTTATGCACGATCAATCCGATACGCATCATTAATTTCCGATTAACGAAAACAATGACGAATGCGGGATAGGTCCGTTGTCACAGTTCATCACACATGACTTATTTTTATATATTTCTAAACTTTCGAAAACATTTAGAAACTTACAATTGTTTATTTGTCTAATTAATTTAACATTCCTATGATCGATGTTGTGATCTGTTTCAAGAACGTGTTGAGCAACGCTCGATTTCTCAATTCTATTAAATCTAAGATTAGCCATATGTTCTTTGAATCTAGTTGAGACTGGTTTGCCCAATATATTTTTGATTACAATCTTTACAATTGATTTCGTTAATACATGACTTTTCTAGAGGTTGTATGCTGAGGCTGGAGAGAGTCATTACCCTATAAAATTAGGAAAAACATTATATCAAACATGGTCAAAGAATAGGACAAAATAGAATTGAAATAACGAGACCATTTTAAAACTTTATCCGTTATTATCTCTAAGCGTGCATTGCGGTAATTACATCAATATCGATTAAAATTGAAACTTACTAACCAAACTTTATTAGCTGTTTATCCTGTCTATGTTATGATCTCGACTTTTGACTTATGGTGGAATATAACCGACCTTGGTAAGCTTGTTCTTATCAGCGGGGATAATCTTCCATCGTTTCTTTTTTATGGCGGTTATTAACTGAAATGTTTTGGCATTCTGTACGTTCTATAATACTAAACAGGATATGCTGAGGAAGAATAGGTAGAATAAATAAATAAACTAAAATTACAAACGTTGGATTTGAAGTATTAAAACCTGCCTGTATGGAGATCCAAAATTGGCAACTACATTAATTTAGCATCGCTTGTAATTCACCAGTACTACAACATATGTATGTAGATGTTTCCAGCTGGGTGCGTTAGTGTTGACGGATCGAAAATATCACCATCAAATCCGACGCGATATAAAGCCGAAGTGTCGGTTATTTATGAGCCGAAGCGGTTCTTTCCGTGATTTGCAAAGGTTTTGTTTTCTCTTTTTTTTTGTCTCGTGGAAATAAAATGTGTTTTATTCGATAATAAATTTTATAGGAGGGGATTTGTCGTTTTAAATTATTCTGGAGGATTTTTGTTTTTAGTTGTATTTCAACTTATCGCTTTCTGCTATCTCTTTCGACGTTAATATGCTGGAAGTTATGTGAATATGTCACGCTACTTGTGTATTTTTCCTTTTCCAGTTTTATTTCTTTAAAGGTGTTTGATGACTGTTTAAACTAAATATGAGAGGAGTTAAGGTATTATTGTCCCTGATTTGGAATGAAACGACTTGTTTGGTTTTGGGCTACAAACCATTCACCTTCATCATCAGTGTCGCATCGTCCCCGAACTGAATCCCACGTAGCTGTTCTTTAATTTTGTGGAATACTTGGAAATCACTAGAGGGGCCAAACCTGGAGAATAGAGTAGCTGTTGGAAAATTACGAAGTTTGCAGCCATTGAAACACAACTCCTATTGGCAGAAGCGTTGTCCTGATGAAACAGCAGAGCCCTCCTTTGTTCTTTTATAGAATTCCAAAAAACTGTGACCATGATTTTCCATCCAGAGAATTGAGACTCGTCTCCTGTCGTCCCGGCACAACGATAGTCAGCCGCCTAACCACTGCGGCTATCGACCCGTTGATCGATCTTCTAAAAGCTAAGTAATCCTGGGAATAGGCTTTCCAAAAGTAAAGCGTATTATCTCATAGGTATGTCTGACTCATTATCCAAAGCTTTAATCTCCTCCAATATTGTCACGAAGTTGCAATGGACGTTCATTGTAACTACAAGAAATGATTAAAAAACAGTGACACATGGCTGTATACAGGGTCAGGCAAATATGTGGGAGCACTAGATCTCTGGCAAAATTATGGGTTCTATTAAAAAATAGCCCGAATGAAAGTTTTTGTAGTATTTTCATTCTACTCTATCGCATACTTTGATTTTGTTTCGAGATATGACGTCACCGATAGTTTCTTTAAATAGATCACCCTATATATTTTAACATTTTTGGATAGACACATTTTCAAGAATTATAATCATATACAGTTTATATCTTACAATATATTGGAAAAGGCTAGCAAGAAGAAAAGCAGAACAAAAGCAAGACAATTTATAATAAATGTTCAAACTGATGGCCTTCAGCAGCCTGACAGTATCCTAGACTGTCAACGAATGACCTTAATGACTTCTGAATTACGTCTTGTCCTATCTTTTGAAAGGCCGTCCTAATTTGATCTTCCAACTCTTCGAGCGACTGAGGTTTATTCTTCAAACATTCAAATGGTCCCAAAGGAAAAAGTCTAAAGGATTTAAATCAGGCAATCGTAAAGGCCATTCAATATATCCTCTTCAACCTATCCAACGATGTGGAAATATTTCATTTAAGCTGATATCAAATGGCATCTGAGAATAGTGCAGGATTTATAGGGTTTCGAAATAAATAAATCAATGTCCTCGCAGAACAACTGAAAATAATGAATTTGAATGAAATTTTCCCTAAAAATGAAAGGTCCGATTATGTGTCCTCCGATTATACCTGCCCATATATTTAATTTTTGAGGATATTGTGTGTGTTTTTCTTCCATCCAATGAGGATTCTCATCACTCCAGTAGCTACAGTTATATCGATTTGCATGTCAATGTAGGAAAAATGTCGTTTCGTTTTTTTTTTAATATGTCAAGTCGCACACCAATCAAACCGTATATTGTTGTAATTCTTGAAAATGTGTCTATCCAAAAATGTTAAAATATACAGGATGATCTATTTAAAAAACTACTTCTTTGAAACTTTTTTAAGTTTGTGGATCCTAATCAGGAGAATTTTAAAAAAGAATTGGCTTTTGTTCTATATTACTAACATCCCATTCAGTCTTTCGAGCTTCTTGTGTTTAAACGGTTAACATCGTAAACAGAAAATGATGATTCAATCCATGCCATGCCATAGACGAAGAAGAAGCGACTTGAACGATATTGGGTTGGGGTGTAGGGTGTCTACATTATCTTAAAGAAATTTAGTAATCACTGTTTTCTGAAGTTCAAATACGCTAGATTCTAAACAATTGCCTCCCTAAACAATAGATGGAACAATCACTACATATCTCAGTCGAGATAGAGCCAGAACTAGACCAAGTTGGTAGGCATTAAGTTTAATTTTTTTACAGATTTCTGTAAAGTTTAGGCATTCGAAAGGAATTATACCCGGCCGCACGCGACCTAAATATTTTATAAACTCCCAAGAATGTAAGTGCAGAAGTGCCGTAGGCAATAAATTCATCAAAGTATAATAAACGCTAACGGGGCCGAGCCGAGCGGTACCAACTTGTCAATTGGTCGGAACTTTACGACCGCTCAGTTTCGTACAGTTCACTTTAACATCTTCGAACATTTTTACCCCCAACAACTAATAAGAAATTCAAAATTATTTATTATTACAAAATAAAATTTTTATTATCCGCGAACACTTTACTAATTTACTCGTTACGGCTGAACGCGCCTGCGTTAATTCTAGGTTATGTAATATTGTGTACGGCGCTAATTATGATTGATATTTCGTAAAATAGCCGTCCATCCGGACGCCCTATATTTGTTGCATGCGAAGTGTAGGTACCGCGGATGCACGATTTTAAGCTCTTCGCTAATGATGTCGTTAACGCTAACGATAGAGCCAGGATGACAATGTAAAACGTAACATCGTAACGTGTCATATGTATGTATATAAAGCGCTTACGCTACTATATGTATATAGGCAATCAGCCGGGTTTTAATAGAGGAAGAGCGCTATTTTTATCCATCGCTAAAACTCGTGCAGCTAGTGGTGATTAATCAGATGCACATTAGAGACGGATTGTTCCGAATTGATGGTCGAAACGGTGGGTGATGGTGGTGTTTAGCTTCTGATTTAGCTTTTATTTTGTGTTATTGAAATGTTAATATTGCAACAATTTTTAACAAGTACGACTGCACGAATACACCTAATAGAGTCATCAAATGTAATTAACTATGAAGCGATTGACACTGGTTCGTTCTCTTCCGCTGTTCCATTAATTGATATAGTAGCTTGTAAATGCAACTCACCAGTTTCTAATGTCTTCATTGTCGCTGGTTATACAGGGTTTTCAAACTTAAGTCGGCACTATTGCTAACTTTGTTACTATTGGAGCTACAAAGTTGGTTAAATAGGCAAACTAGTGTAGTTTTTCAAGCAAATTACAATGGCATTAAAAAAAATAATTGACGTACTGGGTCACGTGATATTGTGAAAAACGTAATTTAATGGGACACCCAGTATACACTTCTCACGGTCGACAGAAAATTTAATTCCGAACAAAAACTTTCCTATGAACTTTTATCCTAAAATCAATAATACCAGAGTTATTGATTGTTTTTACAGAAACTAAAAACAGTATTGTTTATTTTAAGTTATTTTATTAGTTTCAAAAATAAAAAAAAACAAGAAATTTTAAATTCAGAGCAGATGCTCAAAAACATCACCCTCTTGCTCCAAGCACTTTTGAACCCGCCGGTTAACGCTTCTAGTAGCCTTAGCAATGATTCTACCATCAATATTATTAATAGCATGGCTGATGCTTTGCTGGAGATCTTCAAGAGTATCATACCGTCTTTCAAAAATACACTGCACTTTTCACAAATCCCCAAAAGAAGAAATCCAAAGGTGTTACGTCCGGTGATCGGGGAGGCATACGAATAGGCCCGTTAGTTGACGATAACGGCCATCAAAAAGGTCATGTAATAAGTTATGAATTTGGCGAACATTATGGGCAGGAGCGCCATCTTGTTGAAAGAATATCTGTTGTCTATCCATTAAATTCAGGTCATCCAAGAATTCTCCAAGGGTAGCGGTTAACATTTCGACATACCTCTCGCCAGTTAATGCACCTTGATAAAATACGGGGCCTACAATTCTTGAATCAATCAAGCCACACCAAACATGAACACTAAAGCGTCTCTGCGGATTACAAGGACGGAAAAGCATCGGGTTTTCTCGACTCCAATAGTGGCTGTTCTCCCTGTTGGAGAAATTTGATTCGTCACTCCAAAGAACCAAACGCCAAAAATTATGGTTAAGTCTAACTTGATTAATGTACCACTGACAAAACTGAGTCCGTCTTTCTTGATCTCCCGGTACCAGCGTCTGAATACGGTCTGTATCTGAACGGCACAAACTTATGTTTTTTTAGAATATTGTGAATAGTTTCCAAAGATAGTCCACTTTATTCTTCCTTTAAATCATTAATTGCATTATTAGGATTAGCTTCAAAGAAAGTTAAGACGTTAATTTCAGTTGCTTCACTTATTATAAATTGTTTTTTGGTTCTAGTTTTCTTGAAGACATTTTCATTTGATCGAAACTTACGGTACAAAAGTAAAAAGTACATTCGATCTGGCAAGTTGCGCGTAGGAAATAAAACACCGTAACGTTCACGAGCTTGCAGGAAATTTTTATTACAAAGGATGTAACATTCCATCATATCACATTTTTCTAAATGCGTGAAAGGCATTTTTTCATCAATAAACACAAAATGTTAATTCCTTACTGACAGAGGTTTAATGCAATATTTCAATGTTGATGACATTTGCAAAACAATCGAATTTTGTTTATGAAATAACAGCCACCTTGGCAAATTTGAAAAATCATCAATAGCTCTGTTATTATTGACTTTAGGATAAAAGTTCACAGGAAAGTTTTTGTTCAGAATTAAATTTTCTGTCGACCGTGAGAACTGTATACTGGGTGTCCCATTTAAAAAAATTACATTTTTCACAATATCACGTGACCCAGTACGTCAATTATTTTTTTTAAATGCCATTGTAATTTGCTTGAAAAACTACACTAGTTTGCCTATTTAACCAACTTTGTAGCTCCAATAATAACAAAGTTAGCAATAGTGCCGACTTAAGTTTGAAAACCCTGTATACCCCCCCATATTTCCCATCAAGACTTTGAATTGTTTTGTGAATCATTTGAACTTTTTATGATTAATAAACAAATCATCTTAATTGGTGACTTCAATCTTCCACATTTTACTCGCAATAGTGTTGCCTGGCCTAAGGCCACTACGTTTAGTTTGCTATGTAACTCACTTCAACTTAAACAATACAACAATATAGTAAATTGTGACGATCGCTTGCTGGATCTGGTTCTTTCAAACATTGAATGCGATATTAGTGTCACCCTTGATGATTTTCCTTTTGTGCCTCTGTAACAAACAAATAAAATAAAGGGCAAAAAACTAAAAGTAATTATTAAATGAATTAAGAAGAAAAGAAAATATCGTCGTAGTGCAAATTCGCAGCCCGAGACATCGTTACCAGTGGAGAACTCTGTAATATATTGGTCCTAGAGAAGGGTAACAAAAAGGTGAGAGACGAACGAGAGGAGATTCTGGGAGTAAAAAAGTTCAAACAGGAAAGGAGGTAAGGGGAATCAATCCATCCATTAGAGAGCTTCCATATGAACCGTGCACCCTGAACTCCTCTGCGGTAGCTTAAGGACTGAACATTGTGTGCTTCTAAGAGTAGTGTATAATCTACACCACGCTGAGGATATATTCCAGTACTTTTAAAAGAAAGATATTTTAGAAATCTACGCTGCACTTTCTCAATAGAGAGCTGTAAGTAAATGTATTTTGGAGACCAGACTTGTGAAGCATATTCTAACTTGCTAACAACGAAGCTGAAATACAGCGTTTTCAATAGTGGCATATCGTTAAAATATTTACAGCAGCGCATAACGAAACCCAGTGTTCTTGAAGCTGAGGCACAGATATAGTTTATATGATTGCTAAAGTTAAGACGACAATCAAAAGGTACTCCAAGATCATTGACACTTTCGACTTTTTTTCAACAAATTATTTCCAACACAGTAAGTTGATGGTATATGGCTTGATTTTCTGGTATAAGTAATGTAGCAACATTTTCTAATATTTAATTTGAAGCTCAAGTTGGAACACCATTCTGATAAAATATTTATATTTTGTTGAAGATTTAAGACATCGTTCCAAGTCTTTATAGAAGAATATATTTTGAGGTCGTCCGCATAAGCAAGAACTGGGCACGAGAACGAGTCAAGAAGGTCATTAATAAACAGAGTAAAAAGTAAAGGTCCCAAATTGGAGCCTTGAGGTACACCGGATGAAGGACAAAACTCAACACAAAGGGTACCCGATTCACTGGACTGTAATCAATGGAAACAGGAGAGCTAGTTTGATATATGGCGGAAAAGGTATCGGCAAATGCATCCACTACACTTTGCGGAGAGTCAATTGGAGCGTCATTATATATTAATGTATTGGGAATACGTGACACGCCGCGCATATTTTGGATGTACCTGAAAACCTCTCTTGGATTATTCACGATTGACGATTCAACACTGTTCATGTAGGATTTGTAGCTCATAGCGATTAATGATTTACAGACACTCCTCAACCTTTTGAATTGATCGGAGTAAAATTGGTTTCCGGTAACTTTCCATCGCCGCCTGTAATAGGATTTAAGTTTTAGGTGATATATAATGTTTTCATTAAACCATACGGGATAGCTAGATTTTGTACCCGATAGACACTTCGGCACAGAGGAGTCTAATATTTCATACAGGATGTTATAAAAGCTATCAATAGCATCATTGACATTACTGAAATCATTCAGAAATGACCAATCGGTACCTAGTAAGTCCGAAATTAACCGTTGATAATTAGCTTTACGAAAATTGTATCTTATATTATTATTTGAAGGAAACTTAACAGCTAACGAACTGCTCAAAAAATATAGAGACACGCATAATGATGGATGATATATTGTATGTATGTACTTAACTTAACTTGTATTATGTCCTGTAGTTGGTAAACCGTTGGACAAATATATCATATTATTATTATTATTATTATTATTATCAAATGTTAAATCAATAAAATAGTAAAAGGTGTCAAAGTTGAAGCAAAAGAGAAAAGAACGCCAGTTGAAATATGGAATTTATTTATCACCAACATTTATCGCCTTCTTCAGGAGAAATTACTACAAAGATACAATATGTCAATTAAAATAAAAACAATTATTTAAAAAAGGAACACTTACAACTTGAGTTCCTTAAAATATAAAGATGTAATAATAAAGGCTGACAGGATTCATCATCGCGATGCAACGAAACAAATTAAATTACAAATTAATTATAAATCTTATCTGCTTAAGGATATTAATAAAATCTCTTTAACCCTAAACCTACCAAGGTGTGCTTTTGAGGCACAATTGGTTTTGAAATTGCTGGAAGTTTGTAAGTTAACTGTCGACAGACTGGAGGATTTTTGTATTCTCAAAATAAACTATTTAACACAGAATGACATAAAAAAATTTTTTTAATATTTTTTTTCCTATTTTACTAAAAAAAATTAAACATAATTTACCGACACGTCCTACCAAGGTGTGTCTTTGAGGCACATACTGCTATTATAC
The DNA here is from genome assembly GCA_023690525.1 of Holotrichia oblita. Taxonomy (NCBI): domain Eukaryota; kingdom Metazoa; phylum Arthropoda; class Insecta; order Coleoptera; family Scarabaeidae; genus Holotrichia; species Holotrichia oblita. Next base: position 2,617,066 of record CM043016.1, on the reverse strand, counting down.
TATAAAATGCATTGCTACGTTATTTAAAACTAGGTATGTGGGTATATCCCCCGTAATAAGATATGCTTTATATTTCGGGACTTTCCCCTTGTACGTAAGAACTTCCAGTTGCATATGAGGGGGAATTCCCTAAATGCGTTTTGCTAAAACAGTCAGCTTACAAACTGCATTGCTATCAGTGTATTTGTGACTTTCCTAACGAACGCATTGGCCGTTTTAGGTGTCTATTGGTTAATTTTATTTCTTATTCTACCTAGTGGAGAGTATCTAGACCAGGTAAGCAAAATAAAGTTTTGATTGACCCCAGTAAAAATAGATTTGTTGTTGTATGCTTATTTGATTAAACAAATTGATGATTAAAATTTGAATAAAATCTAGCCAGTAGTTTTTTTTTTGCATGTTGTTTCCATAGCACATAGTAACTATAAATTTGAAGTATTAGACCATTTAGTAACTGTCAAGTTTGCAAATTGTTGTTGTTACGTCACAATTTCATTCTGCACTTGATAACAATGCCGAGAGTACGTCAACATCAACATTTTGTCCAATTAAGTGATTTTGAACGTGGCCCTATTATTGGTATGAGAGAGGCTGGACTTTCGCTAAGAGAAATTGCTCGTCGTGTAAACCGAAATGATTCAACGGTATTGAGGTGTTGGTCCAAATGGTCCGAGGTAGGGGTTCAACATCGTCGCCGTGGATCTGGACGTCCTCGAAGGACTACAGATCGCGAAGAACGTCGCTTAAGACTTTTGGCCACAAGAGATAGATTTTCAACAACTCGATCAATTGCAAATGATTGGATGAGAGGTACAGGACTCAGAATGTCAATGTCAACTGTTTATCGCCGGATAAGATCTTATGGATTGCGTTCATATCGTCCATTTTTATGTCTTCCTCTTACACCACTTCACCGTCTACGCAGACTAGAGTGGAGCAACTTAAGGGTTAATTGGGCGCAGGAATGGCATCAAATTGTGTTTAGTGACGAGTCCCGATTTTGCTTGTGGGCCCACGATGGTCGTAGGAGAGTCAGACGGATGCGTGGAGAACGTAAAAATCCAACATTTTTTGTGGAACGCAACACAGCCCTCACTCAAGGAGTTATGATATGGGGTGCAATATGTTATGGTAGCAGATCACCCTTGGTCTTTATTGACGGCAACCTTAACGCACCTGGTTACATTGCTAATGTGCTACAACCAGTTGGCCTTCCATATCTTCAGGGGCTGCAAAATCCCATTTTCCAGCAGGATAATGCGCGCCCTCATACGGCAAGGGCTACAACACGGTTTTTGGAAGAATCTAACATTGTCGTCCTCCCATGGCCTGCTCGGTCGCCTGATTTGTCGCCCATTGAACATGTATGGGATATGATTGGTAGGCGAATAGGTAATTTACCGCACCCTCCAGATAATTTACACGATCTTCAACAACGGATTCAAGAAGCTTGGGACGATATACCACAAGCAGCTATAGATCACTTGATTAATAGCATGCCAAGGCGTCTAGATGAGTGCATTACAAATCGTGGCGGAGCAACTCATTATTGAAAAAACTTTTAAAGCTTTTATTCTTTTGTTTTTAAAACTTAATCATAACTTTGTTTCATAGAAATAGACGTTTTCTGAAAATTTCAATAAAATCGTTAAACAGCTTCTAGGTGTTGCAATTTTTCTGGAAGTCAGTATACATTATTTTAAATGATTTGTTTATTCGTTTAAGGATAAATCCTGATCCGTGTCTGAAATATCGGATTCGGTATTCGGATCAGCCGGTAATAACATATTAATTGTTTCTGGGCAATATGATTCGGGTATGCTACTCTTGTTTGTTCTTTTCATGCTACTGATTAGTGGGTCTGAACTCAGTAATAGTCTATAGTGTATATCAAGGTTGCATTCCTCTCTCGAGAATTTTCTTGCGTAGTTTTCGCGGTATAATCGAAAGTGCTTATTTCTGGCTTCTGCTGCCTCTTCCGAAAACTGTCCTATTGGTAATAAGGCATTCTCAATTATAGCTGCACCATGAACTAGAATTTTGTGCATAGTTGGGGTCATTGGGTGCCATACATATAAGTCGACATACAATTTCGCAGTTGCCAAGGCATATTTATCAAATTGTTCAACGTTTATTTTATGGCACACCAGTATAACCTTCAATCTATATATCAATTCAAAATCTACTTTTGTTATGTCGGCAGCTAATTGAGGGTTTTCGAAGAATCTCCTGCTAGTATTACCATCATTGGTATTTCCGAAATTAGGTTTCGGCATGTCGACTAACAATCCAGTTTCTTTTCGAAATCTTTCCTGAATATGTTTTTTTGTAAGCACTTCTAACTCTTTTTCTTGGTTAGTTCTCTTCTCTCTATACTTTTGTACTGGTAATTTGTACGCCAGATGCAACACACTTTCAAACAATCGAACCCTTGCGTGGAGTACAGATAATCCAAATTCAATAGCCGTAGAACTTGTATCGAACTTTTGGGTCAGATTGTTAAAATCTTTAGAAGTAGCTCCGCAAATGAAACACTGACTTGTTGATTTTGTATCGGTTGCAGCGTTACACACTTTGCCATCGATCATCGCCATCTTAAAGACATGTTCGAACATGAATTTGCGTCCATGCAAATTTACTTCAGTAGCTATTAACTTCGTGGTAGATTCTTCAACGTAACTGATTTCCTGCTTTATTACGTCAGTCGATTCTTTGACAAATCTAAATCGTATTGGTCTGCAATATCTAGGCGATGATGATGTTGGGTTTTGCCAAATTATTTTTTTTTCCTTCTTTGCCACACACTATTCCAAGTGGTAGAAAAGAGCTCAGGAATATATTTCCGTCTGAGGCAGCATCATCGTCGAATTTTTGTTTATATTTGACTTGTTGGGATCCGTCACAACCCCATTTACAAATAATTTTCAAAGAATTATTTGCTTTGTCTTTTAGAGAACAAAGAATATCTTCTAACGCCATTGATAAGCGTGTAACTGTATTATGAATTACACTTTGTAAATCGCTTTCTGCGCAAGTACTTGTGACCCTTATACAATCTCTGGGCGGATAACATTCTTTTTTTGCCTTTAATAACAGGTTGTAGCACGGATAAAATGATTTATTTGTATTTCTGATGATTTCATATTGTCTTTTGGTTAAATCGGCTTCAACAAACATTGCTAGGGCTTGTAACGGTGTAAGAGAAGTAACTTTTTCTTGATCTGATTTCCAAATCCCAGCACGAGTTGGAGAATTTGTGATTTCTTTTAATATTTTCGCAGCATCTCTTTTTCCTCGACCTTGTAAAGTGGTTTGCGCTACATGAACGATTACTTCTTCATTAAGCGAAGCACGTATTTCTGCAGTTTTTCATCTTTTTGTTCTCTCACTAGAATCTGCAAATGATTTAGAAGGCCGACCTGGTCGAGTTTGTTTATCTGCTGAAAGTTCAAATGTTCCTTCTAACCAAGCTTCGTTGGTTTTCAGAAATACTGCTTCTTTTCTATGGGCTTTAGACCATTTTTCTCTTATTGATGTTTTAAAGTACGCAAATCTTTGTTTTAAACTGCTTACATTTTCTGGTGTGTCACCATAGCATGACAACAGGTGATCTTCCAGATACTTAATTTTTCCATCCAAATTAGGCAAATCTTGCTGTTGCATTAGATCGTAAAGATGTTTACGACTCACTGTTTTTGTACCCGAGATACCAGGTGTAACTATAACAAAGAAAATTGAAATATAATTGAAATGAAAATTGTTTTTTTATTTTATTATTTCATTATCCATAAAAAATCTATAATATGGATATCCGCAGCTATCCGCACTCAAATTATATGTCATTAATTAGCCTAATATATGAAGTAAACAATCCAATAGCAAGCATTACCCGAGAGAAGGCGATAATAAAACTAAATGTCTATTAAACGAGACAATTAAGTAAAACTTTCCTTACAACACGACCTTTTTTTGAAATTTTACATATAATACAAAATAACGTTTACTACCGTTTAAACATATCAATACTTATTGATTCTTACCTGAATTATTCGAATCCATCATAGCGCGTTCAAAAGATTGAGTTGCAAACGCAAAATTTGTCTTTGTTTAAATGTATCCACTGAGAGCACTGATAACAATGACGTCCACCTTGCGAAACGACCAAATTTCAACTACCTGCGTGCACGCAGTGTTAAAAGGTTGCGAGTGGGAAGGGTAAATTATTGTTACTGGTACATATTTCTGACCTTGGTACTTTTTTGGTATTTTTAACATCACTTTTTAAATTTGACTAATCAACGTATGCGGCCGGCCATTCGCAAACTTTTATTGGAAAAGATGGTACCGAGTGGAATGCCACGCCGATTGCCAAGGGAAAAACACGTGCACACAACATAATCACAACAGCTTTGAACAAAGTGAAACTTCCACCTGGAGTGCATGTTGATACTCCTTGTGACGCATTCAATTTGTTTTTTGATGATACGGTTATTGGTATTGTGGTTACTTTCACTAATAAGGAGGATTTGTGGAAACCAGTTGACGACTTTGAAATCCGTGCTTTCTTGGGCCTTTTGATTACTGCTGGAAGAAATTAACAAGGAATGGTGGACTATAATCAGCTATGGAAATCCTGTTTATCGAGCGTGTATGTCACGAAATAGATTTACTCAATTACTAAGATTTAGGTAAGGGGTCCCCGATACAAAAAGTTTGGGAACCACTGGTTTAAATGATAAAACTACCAGACCGGAAAGACGAGAACTTGATGAACTAACGGCAGTAAGATAATTCTTCGATGCATTCTACATAAATTCGATACATCTAATTTAGCTCTGGCCCCCAAATTGTGTCAACCAATATGAGGATCACAATGAAATGTTTAAAGTACTGCCTTGGCCGATAAACTTCTCATCGACCATGGGTTGACAATTATCGGTACTATGAGGAAGAACAAACTCCAAATTCGACCAAAAATGAAAATAAAGAGGCTCGATCAAACCACTATGTTTGCCTTTCAAGAATAGTTAACTTTAGTTTGATATATTCAAAGAAAAAATGAGAATATGTTTCTTCTTTCGAGCATTCCTCCAGTTCTCTTATCTGATCGTCGCGCTAGGTTTTCCTCTTCTTCTGTTTTTTTGAGTAACCGGTCTCCATTATTTTTCTCGTGATTCTATTAAATTTGTATTCATCCTTACCAGTTCGTACCAGTTCAGTTGTATTTTTTTCTAATTTTCTTCGCTATTGGTTCTTAGTTTATTTTCCTGATGTCCTCGTTCTTCATCGTATCCCATTTTGTTTTCTCCGCTATTCTTCTTAGATGTTTCATCTCCATTGCACTTATTCTGGACTCCTCTTTCTTCCTCAATGCCCAGTTTTCACATGCATATGTTGGCAATGATATTGTACTGTAAATTTGCATTTTTGTCTCCATATCAATATCCCTGTGTCCGAGGATTGTCTTACTTAATGAGTAGTATATTCTTGTCGATTTGTTTTGTCTGTTTATTAATTCTCTGTCCATTTTCCCATCCTCTGTCAGTATGCTTCCCAGATAGTCATATATGTCCTTACCCACTCTAGTGTCTTATCTTTACAATTATTATCTAGATTTTCATTAACAATCATTACCTTAGTTTTATTTAGGTTAACCTCCATTTTCACCTTTTCTATTTCCTTTGTCCAGATATTCATTCAATTGTTAATTAATTAATTTTAAGCTATTTTTTTTTACTCGGTCTTTGAGACTGATGTTAGCTTGCGCGTTTCATCAAATTATGTTACTCGTGGAAGGCTAGAGGAATGATCTTATTCGAAATCTGAACTTGTCAAAACTTTAAGCAGACATACTTGGATCTAGACCTCAAGGTCACCGTTCGCAAAACTAAACCATTCTGCGGTCGTCGTGAAGCACCTTCTCGACCAGCAGTTGTGAAACTGGTGGAAAAATGTGAGCTATTGGGACAAGTTAGTGATATGAAGAAGCGAACGAAATGCACATCGCTCAAGAACAAATCAGAATATTGCTGTGGTAGCCCATAGTGTTGAGGAGAATTCAGGTTCATCCATTTCTGGTCGATCTTTGGATTTGGCCATTTATTTTGCATAAAGACTTAGGTCTAAGGGCTTTTAAAGTTAAGTTAACACAACAACTTACGCCTACCGACCATCAACAATGCCGTGTGCTAGCTGATTGGGTCCTCGTAGACTATGTAAATAATAATAATAATAATAATAATTCATGCCTTAGCATCCCCCAAAAGCTTGCGCCAATTACATGGGGCATCGGCTGGCCATGAGTTATTATTACGCCTGCGGCTGTAGACCGACTTAAGGTGTTACCTTTCCGCATTTGCCGTGGAATTTGGAAAACTACAGAAAACCAAACTCAGAAAGGAAGCACCGGGGTTCGAACCCGGTATTGTCGGACTACGATTCAAGTGTACAAGCCACTAGACCACTAACCCGAAATAAGCAGAATTGTCGCATTTGGGCTTCGGAAAATCCTAGAATGATTGTTGAAAAGCCTCTTCATCCTCAACGTGTGACTACTTGGTGCGGTTTTTGGTCTGGCGGGGTCATTGGACTTTACTTTTTCGAAAATGGGACTGGAGAAATTGTTATGGTGAATGGATTGCGCTATCGAACGCTGATTAAGATGGAAGATATCAATGTGGACGAGATTTATTTTCAACAAGACGGCTCTATGTGCCGCAGAAGTAGCGATCTTGCGATATAACACTTTTAGACGTTTTTCTTTGGGGCTACCTGAAAGATAAGGTCTACGCCAATGACCCCCAATCGATTCAAGACCTCAAAGCAGTCGCAAATATGTGAATTGGTGATGGAAAATTTCATGAAAAGAATATGGTCCTGCAGGCGTAGCTGTGACGGTCATTTGGCTGATATTGTTGTCCAGGATTTCGCTTAAGAATACAAGTTTTTTTTTACATATCAAAATGAAACCTTTTAGTTTGATTTTATTTATTTTATTTCAATCGTATGCTACATTTAAGTGGTTACTCCTCATCAGGTTTCATGCACCAACCAGCCATACATTCACCATTCTGGTCAATTATCAGGATACCCGACGCGTTTATTATTGTTTGTACACAGGAAACCTGAATAAATCCTATAACATAATTTTAAAGTTATTACATCACTATAATACGATTTAAATTTTAAATGCTAGAGCATAATTTACATCAATTAAATGCACTTACCTTGGAAACAGAACAAAATACAAAAGAACCAAACATAAATATTCATATTTATTAATGATAACGTTAACTAAGAGTTGTGTTTATTTTTTTTTTAGAACTGCAAGCATATTTAAGTAATCGAAAGCTTTTATAGGCTGTTATAACAATGGGAACTTAACAAACGTCTTTGCGATCATTAATATTATGTTATAGAAAAATTTATTGACCATGTTGATAACGTTATTTCAATAAATTTTTATTGTTCGAATTGTTTTGTTTGTACAATAATAATAATAGTAATAAGTAAGAATTATAGATACTTAAAAAGGAGCAGAAACAGAGAAAGACCGAAAGAGATGATATTTCACAATATAGAGCTCAGGGCAGATCAATTGAAACTTGGGTGAACGAGGGTCACACATAACAGAAAGTGTGGACTGATATAAGGGTTCACAGTCGCAGATAAGCATTAAAAATTCCAGGTTGGAAAAGGGCGCCGTCTTATTTTCTTACATATTGGAAGTTGGGATGGCTTTGTAAAAGATGGCTTATTATTGTTTGAAGGAAAGAAAACCATTGATTATCATGATGAAATGAATGCTACTGTTTTTAAAGAATGATTATCTCGAATATTAAACTATTTACCTGACAATGTTCTTATAGTTACAGATAATGCATCATATCATAGTCGAAAAATTGAAAAGCCACCATCATCGTCACGGACAAAGGTGGATATTCAAAATTGGCTAATAAGCAAGGAAATACAGTATGATGAGGATATGGTCAGAGCTGAACTGTTAAGCTTGGTTAAAATTCATAATTGTAATTCCTATGTAATTGATGAACTGGCAAAATCACAAAATAAATCTGTGTTACGATTACCTCCTTACCACTACGAACTGAATCCCATCGAGCTTGTTTGGGTCCAAATAAAAAATGAAGTAGCTGCGAAAAGTAAAACATTTAAATTATGTGAAGTGAGACAATTATTACTTGACGACTTGGGAACTGTTACTGCTACTACTTGGCAAAAAAATGCATAAACCATGTTATAAAAGAAGAATCTCATATGAAAGATCTTGATACAATCATTGATGATGTAATAGAACCATTCATCATTAGAGTTGAAGAGGATAGTGACAGTGAAGATTTTGATTGTAGTTTGATATCATCATCATAATGTAGAGATTTATCAATTTATTTCTAATAGTTATGAGCAGCTCATAAGTTTATGAGAAATTTTTTTATTACATTTGCATTTCTGTAAATAAATATTTGAATGTAATTTTTGCAGAACCTGTAAGTTTACAATAAATGCATTATGATTGTATATTTTGCAATAAATAAATGTTATATACCTTATTTATCAGCGAAATATTATTTGAATTTTGCCGGGTACAATTGCAGCAACGGCGCTCCCCGTTGCTGCAGGGATGCTTTTATCTAGTGAGCGAAACTTACCCTTGAAAATCACCCCAAATTTAGTTTTTCCAAAATAATGTTTAAACGGTTAAAGATAGAAAAAATGGTTCAATGTGTTACGCTGCAGCTGCTATATGTTAGGTATATAAAATGATCATTGTAATATTATCATTGTTCTTAGAATATAAGATAGCGACGCTGCACTTTAATGTGATGTAGTTTATATTGTATTTTAAATAGTTAGTTCTACATTAACCTTTGATGTAATAACTCTGGCTTGCGGAAAATAAAATTATTTTTATTTTTAAAAACCGAGTTCGTAAATGGCGCAGTCAGTAGGATTGTAAGAAGATTTTTAGTGCAAATAAAAATCGCGTGTTTTTACACCTTGTCTTACAAGAATCCAAAAAAACCAGAATCATCGAGATTCAACCGAGGACGACCTGGACAAACATCGCTGGGAAGCCCAACCAACCGATCATCGAGATCACCGTAGGATAAGAAGAAACAAGAAAGAAACAAGAAGAAACAAGGAAGAAAACAGCAACAAAGGAATGAAATTAAGAATTTTAATGCAAGTGATATTGTTCATATTTTTAGTATATTATATTTTTCATTGGCGTATGTCTATTGTTGACGATCTTGACGACATTTTAACGAGATTTGCGAACATAGCTATATTCGACGATATGGCACAAATCAATCTTTCTATGCGCGATTCTTGCGAAACAATTCCTCACTTTGATGGAGACCCTTTAAATATTTCGACATTTATTTCAAGTTGCGATTCATTCATCCAAATTTTAGCGCGTCCTAACGATGCCGCATTTAATAGTTTCCTATTCCGTGCAATAATAAGCAAACTAAACGGTAAAGCCGCACAAATAGCTTCCGTAAGGAATACCACCGACTGGGATACCTTAAGGACTCTCTTAATCAACACCTTTAGCGACCGTAGAAATGAGTTGACATTAATATCAGAACTACAACGTCTCGAGCAATATTCTAACGAATCAGCGATTGATTTCGGAGAACGTTGCTTAAATCAATGTAGTCTTTTAACAGCGCGAATCAACATAACCTAACAAGATCAAGCACTGAAACAAAATAAAATCGATTTATATCGTGGCTTAGCACTACAAACATTTATAAACGGATTGCGAGAACCAATGCGTGTAATAATGCAATGCAGAAGACCAGCAACCTTAGAAGAAGCCCTAAATTTCGCACAAGAGCAAGAAAATCTCCAGATGCAAAAACATCGACAAAATTACATGTTTAAACCAAATCCGCCAAAACCCGTACATCCTCCACAGAAATCATATATACCTACCGTTCAAAGATTCATTATGCCATCAGCTCCACAACAAAATTTCTCTAATTTTAATCGCCCACAACCTCCACTGAATAATTTCCAATACCGACCGCAATTTCCACAAAACACCTTTAATCAACGACCACAATTTCCGCAAAAACCGCCTTTCCAATCTTTTAATGACAAGAAATACTCAAATCACAAATAAACCAAATCTACCTAAACCGACACCCATGGATTGGTCATCATATTCGGGATTATCAAGGCATACCATACAGCCCAATCGGCAACCAGTTCCGATTAATAACCAATCTCAATAGTAGTAGAAGAATTATTTTATCAAGAAGATCCTTATCAAGACGAAGCCGCCGCACTAGATTATAACTACTATCACATATAGAAGAAAACAACTCATCTTCAGAACCTGTAGAAGAACCGGAAAATTTTCATTTAACAGCCTCGGAAACAACAACAGAGAAGTAATAGAAATAAACGTAACTACCGCTTCTAAACTTCCATATATTGTTTTACCCGAAACAAATTCCAAATTTATGCTAGATACCGGCTCCACAAAATCGCTAATTTCTTCTAATTTAGCATCCAATTGCTAACCACACTTAATCAATGAAGATAATTTCATAATTCAATCCGCACACAATGTTAGTCACCATAACTACAGCGTTATAAAACCACTTTTCAAAATTTTCAATGAAAATCTACAACACAAATTTCACATCTTCGACTTTAACCCAAATTATGATGGTCTTATTGGTCTAGATTTACTGAAAGAATTAAATACTACAATAGATTTGAAAAACAATCGATTAGTAACTCGAAATGCAGTAATTCCTATTCATTCGTCTGAAAACCAAATTCAAAATTAATCTCAGATAAAAAAATTTACTATTCCACCTAGATGTGAAAAAATTATCAAAATTCCCGTTAATACAGATCGAGGAGACAAATATCTACTCTATCAGAGATTTAAATCAAACCTCGAAATTCCCGCATCAATTGTAAAAATAGAAAATTCTGAATGTTACACAACAATTATAAATTCTTCTGACAACGAAAAAAACTTCAACATCGAAGAACCCATGGAAGTTGACGATTTTGAAATTCCTAGCGACGAACTACAAACATCAAATCTAGACGAATCTCAAATTAATCAATATTTGAATGAAAATATTGAACAATTAAGATTAAATCATTTAAACAAAGAAGAAAAGAAAGCAATTAAAGATTTATGTTTCAAATATAAGGATATCTTTTATAATGAAAATATGCCTTTAACATTTAACAACGCCATAAAACATCAAATTAAAGTAAAAGAAGGTACAACACCAATATATACAAAATCATACCGATATCAACAACAAGTTCGAACAAGAAGTTCGAAAACAGATTTCATCCATGTTAGAACAAAATATCATCCAACCAAGCACATCTCCTTGGTGCAGCCCTGTCTGGCTAGTTTTATTTTTAAAAAGACTTTTGTTTGAATTGAGTTCGTAAATAATGGCAGACTGACATCATTTACAGAGCAATTGGTATGAGTATTCATATACAGGGTGTTACAATAAAGACGCAACAGTGTATGTTATGCTACTTGTTCGTATTGCAGGAAATGATTGGAGCGACCGTATTAATTGTCAAAGACTGTATACAGAAGTAGTTTTGATACTTGTACAGGACTTAAAAACTAGTGTGAATTCAGTAGTAGGATAAACTAGTTTAATGGCTTGATTATGGAGTTTTTTGTTTAATAAATTGTCTACAATTTTTTAATTATAACCATTATTTATAATATTAAGTTCTTTGTTGAAATTTTGTTCTAACATTGGAATATTTGTTAATCTGTGAATCATGCTGTTATCAGCAGAAAATGATATTGTTGTCAAGAGATTTCTTGTTAATGTTTTTGATCACATAATGATTATTGTCCGAAGGTATTTTGTAATGGAAACTGTTCCTAATGTTATTCGCAGAGAGATGTTTTGTTGTTGTTGTTTCTCTCTGACCTTCCTTTAGTATAACTTCTGTTTCTACAGCTATAGTTTCTAAATTTCTTGGATTGAAACTTTTTTGTAATAAATTGTTTTCTTGACCTGTAAATATAGTATTAGTTAGGTTAATAAATCTATGGAATGTTATTAGTGTTATTTGAGTTGTAAGGGTTTATTTTTAATGAGATCTTCTTATTTTCTTCGTTGGCTTAGGTATTTTTTATTATTAATGTATTGCATTTTGTTGCGTGATGGTTCAGTATGGATTACCTTAAGATAAATATTATAGGTAGCCTCTCATCTTGTATTGTACTTTGCTGATTTCCTAAAGCCATTTTCGTTTTCCATGTTCGGCTCCTTTAACTGCATGAACTTTGGAAACACTTCGAACCATAAATTCTGTGTAGCTGTTGTGAAAATTAAACTGTCTTCTTTATTGTAAAATTAAAATCAATATTAGCAAGGAAAACTTGATCGGAAAAGCGTTTGACGAATCCTTTCCACACACGCAAGCCGTATACATGTCGAGAGGTTGGTCCAAACCAGTCGTTTTCTTCGGAATTGCAAGAAGTGTTGCTGGTTTGTTAGCTGGTACAGACGTCTGCAAAATCGCAGGGCAGTGACCACCCCAAGAATCTAGCAGTAAAGTGGTAGTTCACTGGTCAGTTTGCCAGATGATGATGGTTCGATTTTAGTATTTGGTACCTATTAGAAACAAAATGTAATGTGTACTACAGGTGTTGAACGCAATGTTAATTTTATTATACAAACCTGGAATAAGTTGCTGTCGGACTTTGGTTACCCGCATATTATCTATATAGTTACAATATTGTGTGCTAGTGTGGTATGCCTTACTTCTACACCAGTTGCATCTACAGGATCGGGCATTAGTGCGAGGAAGTCCAATTACTCCTTTATAATAAGAGAAATTGAAAAATGTTATTAAGATAAAAGTTGAAGCGCGTGGGGGGCTATAACCTAAAAATATTTTTAACTATACAGGGTGTCAAATAAACACAGAGTGAATCAAACTTTCCTTATTTCAAATAGAACACCCTGTATATTGTTACTGTTTAAGATTCTTCTTGGTCTTACCTTTATTATAATATAGGGTTTTCCTATGTTATTCAGTTTACTTTAAAAGATATTGGAAGCTTTGCATATAATTAATAGCAAAGTTAACGTGTACAGTTTCGACAAAAAATGTTTTATTTGCGCTAGAAATGTTTCTAATATAGTCTGTGTTCGTTAAAAATTATTGATTTACCAAAATATTCACTATTTATGTACAGGATGACTCAGAACTCGGAATGTTTGTTTTCTCACGCATTTCAAATGGAACACCCTGTATTTTATTAGCGTAGTAAACTCCTCCTTTCACGGGCTTTATTATTTATTAAGCATTCCCTATAGCTAAATCTACTACGTTTGGAGTTATTTGCGTTTCTATATGTCGAAAACGAGATTTTAAATAAAAACGGTTTTATTTTAATTGCTTCACTGTCTAAATATTGATCTTCAGCTAAGAAATGATTAAGTACCTATAGTACTACGGTTGCAATTACTTCATAATGAATAAAGTATTAAAATAGTTAGCAGTTAAGAATCTTAAATGTTATACGAGACAAAACAGAATGAGAAGACTTTGACATTAATTCGGTTGAAGTTTTGACATAACAGAATAATTTTACTGGTTTTGAAATTTTGTCGGAACGGTTTCGTCGAACTGGAAGTGTGAATTATAAAAAATCTAACCGAACCAATACTGTTTTAACAGATGAAAATGAATTTGATGTACTTCTTAGTATTACTGAAAATCCGCATATTAGTAACAGAGAGATGTCAAAAGAGATTTAGATATTAGTGGCCGTAGTATAAGGAGAATTCTAAAAAAATATAAGATGCATCCATATCATGCACAACTGCATCAAGAGTTGAATGATGATTATAATAAAATGGTTGAATTTTGTCAGTGGTCACAACGAAAAATTCAGGATGATGCTGGCATTTTGATAACGTTTTATTTAGAGATATAATTTCCACTATTATTCAACTTCCAATCCGTACCATATCATTACTAAAGGCCAAACAAGGCGGTCATTGAATGTTTGGGGTGGCATTCTTGGAGATTATGTTATTGGACCCTACTTTTTCGAGGATAAATGAAATGGAGAAATGTATTTTGATTTTATGGAAAATCGTTTGCAAGAATTGTTAGAAGACGTACGATTGACCGTTTGTAAGAAAAATGTGGATTTTACATGATTACATCATTTTTTAATCAAAGAACATTTTAAATTATAAATTTATAGGAAGTTGAATTGGAAGGGGAGGTCCCCCCATAATTGGCCCCCTAGATCTTCGGACTTAACAAAGGTTGATTCCTTCTTATGCGGTTATATAAAAAATGAAGAACACTAAACACTTTAACCCACTAAACACCAAACAAGTTTTAACTAAAACACCGACGCGTTTCAACAGCAATGCTGTCATTATCAATGCGATAATAAAACTAAATTAAAATAAAAGGTAACCTAAATGTTATGCACGGTCAATCCGATACGCATCATTAATTTCCGATTAACGAAAACAATGACGAATACGGTATAGGTCCATTGTCACAGTTCATTACACATGACTTATTTTTAAAATTTCGAAAACATTTAGAAACTTACAATTGTTTATTTGTCTAATTAATTTAACATTCGTATGATTGATGTTGTGATCTCTTTCAAAAATGTGTTGGACAACACTCGATTTCTCAATTCTACTCTCTACTATTTCAAAAAATTTGAAATCCTATAAATCACCTCAGAAATCCGCAAACATTAAAATCATTAAAACTTTGCGGGAAAAAGATTGTTTTTATTTGAAAGCTGACAAAGGGAACAAGGTTGTTATTTTAGATAAAGAGGACTACTATGATCGGGTTAATGACCTGTTGAGTAGTGGTCCTTATAAGTCAATTTCAAAAAATCCTTTACCGAAAATGATTAGAGACGTCAACAATGTGTTTAAAACTTATAACAACCTTGTTACTGCCGATGTTAGACGTAATCTACAAGTTTCCAATCCTGTTATCCCTAAATTATATTGTTTACCTAAAATTCACAAACCTGGCAGGTCGGTAAGGCTGACCAATGAATTTAATAATTTGCCAATACAGTAGCCTAGATTTGCAGTAAAAAATTCGCTAGAATTTATTAAAGAAATTCAAAATATTCAGTGGCTGGAGGGTGAAATATTGATTTCATTTGATATTAGTTCTCTTTTTCCTAGTGTACCAATTCCAGACACCTTGACATACCTCGAGGACTTGTTGCTTCAAAATAGTTTGAGTCAACAATGTGTCCAGGAATATATTCGCTTAACTGACATCTGTATGAAACAGAACATTTTTCAATTCAACGGGAGTTTTTATGAACAGCTGGAAGGAACGGCAATGGGTCGCCCTTTTTGGCTAACCTTTTCATGAGCCGTTTTGAAAAGAACTTAGAATCTGAGAGCGAATACTTTCCTAGGGTTTGGTTGAGATATGTGGATGATATTTTCGCTATATTTGACACTAAAAAATGTAATATTGACGATTTTCTCAATAGATTAAACAATCGGTTCGAAACCATAAAGTTCACTTGTTAAAGAGAAGAAAACGGTCAGTGTCAGAAGTGTAATGGTTTCCAGCCGCAGCATATCTATAAGTTAATTAGGAAGTTTAATTATAAGAAAACTGTGAAAGAATCTACGGCTTTTCGAGAGGATGTTAAAGCTTCAGCCGTTGTGACCCTTCCTTACGCTTCCTTTGTCACTAAAGGTTTGAGTAAAATCTTCAAAGAGCTAGATCTCAGAATAGTTTACAGTTCTGGGACTAGTTTACGAAGTCTCATCGGTAACCCTAAAGATAAAATACAACCTCTAGAAAAGTCAGGTATTTACGAAATCAATTGTAAAGATTGTAATCAAAAATATATTGGGCAAACCAGGAGAGCAGTCTCAACTAGATTCAAAGAGCATATGGCTCATCTTAGATTTAATAGAATTGAGAAATCGAGCGTTGCCCAACACATTTTTGAAACAGATCACAACATCGATCATACGAATGTAAATTAATTAGACAAATAAACAATTGTAAGTTTCAAAATGTTTTCGAAAGTTTAGAAATATATAAAAATAAGTCATGTGTAATGAACTGTGACAACGGACCTATCCCTCATTCGTCATTGTTTTCGTTAATCGGAAATTAATGATGTGTATCGGATTGACCGTGTTACCTGTTTTTGTAGATTTTATTTTAATTTAGTTTTATTATCGCCTTGATAATGACAGCATTGCTGTTGAAACGCGTCGGTGTTTTAGTTAACACGTTGACGGACAGCGACGTCTATAGCCGCGGTCTGTCTATTAATGTGTTGTGACACTTGAATATTTCGACGTGCATAGCAGTCTTGAATTTTCTGCTGATTTACTGTCGTAAACGGCTGGAGACGTCGAATTTGTGTGTAATATGGATAGAGTGTCACATCGTGTTCACTAATTTGTGAAAATTAAATTGGTGGGGTCGCTATAAAGAATGTGATTGGTTGTTGAACATCGCGTGTATATGCATGTCATAACCTGTATTTAGATGTTTTGTGTTTAGTATTCATTACATGTACGAATGTATAGGTTATGGACCGAAAAGAGGAAGCGAAACTCCTACAGTGGTATGATGAGGTTGAAACGGAGTCGGAATGCGACCCTTTTAGTGACGATGGTGAATGTGAGGATCCGAATTATAATCCGGAAACTTCTGACGATCAGTCAAGTTTTGAAGAACAAGATGAAGGCGACGAATTAGGAAATGAACATGAAGAATTACTACCTGATGAAGATAACAATATTCTAGAATCGGAAAATCAGGATGATGATGATGAAAATGAGGAATGGGAGGATACAGAAAAAGAAATACCTAACTTTAAATTTGACGAGGTCCAATCTGGAATAAAAATCGATATCCAAAATAAATCACCCTTTGAAGTTTTTGAAAATCTATGGAACAATGAGATATTGGCTCTAATATTAGAAAGTACTAATAAGTATGGCAGACAGTTGGAAAATGTAGAACGTCCTAAGACAAGAAATAGCCGTTTCAGAGAATTCAAAGATGGACGAACTAAAAAAGTTTTTTGGGCTCTGCTTGTTACAAGGACAAATAAAAGTGCCGGTTATACGGCAGCTGTTTACATATGATCCTTTATATTATCACCCCATATTTCTATCAACATTAAGTGGACGAAGATATGAACAAATTTTAAGATGCCTAAGTGCTAACAGCGACGATAATGAACCAAATGATCGACTTCAAAAAATTAGGGCCCTTTTACGTTTAGTCATAAAAATCATTCAAGCTGTTTTTTATCCATACGAGGCTCTATCTTTAGACGAGTCAATGCTGCTGTTTAGAGGATGACTGAGTTTCCGTCAATATATCAAAAACAAAAAGGTCAAGTACGGGATAAAATTCTATGAAGTATGTTCAGCAGATGGCTATGTTTTGAATATAGAGATTTACCAAGGAAAAGCAGACAATAACGACGCCATCACTTCCACTGAGATTATTAGAACCTTATCTGGACAAAGGGCATCATATCTACATGGACAATTTCTACAATAGTGTGTCATTATCCTCCAAATTAATTTCCCGTAAAACCCACTCTACCGGGACCTTGCGCTTGTTGCAGTAGTTGCAAGGAAACTAAAAAAGGGCGATTATGTATGGCGAAGGAAAAATAATATTTACGTATCAAAATGGAAAGACAAAAGAGATGTCATCGCCATTACCACCGGATATCAACCAAAATTGGTTACAGTTACTAATCGATATGGGGTCGAAAAAATCAAACCAGTAGAAATCGCAGGGTATAATAAAAATATGTCTGGTGTGGATAAAAGCGACCAAATGCTAAGTTATTACTCATGCCCTAGAAAAAGTATCCGATGGTACAAGAAAGTGATTTTTCACCTCCTTGACATATGTATGTGGAATTCCTTTTCGCTTTACTGTAAGGGTGTCAAGAAAATAAAATACAATGTCTTCAGGGACCAGGTAATTAAATCCTTAATAGGTTTGCCAGAAAACGTTATTGATGGTAGGAAACTGATAACCAAAAGAAGGAAAACAACAGAAGCAAGTACATCTCAACAGCATTTTCCTGAAAACATCCCAACACCAGAAAACTACAAAAGGCACACATATTTTTTGAAATGCAGGCAGTGTACACGCAATAAAATTAGAAGGGAAACATCCTACAGGTGTAAGAACTGCCCCGAAAATCCACCATTATGCCCTGCTCCTTGTTTTGAGGAATGGCATACATCACGGGTTAGTTAGTAATGAAAACTGTGAGGACGTCTATAGCCGCTCCGTCGCAGTATATAACTTGTACATGGCGTGACATGGACGTCTATAGCCGTCTAGTATTTTTTTTATGTAAAAGGTCTTTGTTATGATTCTATTCAAATTGCCCGCCTTTTTACATGCAATATATTGGAGGTTTTATATAGTGCATAATATGTGTCAATCATTAACATATTATTACCGTTTTCTAGTTTTCTACCATGTAACTACTGATGTGTTTCCTTAAATAAATTAATAAATACAAGCAGTGCATCCTTTATTTAATTACAATTACTTACAATACAACACTTGGCGACGAGGCAGTTCGAATCTACGAAGAATACAATACAATATTTACAAAAAAAAAAAACGACTAAAGTGATATCTACATAACCATACTTATGGGCGCGAAAAGAAATCGACGTGTAGTGTAAAGTGAAAAAGAACGAACAAACAGAATTTAGAAAATTACTACAAATTTATTTACGAATACGGTTATACTACTAATATTAGGTACTATACAACAATGGAAAATACAACGGTTCAAACAATATTTACAATTGAACATTTCGATAATGCAAAAAATCAGTGGTCAAGATGGGTAAGACGTCTAGAAGGAGCATTTACAATTTTCAATGTACCAGAGGATAAGAAAGTGGGGTACCTACTACATTACATGGGAGCTGATGCATTTGACACATTATGTGATAAACTAGCACCAGAGGATCCATGGAAGAAAGAATACGCATTTCTCGTTAATCACATGCAGCAATACTACGACCCAGCACCACTAGAAATCGCCGAGAACTTCAGGTTCAGTAAAAGAAGACAACAAGAGGGTGAGAGTGTACAAGAATATTTAACTTCATTACAAAAACTAGCAATTAACTGTAATTTTGGTACATATTTAAAAACTGCGTTAAGAAATCAGTTTGTATTCGGTTTAAGAAATGAAAAGATTTTACACAGACTATTAGAAACTAAAGAATTAACGTTAGAAAGAGCATTAGAAATAGCTGTAAGCATGGAATTATCTTCTAGAGATGTTGCATTATTACATCAAAAAGGCAATGTACATAATATTACATTTCAAAAGAAAAAAATAATGTAACTAAAACTAATTATAATAACAATAATGTTAATACTACTACCAGTAAAAATAATTCTAGTAATACTGAAAATAAAATTAAAGCATGCTATCGTTGTGGTAGTACCAAGCATCTTGCTAATAAGTGCAATAAAATTAATGTGATTTGTAAATTTTGTAATGTTAAAGGTCATTTACAGAAAGTGTGTACAAAAGCTACTAAACAAGCATCCAATGCAAATCAAATTGAGGTAGAAGAAATTATTGCACTAGAATCAGAACATGCTATTTTTAGAGAAAAATTTAAAACCAATGTTATTGTTAACGGTAAAGAAATACAGTTTGAAGTTGATAGTGGAGCTTCTGTAAGCATTATGGGCAAGAAACAATTTTCTAGTATCTTTCCAGAGTCTTCTATAATTGAAACCAATTTGAAGTTAGTGAGTTACTGTAAAAATTCTTTACATGTTTTGGGTTACGTACCATGCGAAGTAATTTATAATAATCATACTTATAATTTAAATTTGTACATCGTTACTATTGACAGAGAACCATTGCTTGGTCGCGAATGGATACGACAAATTAAATTAAATTTGTGGGAGGAACAAGTAAACTCTTTGAATGTGAATGATGTAGTAACTAATTTTAAATCGAAATTTTCTAATATATTTTTGCCTGGAGTAGGTAAAATTGAAGGAATACAAGCATCCTTACATTTAAAAAAAGATTCTAAACCGGTTTTCATCAAAGCACGTACCGTACCTTTTGCGTTGATTCCAAAGGTCGAACAAGAACTCGAAAATTTAGTGTCGGAAGGAATTCTTACCAAAGTAGATCATTCAGAATGGGCTACGCCTATAGTACCAGCCGTAAAAGGCAACAAAATACGTATTTGTGGTGATTTTAAAGTTACTATAAATCCAGCTTTGGATATTGATGAACATCCATTGCCTACTATCGATGAACTTTTTGCATCAATGGCAGGGGGAAATAAATTTTCCAAAATAGATCTCAGTCAAGCTTATTTACAATTAGAAGTACATTCGAAAGATCGTCATTTACTTACCTTAAACACTCACAAAGGGTTATATCGTTGCAATCGTTTAATGTATGGAGTAGCTTCTGCACCCGCAATTTGGCAACGCGAGATAGAGAAAATTTTGCAAGGCATTCCAGGTGTTACAGTCTTTTTAGACGACATTAAAATTACTGGTGAAACCGACGAAATCCACATTTCTAGACTAGAAGAAGTCTTATCGAGATTATCTAAGCATAATCTAAGGATTAATTTACAAAAATCAGAATTTTTAGCAGATAAAATCGAATATTGCGGATATGTAATTGATAAATCTGGCATTCATAAAATGACTAGTAAAGTAGAAGCCATACAAAATGCACCAAAACCACAAAACAAGTCTCAATTACGTTCATTCATAGGTCTTGTTAATTACTACGGTAGATTTTTTCCAAATCTTAGTACCGTATTACATCCACTAAATCTTCTTTTACATAATGACAGAGAATTTTTATGGAACAACGAATGTCAAAAATCTTTCGATACAGTTAAGAATAGACTAAATTCAGAAGATTTTCTGGGGCACATTTTGACCCAAAGTTACCAATAATTTTAGCGACAGATGCGTCACCGTATGGAGTCGGAGCCGTTATTTCTCATTCATACCCTGATGGAACCGAACGTCCAATTCATTTTGCTTCGCAAACATTATCAAATACTCAACGTAAATACTCACAAATAGACAAAGAAGCGTATGCAATCATTTTCGGTATACGTAAATTTTACCAATATCTTTATGGAAGACGATTTATACTTTACGTTGATCATAAACCATTAGTGCAAATCTTTAATCCGAATAAAAGTTTGCCTGTTTTGTCTGCAACGCGAATGCAACATTATGCTATTTTTCTACAAGCATTCAATTTTGATATTAAATACAAAAGTACTGCATCTCATGCTAATGCCGATTTTGTATCGCGATTACCATTAAAATCCGAAGAATTTTCGCGATGTGACGAACCTGATATATTTGAAATAAATCAAATTGAAACCTTACCTGTAACTATTTCCGAACTTAGTCGAGAAACTGCTCGTGATTCTCAGTTAAAACCGTTACTTGAAGCTTTGAAAACAGGAAAACAAATAAACCAAAATTTACGTTTTAGTATTGACCAAACGGAATTTTCTTTGCAACAAGGTTGTATCTTTAGGGGTATAAGAGCAGTTATTCCGAAGTCACTTCAAACTAAAATTTTAAACGAATTACACACTGCGCATTTTGGATTATTTAAAATGAAAGGTTTAGCACGAAGCTATTGTTGGTGGAATACTATAGATAAAGACATCGAAAAATTAAGCAAAGAATGTTTTAATTGCAAGAAAATTATGAACAACCCTAAAATGGTAGCAAATCATCCTTGGGAGAGGGTAGATGAACCATTTCAACGAGTCCATGTGGATTATGCAGGACCATTTTACGGCTGTTATTATTTAATACTGGTCGATGCTTATTCACGTTGGCCAGAAGTTTACATTACGAAGGACATGACTTCTAGGACTACCATAAACATATGTCGCGAAATATTCTCCAGATTTGGCATTCCGACATATTTAGTCAGTGATAATGGTAGACAGTTTGTTTCTGAAGATTATAAACAATTCCTTAAACAAAACGGCGTAAAGCATATCCTGACTGCGCCTTACCATCCTGCTACAAACGGTTTAGCGGAACGATACGTACAAACTTTGAAACAAGCTATTCGTACCTTAAATCCGAAGCCACAAGATAGGGAAAGAGAGCTACAGAAAATACTACTACAGTATCGTAAAATGCCACACAGTACAACGCGAAAATCACCATCATACTTAATGTTCAAACGCGAGATTAAGTCTAGATTAGATTTTATAAAACCGATTCAAAAACATTCAAAAGAGGTTAATGATTATACATTTACATGCCGGTCATTTAAAGTAGGTGATAGAGTAGCTGTACGTGAATATTTACATAATGACAAATGGTTATTCGGTCATATAACTGATAAAATTGGTACATTACATTATTATGTTAGGTTGGATGATAATAGACTCTGGAAACGGCACGTTGATCAGATTAAAGAGATTGGTAAAAATACTCCATTAGAAACTAATCCTAATTATTCTTACGATCGTGTTGTATCACGAGAGCCAACTCTACCTGATAATGTAGATTTAAGTTGTAATGTAAGTTCGAATAGTAACCTACGCGAAGTTTACGAAAATCCTGTTACTTCTGAAAACAATGATAATGATATAGCTTCAACTGTAAATTTACCCAATGAGGCTGTTACTAATCCTAGCAATGTCGATTCAAATTCTTGTACTACTAAACAGGATATTCCAACTTTACGTAGATCTACTAGGAACCGTAAAACTCCTAATAGACTAGATTTATAAAGATAAGTTCATCGTTTAGCAAGGGAGGAGCTGTTATGATTCTATTCAAATTGCCCGCCTTTTTACATGCAATATATTGGAGGTTTTATATAGTGCATAATATGTGTCAATCATTAACATATTATTACCGTTTTCTAGTTTTCTACCATGTAACTACTGATGTGTTTCCTTAAATAAATTAATAAATACAAGCAGTGCATCCTTTATTTAATTACAATTACTTACAATACAACAGTCTTTATTTTTTCAAAATAAATATTTTGGTTTAAATATCTTTCATGTTTAATTAATTTTCCCATTCATTTCGGTGCGTCACCAAATTTACCATTACAAAAATATGAGTGTCCGTCAACGTGTTAAAACTTGTTTGGTGTTTAGTGGGTTAAAGTGTTTAGTGTTCTACGTCTGCACCAAGAGATCCAGTGAAGAATTTCATAAAAAATGAAGTTTATAAAACACCTTCTACCACAAAAAAAAGATATGAAAGATAGAACCCTGCGTTATAGCCCTCCATGCGCTTCAACTTTTATCTTAATAACATTTTCTCATTTCTCTTATTATAAAGGAGTAAATTGACTTCCTCGCACTAATGCCCCACCCTGTATATAATTTAGATAACGATTAAAAAAAATAAAACAAGAACAAATTTCGAAATATTTATTCGGGAAAGAAAATTATTTAAAAGCCAGAGTCGGATGAAAATTTAGTTGTCGCAATTTCTTCATCTATAGTGGTCTAGGCAAGTCGGGCATTACCCGCAACATAATTTTGAAGCTTGAATTTTACGGCAATATCATGGAATGTACCCCATACGCAAGAGAATTATTTATAAAAGTGAAGATTAATACAAATCCATTGCCACTAAAATAGTTTACAAAGCTCTACCTACTACATAATAGGACTTACAGCTGGAAGTGTCTGGAACAAAATTTCGAAGCTTCAAAGAGTGTAGCACATACACAAAAGAATTATTTATGAAAATGAAGTTAGTTCTTTATTTAAATTAATCTTATCGTCATGTTAACATACCTCCGATAGGGCATATCATGTAATATCTTCCGTTGTCATAACTCCCGCCCGCGGCAAGTACTACAACATAATTTTGAAGCTTGAGTTTTATAATAATATTTCGGAGGGCATGATACACAAAAGAGTATTATTGATAAAAATGAACTAACCTGGTGTATTTGGAAATGGAGGCTGCCCCCACCCCATACATTTGGAAATGTCTGAAACAAAATTTTGAAAACAATAAATTCCGGGATATTTTTTCGGGTAATTAGTTTAAATTAATCTTATCGTTAACATACCTTCGGCAGGGCATATCTTGTAATAATTTTCGCCTTTTATAAAACTTTCGCCTCCGGCAAGTCCTACAACATAATTTTGAGGCTTCAGTTTTACAATAATATTTCGGAGGGCATGATATACACAAGAGTATTATTGACAAAAATGAACTAACCTGGTTCATTTAGATATGGAGGCCGGTGCCACCCCTTACATCCGAAAATGCCTGAAACAAAATTTTGAAACTTCAAAGAATGTAGCACATACTTACACAAAAGAATTATTTATGAAAATGAACAATTTAGACTAGTATTAAAAAGAAAAACAATAAATTCCGGGGTATTTTTTCGGGAAAGTTAATTTTTATTTAAATTAATCTTATCGTAATCTTTGTGCCGAATAACTAGGTTCCACTATTGCACCAAAGTAAGTTTCCGCTGTAACCGTATATAATTCCATACCTTCATTAGGACACTTATTCAGATCCCACGGCTGTTGTTTAGCATTACCTGCAACATAATTTTGAAGCTTGAGAAAAGTAAACAATAATACTGTAACAACAATAAACATCGGTATCACCTCACACCACAATTTTGATTAATTATTCGGGACACGTGTTTCGAAAACGCATGGGTTTTCATCATCAACCGAATACCGAATGAATAAATAAAATTAAAACACCATCATTATAAACATCCCCCCACTTCTTGTATAAACAAGCAACGCATGCGAACTCTACTTAACCGGACTAATCGTTAGCACATGTTGCGAAGGGACATCCTATCTCTTTAAATTCGTAAACAAAACCGACCTTCCAAGAATCGATGGTTCTCTATTCATGAGATTATTTTCGTGTTTATACATAAAAATACTCTCGTAGGTGTCGAGTTCCCTTGGCTTATCGACGGCTTTTAATAATTTGACACTGTATGTTTCAATATGATGTCCCTTTTCAATTAAATGTTGTGCTACTGCGGACTTTAAGTAAGCTAGATGTTCTTTGTATCTAGTCTGTATTGACCGTTTTGTTTGCCCGATATAAATTTGATCACAGTCTTTACATGCAATTTTATAAATTCCCGACTTCTGTCCCATCTCAGGTTTGTCTTTCGGGTTGCCTAAAAGATTTTTTAACGTACTATTAGTCTTATAACAGACATTTAAATTAAGCTGTTGAAAAACGCGGTTCAATCCTTTCGTTATAGGGTGGAACGGTAACTTAATGAATTTCTTTTCCCGGTTATTCGATGGGACTAAAGTAGTGGAATTTCTGACGTGATTCTTATATTGGGCTTTTCTAAGCGTGCATTCAACATCTGCAGAAGAGAAACCATTATAAACTGCTATTCTCTTAATAAATTCTAATTCCTTCTGAAATCTCACTTTATTTAGCGGGAATTTAACCAATCTATTAATTAAAAAATTTATCGCGGACATTTTCTGTTGATCACAATGATTTGAATCTGCTAGAATGAATATATTCGTATTTGTTTCTTTTCTGTAGATGTCAATTTCCAATCTATTATGTTCATTCCTAATAATTAGAGTATCCAAGATAAAGTTATATCTTCAAAGCCTAGAGTCGGAAGAGTTAAATCTTGAGGAGATGCCTGACTCTCATCTCCTCAAGTACCATTACATTATATCATATATACGAGGGAGCGTTTTTATATTCGCGGAATGAGCGGGTTGTAGGGGGGTGATTAGGCGCATTGGGGGCGTGGCCTGTGCAGCGACTCATAATTAATATAAATACGAAGTTTCATTGTTATTAGACAGTTAGTCTTTGAGCTATCGTCAACCAAGTAACATAATCAGGAGTGAAAAGTGAAATATGGAAAAAATCGAATATCGTGCCGTTATAAAGTTCCTTACCAGGCAAGGAAAATCAGTCGCGACCATAATGAATGAGATGTTATTGGTTTACGGCGACTCTTGTCCAGGAAAAACCAGCATGGTGTACAAGTGGCATAGTTTATTTAAACAAAGAAGGGAATCTCTTGAAGACGATCCGAGGCCGGGCAGGAGCATTGAGGTGACCACGCCAGCACTTATCCAAAAAGTTGAAAAAATTTGTACTCGAAGATGCTCGACAAAAGAAGAAACAACTCGCAGAAATGGTTGGAGTATCCGATACAACAATTTTTAAAATCCTACACGATCATCTCGGCATGTCTAAGGCCAGCGCAAGATGGGTGCTGTGATGATGGGTTCATCATTATAAACCTGAGTCCAAACAAGACTCCATGCAGTGGCATGAAAAGGGCACAGCACCTCCCCAAGAAATTTAAAGTGTCACAATCAGCTGGGAAACTCATGGCAACGGTATTTTAGGACTCGGAAGGAATATTGTTGATTGATTATAAAGATAAAGGTGTTTCTATAACCGGAGAATATTACGCTTCAATATTAGAGCGACTAAAAGAAGCCATTAAAGAAAAAAGACGGGGAAAATTGACGACAGGTGTACTGCTTTTGCACGACAACGCGCTCGTCCACAAGAGCCGCGTTGCGTTAGCTGCCCTGCATAAGGTGGGCTTCGAAATTGTGAATCACCCACCCTACAGCCCAGACCTGGTCCCGAGTGATTATTACCTGTTTCCGAAAATGAAAAAAGAGCTGCGGGGTAAAAAATTTACTGCCGATGATGAAGTCGGCGTATTTTGCAGATAAACAGAAATCATTTTTTTTTATGAGGGTATAAATAAATTAATTGAAAGATGTGAAAAATGTATCCGTCGTGCAGGTGAATATATCGAAAAGGAAAAATAATTTGGTTTTTTTTTTCCACCCCTTATCCCCCATTCCGCGAATATAAGAACGCTCCCTCGTATATTATCCAGTTAGTTAATTTATTTGTTATACTTGTTTAATCTACCCTGTGTAAAATTGAGGACAATTTTCTGTCAGGTAGGCCGAACTGTAACAATTTAAGTTCAAATTTCAAATATTCGCGGGAGAAAAAAGAGGAGGATAGAGTAAAAATGACGATGTAGGAATAAGTGTTGTGTATTGCTGTTGTCTAGAAATAAAGATATTTAAATTTAAAAAAACGTGTTGAGTTTTATATTACAATACAAATCCAGTGTCACTAACCCGGTGCACCTGTGTATATAGGCAGGCTCCAGTCCTTGCATCCGGAAATGCCTGAAACAAAATTTTGAAGCTTCAAAGAGCGTAGCACATACTTACACAAAAGAATTATTTATGAAAATGAACAATTTAGACTAGTATTAAAAACAAAAACTATAAATTCCGGGGTATTTTTTCGGGAAAGTTAATTTTTATTTAAATTAATCTTATCGTAATCTTTGTGCCGAATAACTAGGTTCCACTATTGCACCAAAGTAAGTTTCCCCTGTAACCGTATATAGTTCCATACCTTCATTAGGACACTTATTCAGATCCCACGGCAATTTGCCTCCGTTTAAAGTAGTCAGTAGTTGTGTAGCATTATCTGCAACATAATTTTAAAGATTAAGTGTTAGAATAATATTTCGGACTACATCACATACACAAGAGCATTATTTATATAAATTAGAGAATAATAAAAATGTAATCACCATGAATACTGATTATGTCTAGCTATGATAATAGACACGCATACTTGAAACGGGCTTATTTGCACTTACCCTGAAACAAGAACAGAACACACAAGAACCAAAACGGCGTCTTCATGTCGATTCTTTACGAAGCGCGAATTTAAAGAAAGTAGAGTTGAGTCGAATTGCTATTTAGAACTCACAACATCTGTTAGTATACGAGTTCATTTATAAGCTCCATATAACAATGGCTCATCAACTGAAACCTATATAACAATTAACCTCATGTTATCCTATGGTTGATTGGTTGAAATAATTAAATTTAGATAAATACATTTTTATTTTTTTAATAAATTGCTTCATATATAGTCCGTACACTTTTACAGATTTATAAATATTTGGAAAACATTTACAACAATCCATAGGAGAATAATGATGGGGAAAATTCGTGGTTTTATTGCAATTTTCGTTTTCAGGAATATTTTCTAATGCTGTGGTAGCTTCACCAATTTCATAATCTTCCTCGTTAATAAAGCCACATTCCTCTAGCTACAAAACATCTGGCTCACAAAGCTCGTCTTCATCATTGCTGTCGCTAAGTTGTCTTTTACGTTTTTCTAATTTTTCCTGAGAGTTCCTTTTTCCCTGCCTGAAATTTCATTCAACGACTTAACTTTCTCGCAGATCACCTGAGCCAACTAAAAGCTGACCAAACTGATGCTCCAAATAGAGGGAAACGAATCAGCATAGTATCATCATGGAGAAAGCGTAACTGCAGCAAATTTCAGGCAGGGGAAAAATATCTCTCAGGAAAAATTAGAAAAACGTAAAAGTCAACTTAGCGACAGCAATGATGAAGACGAGCTTTGTTAGTCAGATGTTTTGTAGCCAGAGGAATGTGGCTTTATTAACGAGGAAGATTATGAAATTGGTGAAGCTACCACAGCATTAGAAAATATTCCTGAAAACGAAAATTGCAATAAAACGACGAATTTTCCCCATCATTAGAATAGAATAGAATAGAATATATTTTATTGGATATAAATTCATCCAATGACGTCAAAAATAAGAACAGAGTGAATATACAACAAATATTTCAGTACTAACAAACATGTTAAAAACTCGTTAGAAATTCATTATAATCATAGAAGCTGTGGCCAATTAAGTATTTTTTCATTTCATTTCGAAACTTCGGCTTCGGGATTTCAAGCTGGAGGGCAGAATGTTGTAAAGTTTCGGTCCACAGTGGTCGGTATATTTCTGAGTCTTCGTAAAGGCGGTGTTGCGGAACTTGGATGTGGTTTCTCGATCTAGTGGGATAGGTATGATTTTCACCGTTGACAGCGAATTTCGATGTATTTTCATGTACATGTACAAGTGTGTTAAAAATATATACACATGGCAGCGTAAGTATTTTCTCGTTCTTAAAGTAACTTCTGCAACTCTCCATGTTACTAAGCCCACATAGTGCCCTGATTGCTTTCTTTTGGAGACCGAACACCCGTGGAAACTCTGTCGCCTGGCCCCAGAAAAGAATACCATAACTTGCCACTGAGTGGAAGCAAGAGAAGTAGCCGCTTCATGAATAGAAATGCGTTTGACACGTCTAATCGCATATATGGCAGTTCTTAGTTTGGCACAGAGGAGTTGGATGTGATGCCCCCAGGTAAGTAAGCTGTCCATATAGATGCCTAAGAATTTTGCTGGCGAAGATTTATTATTTTGTTTATTGGAAATCATTATTGTTTCTCTTTTAGAGTTATTCTGTGCCAAGTTGTTACTGGAGAACCAGTTTTCG
This sequence comes from Holotrichia oblita, assembly GCA_023690525.1. NCBI lineage: Eukaryota > Metazoa > Arthropoda > Insecta > Coleoptera > Scarabaeidae > Holotrichia > Holotrichia oblita. Next base: position 2,587,583 of record CM043016.1, on the reverse strand, counting down.
GCTTGTTGTATGGCTGCTTCGGACTTTTGTCTTAGCTCTGATACATCACTGCACTAAGATTGAAGTGTCGTCCGCATAAAGACATGTCTCATCATCGACTGCCCAGATCAAGTCATTGATATATACAGTGTGTTTCACTTTTCATGGGGACACCTAAATAACTTTTTTATTTTGAAAGCAATCAATATAAAATTTTTATCAGTTATGTAGGCCACGACAATGCATCTTTTCATATGAATAGAGTTTTTATAAAGTCAAAATCTAGCCAACTACGATTAAAATAAAAAGTAGCGTTTCAAGTCGGGTCATAGTAGCGATTAAGATAGAGCAAAAAAGTATTAAGAAAAGTTATTACAAATCACTCAAGAACTCCAAATACCAAATTTCTCTGAAAAATTTGTAATTTTACATTTTTCTCCATTTTTATGCCATCAGCAGATGATAATTTGTTATTGCAATAATAAGAGTGCCATGAAACAAGAAAACGATTCGCAAATTTTATTCAGTATTAAAGAACAAAATATAGCAACAATTTAACGAACAATATTTTAAATAGGATCTTTTTCAACTAGATCACCTTGAAGACGGATACATTTTTCCAATCGTCTTTTGTGATTCAGTACAACTCGTCGTAGTATTTCTGGGGAAATTTCTCGGCAGGCTTGTCGGATTCTCTGACACAGTTCCTGTATGTTTTGAGGTCTTGATGCATACACAACATTTTTAATAGTTCCCCAAAGGAAAAAGTCAAGTGGTGTAATGTCAGGCGATCTAGGAGGCCACTCTATTAACGGGCTATTACGACCTATCCATCTTAACGGAAAGTTCTCGTCTAACCATGCTCGCACTATTCTTGCGTTATGAACCGGGGATCCATCTAGCTGGAAGTACAAATCTCGCCTCTCATCATCCAGTGGTAAATCATCAAGCACATCCATTAATTCAGTATTTAAAAAATGTAAAAACCTTTCTGCATTTAGCGTGTCAAAAAAGAAAAACGGGCCAATGATTCGTGCATTTAAAATTCCGCACCACACATTAATTTTCTGTGAATATTGTCTTTTACAGTTGATGACCCAGTTTGGGTTTTCTGTTGCCCAGTATCTACAGTTCTGGGACGAAACTACACCGTTAGTAGTAAATGTAGCTTCATCACTAAACATAATTTTTTTCAAAAATTCTCTGTCATTTAGATAATTACCTTGAGCCCATAGACAATACTCCATTCTTCTATGGAGATCTCCATCTTCAAGAGTGTGTAAATATTTTGGCTTATACGGTATCAATTTGTGACGACGGAGACATCTCCAAATTTTAGAGTAAGAGATACATATTTAAATTTCTAGCCATATCTCGTAAACTCGTGTGAGGATTATTACGATACGCTGCTAATATTACTGCATCTAAATGGTGTTCTCGATTGTTTAATCCTCGTGGACGTGGTTTAGTAACATTTCCAGTAGTGTTGAAAATATTATTCAAGTATGCAACAGTTCGATGACGGATGGGTGGACGTTCAGGGTGCCTCGCGTTAAACTCTCTAGCCGCCTCTCGGGTAGAACGTACATTGTCACCAACAATTCGAATAATTTCTACTTTTTCAGCAATACTTAAATGTCTATCGGCCATTGCTTAGCAAAGTTCGATAGTTGCAACTGAAGTAAACTGTTTAGTGAATTGATGTTTGATGTTTGACGTTTGAACTGATGAATCGTTTTCTTGTTTCATGGCACTCTTATTATTGCAATAACAAATTATCATCTGCTGATGGCATAAAAATGGGGAAAAATGTAAAATTACAAATTTTTCAGAGAAATTTGGTATTTAGAGTTCTTGAGTGATTTGTAATAACTTTTCTTAATACTTTTTTGCTCTATCTTAATCGCTACTATGACCCGCCTTGAAACGCTACTTTTTATTTTAATCGTAGTTGGCTAGATTTTGATTTTATAAAAACTCTATTCATATGAAAAGATGCATTGTCGTGGCCTACATAACTGATAAAAATTTTATATTGATTGCTTTCAAAATAAAAAAGTTATTTAGGTGTCCCCATGAAAAGTGAAACACACTGTATAATGAACAGTAACGGACCCAAGATTGAGCCTTGAGGGACTCCGTGCTCTATGTCTAGGATCGGCGATTTTGCATTTTTTCCAGATCACATATTGTTTATATTGGGCGAGGTATGAACTAAAAAGTTGTAGTTGTGTTCCTCTGATGCCATAAAACTCCAGCTTTTTGATAAGGATTTTGTGATCCACTGTATCGAACGCCTTAGTTAGCTCTATAAGGTTCATTTCCACCGTTAACTGCGAATCCAAAGCCTCTGTAACAAATTGGATGACGTCTCGCATCGCCGTGAAGACAGACTTACTCTTCCGGAAGCCATATTGTTTGTTTGCGAATAAATTATACTTTTCGAAGTAACCAACTAGTCTTCTCAAAGATTTTGGACAGTACTGGTAGTATGGCGATTGGCCTGTAGTTGCTACAAATGTTGATGTCACCCTTCTTGTGTATCGGCAGCACTCTTGCAAGTTTCAGCTCTGTCGGGAAGACTCCGTCGTTAACACATGCATTAAAAACACTGGCCAAAAGGAAGGCACAGTCCTCTATTGCGACTCTGAGCAACGATGTACTAATTCCGTAAGTATCCATCGTATTGTTAGTTTTAAGGTTCTTTGCCGTTTGTATGATTTCCAATTCAGTAATCGGAGTAAAGAAGAAGGAGTGCGTGTGAGTGACATTCATTCTTTTTAAGTAAATCATATATGAAACCTGAGATGACAAACTAGTAACTATATTCTTCGCTACATTACAAAAGTAATTATTAAGTTCCCCTGCATTCAGAGACGACAAAGCGTCCCCGTTCCTCTTTTCAGTGTTTGTTTCCTGGTTTATCAATTTCCATATTGCTTTTTGCCTATTTTTGGCGTTTTGAATAAGATGCGCAGTTTGGTTCTGTTTTGTGCCAGTGATTACTTCCTGGTACTCTTTTTTATATTTTTTATATAGATTATAATATTCTTCATTGTTTGTAGATTTCATTACAGTATACAATCCATCTAAGATATTTTTAATATTTAATATTTCAGGAGCGGTTTCCGGCGGTACTTGCCTATTCTTATGTATCGTCATTATTTTCTCAGGAAAACATTCGTTGAAGATTTCAAGGAAAGCATCGTGGAAGTTTGAAAATATTGTTTTGGCAGGGCGAACCAAAGGGTTGAGCACATATGCCAATTGTCTTAATCTGTGTTTGAAGAGGTAGACATTTTGTTCGTTTATATCTCTCGTCCTAATTGTTATTACCGTCTCATCTGATTTGGTATGATGGGAATAAGCCACCTCTTGTGCCAGATGATCCGAAATATGGAAGTTAGACGTTTTTATTCGACATCTAGAGATGTCAATGTTTGTGAAAACATTGTCTATGCATGTGGCTGAATGTTGTGTGATTCGAGATGGTTCACTGAACAATTTGTTTATATTGTAATCAATCACAGCATGGACATCTTTGTTATTACTGAGAAAGTTTATATTGAAGTCACCCATAATGAATATATTTCTAGTCGTCATGCCCCGATGCGGCACGTCAAGGACGCTACTCAAGCGATTGATGAAAGTATTAAAGTCCCCCAAGGGAGGTCTGTATATGGCGACAACTGTACACCCAGTTTTGGAAAATTCAGCTGCCGCGAACTCCGCATGCATCTCACAGGACAAATTCCTGATATCCACACGCTCCGTCCCCACGGCGAGCTTATGGGACAATAACATTACCCCTCCATGTGTGTGATTATTCTCCGATGGATTGTTGTAAATTTTTTCCAAATATTTATAAATCTGTAAAAACCTTCGGACTATATGTCAACCAATTTATTAAAAAATAAAACTGTATTTATCAAAATTTAATTATTTCAACCAATCAACCATAGCATAACATAAGATTAATTGTTATGTATATAGGTGTTCGTTGATGACCTATTGTTATATGGAGCTTATAAATGAACTCGTATACTAACAGATGTTGTGAGTTCTAAATAACAATTCGACTCAACTCTACCTTCTTTAAATTAGCGCTTCATAAAGAATCAACATGGAGACGCTGTTTTTGTTGTAGTGTGTTCTGTTCTTGTTTCAGGGTAAGTGCAAATAAACCCGTTCCAAGTATGAGTAAAATAATGCTCTTGTTGTATATGATGCACTCCGAAATATTATTGTAAAACTCAAGCTTCACAATTATGTTCCAGGTAATGCCCAATTTGACTAGACCACTATAGATGAAGATATGACGACAATTAAATTTCTATCCGACTCTGGCTTTCCGGAAAAGGCATCACAATAGGATACATCTCTAAATAATTTTATTTCCCGAATAAATATTTCGGAATTTGGTCTTGTTTTATTTTTTTAAATCGTTATCTAGATTATATAGATGCAGCTGGTGTAGAAGTAAGGCATACCACACTAGCACACAATATTGTACCTCTAAAGGCAATATGCTGGTAACATATTGTAAATGGAACCAACATAAGAAGAATTTAGCTAACGTTAGTGTCATATTGGCTAAATATGATCGGCCAATAAATTAGTTAAACGTTGTAGTGTTGGTGTTACCGATATTTTATCCGTTCCAAACAGTCCAATGCGACTAGTCTAAAAAAAAAAAAACTCAAAGCATTTATTATTTTGATTTTCTATAGAAGGCCAAGAATTCACGTACATTGACGGTTTTGTGCGATGGTGCATTTTTCCTGTAGCCTTGATTTGGAATATTTATTATTTCTTGATCAAGGGGTTGAAGCTCGCTTGTGGTACAGAGTGGTAGAAAAACCACTTTAAGGTCCCTCAGATAAATAAACGAATTTTTTCATGAATTCAACAACACTACTTTTTGTTAGGTTGCGGATATAATAGAAGACGTAATTCCGCGATTTGTTGAGCTGTAGTAGATGATAAATCAGAAGAAAAGAGCGCTGATTTACTTGACAACATAATATAGCCAACGCTGAACAAGCAGGATGGAAGGAAATGGAAAAATTGCATCTAATATCCAAACAAATTGACCATCAAATCAAGATCCAACGTGTCAAAACAAGAAGATCCGAATTGCGCTTCGGCAGGTATAAATCTCTTACCAGATCATTGAACTCAACCTGTGTCAAGTTAGTGTTGAGTTTGTTTCGAATCTTGAAGTTTACCAGTAAGGAGGAATGTTTTATTTTGGTGTCTTGTTCTAACAGAAACCTTGCACAAACTAAAATAACAACCTGATCAAATACATTCACAGTAGTTGGGATTCAAAAATCGACTGACGGTCGATAGAACATTTCTTCGATCGAATTTTCAATTTATAGAAATTTTATAAAACGACACCTATCAGTTTCGAAATCCTTTCCTAAATAGAACATCCTATGTCATCCTAATCGATGGATTATTTATGTTTGTATTAATTTATACACCATCACCTCAGTTTTTTTAATTGATTTTCACGACCTCGAATGATTGCCATGTCTACAGTTAACCGTTTAAACAATAGCGTTATTAAATTAAAAAAAAAATGAGATTATATAGAGAATTATATAAAAAAAGTTGATGATGCAATATATACATTTATTTCAAAACTTGTGATTTATTATTTTCATTATTTATTTAAAAAATGCAAACATAATAACAAGTGTATAAATTTTAATTAGCTGGAAAATCGATGGAATCATTTTTCGCGATTATACACACCTGTTAAATTTAATGCGCTGTACTATTAATTTTTTTTTAATTTAATTAAATATGGTATTGTCTTAGGTATGCTGTATTAAAAAAGAAATAATTTTATTGCTCGCGTGTAAATAATTTGGTTTCATTAAACAATTACCATCTTTTTTTTTGGTTCTTTTGTTAGCATATAAGGAAACAAAATTTAGGCATTTGAGCTTATGGTACTGTCACTATTGTATGTATGAAGTATAGCCAAATAATATCATAGCGACAGGACTTTTAAAATCTATTAAATCAACGTACTTTTATACGTTTTTTATTCTTTAATCTGGCCAAACCTAGATATGGGAACTGTTATATTAAATATACTTTTAATAATTGATAGAATATAAAAATTGAATACCATGCAGGAGATGCCATTTAACACGTTAACTGTCAGACTTTGGTAGTTTGCTTGCAGAGTTATCTCATTTTTACAGAATAACTTTTCGGTGCCCATCACGAGTTAACACGTTGTAAATGTATAGAATTTCTATAAGATGGGCAGCTCTTTTTTCATTTTCGGAAACAGATAATAATCACTCGGGGCCAGGTCTGGGCTGTAGGGTGGGTGATTCACAATTTCGAAGCCCACCTTATACAGGGCAGCTAACGCAACGCGGCTCTTGTGGACGCGCGCGTTGTCGTGCAAAAGCAGCACACCTTTCGTCAATTTTCCCCGTCTTTTCTCTTTAATGGCTTCTTTTAGTCGCTCTAATATTGAAGCGTAATATTCTCCGGTTATAGAAACACCTTTATCTTTATAATCAATCAACAATATTCCTTCCGAGTCCCAAAATACCGTTGCCATGAGTTTCCCAGCTGATTGTGACACTTTAAATTTCTTGGGAGGTGCTGTGCCCTTTTTATGCCACTGCATGGAGTCTTGTTTGGACTCAGGTTTATAATGATGAACCCAAGTTTCGTCTCCAGTAAAAATTCGACTCAATACATCATCCTTGTCTTCATTACAGAGGTCCAAAAATGCACGGGAACACTCTACGCGCTGTTGTTTTTGCGGCGGCGTGAGCATTCTCGGCGCCCATCTTGCGCTGACCTTAGACATGCCGAGATGATCGTGTAGGATTTTAAAAATTGTTGTATCGGATACTCTAACCATTTCTGCGAGTTGTTTCTTCTTTAGTCGAGCATCTTCGAGTACAATTTTTTCAACTTTTTGGATAAGTGCTGGCGTGGTCACCTCAATGCTCCTGCCCGGCCTCGGGTCGTCTTCAAGGTATTCCCTTCCTTGTTTAAACTATATTATAAACTATCCCACTTGTACACCATGGTTTTTCCTGGCTAAGAGTCGCCGTAAACCAATGACATCTCATTCATTGTGGTCGCGACTGATATTCGATTTTTTCCATATTTCACTTTTCACTCCTGATTATGTTACTTGGTTGACGATAGCTCAAAGACTAACTGTCTAATAACAATGAAACTTTGTAGTTATACTAATTATGAGTCGCTGCACAGGCCACGCCCCCAATGCGCCTAATAACACCCCTATAACCCGCTCATTCCGCGAATATAAAAACGCTCCCTCGTATGTCTTCAAACAATCAACAATCTACACATACTGGACAAAAATATCTTGTTTCCAGACGTTTCTTTTGTGTGGTGCAAACATTGTAGGCCATTGTTGTTCGTGCGCTTGTCAGCCATTGTTGGTCGTGATTTTTTTCTGAGGAAACTATGTCTTCTGTTTGTTTCGGTTTTTTAGAGATTCTTGGCATTTTATATCCAATTAGAGATGTAATCAATAGTTCTCTAAATTTTAAATATTTAATGTTACATTTTGTGACTTCGTTTCTGTGCCACTATTGTCTAAGTTGTCTATGTATAATACATACTCCTTACCTAAAAAATTATTCATCAACTACAACAGAACTACTTGGAAAGCGTGTCCATCTTTCTGAACAGTAGTTTTTGATTTGCCACAATAAATTTGAATTTTCAAAATCAATCCATTGAATTCGCATAACTCGTACAGTTTTATTCCATATTTGTGTTTTTTGTTTTTTATATATTGTCTAAAGAATAGTCTTCGACACCGCAAAACCATAGATTTATCAATGTATAGGTTTCGATCAGGTACATAACTGTTGAAGTGATCGAGAAGTGGTCTGACTTTATCTAACCGTATTTCTGTTGCTACAGTATTATCGGCAATCCCATCTGGTCATCATTCTAAACGATTTTCTTTAGGAATTTTTTTCAATTTCTTGAGCGGCATAAAGACTTTGTCTGTTCAAAAATTAATAATTTTTTTTTAATTCAATAGAACAAATTCCTTCATGGTGAGCTTGGCAGTCAACGTGTTAAAAATGTATGTAGATCTTTGTTGATCAATGTTGAAAACGAACCTAAAATAAATCAGACCCCAATTTAGTACAAAATCAGTCTTAGGATGATCATAAAGTGATTTTTGCGAAGCTAGTTAGTCTCTGGCCGATTCTACTTTAGTACATCTTCATCGATTTATTTTCATGAAAAAGAATCGTGTAGCAATATTGGGAAGCCATAAGTGTCTATATTAATAGAATTATGGTTCATAAGGCTTAAAAATCAAGAAGTAATAAATGGGCAAAATTTTTATAATTGATATGTGAGTAATACACGCAGATCAAACTTACCACAGGTAGAACTTGAATGGTTCTTAAATCTAACGAATACGTTTATCCCATGAAAAGTAAAATTTATCCTAAGCCTTGGTCCCAAAAAAATATTCCAATATTTAAAATTATTTCTAGTATTGAAAGCAATATAAAAAACCTTGATTCACATATACAGTGTGGAACAGCCAAATGGAATAAATTCGATAACAAATAAATGAGGGTGTATTGGGAAAACGCTTGGACACGTCGATTTGTATTTTTAAATGCGCATTTAAAAAAAAAAAATTATACAGGGTTATTTGTGAAATAAAATAATTTTCTTTTTTTAATGTTAATTTTGGTAATAAATCTGAAAACACTTAATATTTCCGAAACAGTTGAAGATAGGTATGGGACATTGTACATGAATGATGTCTAGAATTTTCCGAAGAACCCAAAAAATAAATAATATGCAGGGGTTTCCATTTAAAATAAGAAAGTTGATATTGGCCACTGTCACATGACACAGTCTGTATAATTTTTTTTTAATGCGCATTTAAAAATACAAATCGACGTATCCAAGCGTTTTTTCCAATACACCCTCATTTGGCTGTTCCACACTGTATACAAAATGGTATTCGTTGTAATTTGATCAATATCTTAACTAATTTTCGAAAAAAAAAACCCGAAAAATAATCAACTTAATCTACTACAATCACACCCTGTTTACCCTGCCATAATAGAAATAAAAACATTTAGTAAGAATCACCAAGATCTATACAGTGTGTCCAGAAACTCTCCTGACAAACGAAGACCGGAGATTCCTCAGATAATTTTAAGACAATTTAACCCAATTCACCCTAGTCCGAAAATGCTTCCTAAGGGAGCTAGAGCTCTTTGAAGATGGCGCCTTGTAATTAGTTTTTTTTTAATATCTCCCGAACGCTTCTATTTAGAAAAACAAAAACTGGTATGCTTGCGAATTTCTAGTATCGGTCATAGGCGTCCGTTTTGGGCAGGTTAACGGTTATTTTAACGCATAACTTTTTTGTCTTTAACTCTTCAGCATTTGTGACACTAGATTATTAAATTTTCAGGTATTCTAGTACTAAAGGGTGCTCTTACTTTGAGGCGGTAGGATACGCCGTTTTCTAGAAAAATCGATTTGAAAATTTTTCGTTTTTCGTCATTAAAATTCAATTTAAAAAAAGTTTGGGAAAAGAAGCAAAAATCAATTTGAAACAAAATTTTAGCTGAAGGTTTTTAGGAACAAAGTATTTATTATAATGGAACGAAACTAACAAAAAAAAGAACAAGTATCAAAGGTAGATAGTCACAAAAGATGCTCGATGATCTGTATGCATAAATTTACCCTTTTGCTTAGAGAACGCCGAATTCTTGCAAAAATTCCAAAGTTATTTCTAAATTCGTTGCAAGCATCTTGTATCCTTAGCTAGAGGATTCAAATCCGGCGACCTTACTGGCCAAGCAACTGGACCGCCTCTTCCAATCCAATGGTCTGCGTAGTTATTATCTAGAAAGTCTCGTACATTGCTGCTAAAGTGGACCTGGCAGTCGTCCTGTGGAAATCATAAGTTTTGACGAATATTTAAACGCACCTCATCTAACAAATCGGGTAAAATATTTTGCATGAAATGTAAGTAATCAACACCATTTAAACGAGCAGGTAATTCCACAGGTTCAAGTAGATAGTCGTCAACTACTCCAATCCGGATGCTTAAATTCTTGAACAACGTGGGAATTGTCACCAACGTATGAATAATAGTGTGCATTATGTACATACATTAAAAATTCCATTTTTTGAGAATGAAGCTTCGTCACCAAACAAAATGTAGCTGAAAAAATCTTCATCTCGATTTTTCTGATTTTGTAGCCATTTAGCGAATTCTACACGAGCAGGAAAATCTCCTTCTAGCAGTGCTTGCACCTTTCTAAAATGAAACGGACGCCTATGACCGGTACTAGAAATTCGCAATTGATGGAATCGATTGATATCTGGAGGATAAATAAGCATACCAGTTTTTGTTTTTCTAAATAGAAGCGTTCTGGAGATATTAAAAAAAAACTAATTACAAGTCGCCATCTTCAAAGAGCTCTAGCTCCCTTAGGAAGCATTTTCGGACTAGGGTGAATCGGGTTAAATTGTCTTAAAATTATCTGAGGAATCTCCGGTCTTCGTTTGTCAGGAGAGTTTCTGGACACCCTGTATATCGTAAATGCTGATGAAACCAATAAAACTATAATCATGAACAAAACTTGTTACAAAAATAGAATGCGTCAACTCTTTGAAGATAAAAACACTTACGTCCAACTAGAAACTGATCCAACAACCAAAATTCAAAAATAAATATACAATTTAATAAAAAAATGGGAAAATGATAATATAATCAATAAAACTTCCAAGCAGAAAAGCTAAAACTCAACAGTATTTTTAAGGAAAAAATAAATTTCACGTTAAAGACTCTTGGGATTTTATTAAATTTATAAAAAACCAAAACATTTTTATTAATTTATTAATTTGGCTTAATATTGTGGTTTCTTGTTTTTCCATAACCAGGATAGCAATGACGGCCGAAATGGGTTAATTTAGAAATACCTGTCTTTAAAAGATATGTCGATGACTGCTTTCTAATAGTACCCCTCAATCAGGATCAACAAATTTTAGAACACTTTAATTCTTTCCATGAACGATTGCAATTTACAATCGAAAATGAATGCAATAATTCACTCAATTTTCTTGATATTATAATATCACACAAAAATGACAAAATATGTACCGATTGATTTATCAAACCTATAAATTCTGGTAGATATCTGAACTACTATTCTAACACCCTGATTAAATACAAGATAAGTACGATTAACAATCTAGTTGATCGAGCTTAGTTATTTTCAGAATCAGAAAATCTCCAACAAAACATTTGCAAAATCAGAGACATTCTTATCAAAAATAGTTATCCATATCATTTTTCTAACAAATACATTAATAAAAGACTTTATAAATCCTCTCAAAAAAACAATATTCAAACACAAAACAGCAATAAAAAACACAATTACAATTCAACAGCACTAACTAAACACGCATTAGATCAAGGTCACAACTTTGATTATGATAAAGTCACCATTTTAAATGTTTACAATAATTGTATTTGTATTTACTTAACATACGTATACAAAAGGGATCTAGATTATTACTAAAGGATTAGGGAAAACCTAAGCACTACAGAGATATAGTGTTAAGATGTTGTATTGATGTTTGGAATATTTAAAAAAGATTTCTAATTGACATATGTAAATTAAAAAACATGTTAAATTATAAAATAATCTATGACATGTAATACATGACATTACATTATTTGTTTTTGACAAATTTAATGATCACTGGATGGGAGGGATCCACGGAGACTTACTGGATACCTATTATAAATAAAAAGAAAGAAGAACTTTTTTTGGAAAAAGTGAAGTTTAAAAATTGAGAAGACGTCAAGATTATTAAAAAAAAAGTATTATCTTTAATAAATAATAACTGGAATGTGCCCTAGAGTGTGAATAAGTAGAATACGAGTATAAAGAAATACTAAGAGAACAAGAAGAAATATTTAAAAGAAAAGAATAGGAAACATTTTTGGAAGGAAAGTAGGACGTAGGAAGAGGAGATATTAGGAGCACCAACACATTCATACAGCGTTAGTTAGTTAGCGTTAGAGAACACTCCACGTACTCCCTAAAAAAAACTACCACCAAATGATATGTGGACGGTTTTAAAACCGACAGAGGAGCATGTGCAACGATATTTGAACCAGGAAGCGAATACTCCAATGGGGAGCCAATGGGAATACATCCCAGTATCTTCCATGCGGAGATCAACGTCATTGAACCTGGACAGGAACTAGCGAAAGCAGATCATCAGTTCGAAATTAGTCCAGCAATATCTTAACAGATTGCATGCAAACGAACTGGGGTTTCTTCTTCCTCTTGACAGAAGCTGCAGAGAGAATCATCTGTCAGGCGCAATTAAGCCTGAAGGTACATTTATTTCTTTGAAAGAGTACCAAAATCTCGAAAAGGTAAATGGACCACAGCGGTAGCACTTTTAATTCTTTAAATAGAGATCTATGTACATGATTCACGTGGCGAGACACCAGCCATACACCTAATAATTTTGTGTGTGTTACAAACACCTTAGCCGCCGCAGGCAATGAGCCCCAAAAAGCAATACCATAACGCAAGCGAGATTCTACATAACTAAAATAAAACATTCGAAGCTACTGGATCTTAACGCACTTTCGTAGGTTGCGCATACCATAGAACGCTGAGCTCAACTTCTTATCCAATACCAGGCAATGTTGCTCAAACCGCGGACAACTCTCAAGTGTTAAGCCGAGAAACTTAACAGATTCGACCTCCGCAACCGCACAACGACGGTGGCCAGCTAATAAGGAATCACCACTGGATCCAGAGTACGTTCCGAACACCAGCAGACCCGTCTTTCTACTATTCAGAACGAGACCATTATCGTCACACCACAAAGTCATAACACCAACAGCCCCAGCAGCAGATACAGTTGCTCTCTCAACGGGTTTACCAGAAACTATACAGCTAGTGTCATCTGCATATTGCGACAACACAACCTCACTTAATGTCATTGATAGATCGTTCACATAGATCAAAAGAAGCGTGGGACCCAGAATCGACCCCTGGGACACACCGCAAAACACTATTTTTATATCTAGGAACTGCAATAAACAAAGTACGATTACTGAGATATGACTTGAATAAGTCATGAGCCACTCCACGTATTCCAACTGCCCAAATCTTTGAAAGCAGCAACGAATAATCCAAACGATCAAACGCCTTTATTAAATCGAAGAAGACTCCCAGGACATGGTTCATTATATCTAATTCAGCGTATACATGCTTTAAGGAATGATATACAGCGTTAGTAAAAAGTCCCGGAACGGTCGAATAACTTTGTTATTTGAAAATTATGATTTCTGAAATTTTGTATGGGGGTATAGTTAATATAAATGCATTTTATGCAATACAGTTTATATTTTTTTCACTTCCGGTTTAATCGGCAATACGTCCAACTTTTTTTTTAAACGGAACGCCCAGATTTTTTAACACTTTTGAATGCAAAATAAAAAACTACGTTCAGGAAGTATTAAGATGTTTCTTTTTTTATTCACAAGGAAACAGTTAAAAAATTAAAAAAGTGTCCTAATACAGAAAAATCAAGATACCTGTCTATTCAGGTTGCGATTACAATAATTGTTCAAAATGCTCTCCATTTACAATTTGACAAAAATGTAAACGGTCAGTAAAATTTCTTATTGAATTTTGTATTTGTTCTGGAGTGATGCGATTGGCTTCTTGAACTATTCTCTCTTCCAATTGTTCAAGATTATGGGGACGATTTTTGTACACTTGACATTTCAAGTGACCCCAAAAGAAAAAATGTAATGGCGAGAGATCTGGCGAACGTGCTGGCCATTCGATTGCTCCTCTACGTCCGATCCAACGTTCCGGAAAAATTTCATTCAAATAATCGCGGACATTATGGGCAAAATGGGGGAGGAGCTCCATCTTGTTGAAACCAAAAATGTGCATTAGGGTGATCACTTATGTTTGCATTTGGAAAGAGGGCCGCAAGAGCTGGAACAATCTCATTTCGCAATAAATTTAAATAGACGTTGCCAGTTAAATTTCCTCTTATAAAAAATAGTCCTATGATGTTGTTTCCAACAAGACCAGCCCAGACATTCACCTTTTGAGGACGCTGTGTATTGACTTCTTCAATCCAATGCGGATTTTCAATTGACCAGTAGCGACAATTATGTCTGTTCACAGTGCCATTGAGACAAAACGTTGCCTCATCTGAAAAAATGATGTGATCTAAAACATTAGGCTGCTGCTCGATCAATTCCGTCATTGTTTCGCAAAAATGTAGTCTACGATCTGGATGAATTTGACCTAATTCTGTTGTGGACACGTGATGATTTTCTTCAACAGTAAGTAACACATTCAAACTAGTTTCTTCATCTGTTGCTGTTAAAAATAGATTACAAAGTTTTTAGTTAGCTAGATAGGGTTTGATTTAGGGCATTGTTAAAAAATCAAAATTTTATAATTGTTATTTTAAAATTATACTTTAACATGTTTGTTGATTCATTATATATAGTTTTATTTTTATTTTACATTTGAAGGCGAATGAAAAATTAGAGTGGTTTTTTTTCGAACTCCAAACAAATCTATATCTAAAGAGTTTCAATACAATAGATTTAATAAGGGTGATTGATTCAGATTTACTTTCTCGTTTAATAAATTGTCTGAATACATATTTCAATTTGTTAATTTCCATATATTCAAATAAATCTAATTTTCTTTTGTTTTGTACATGAAGAATGTCAAATTTCTCATTAAAACAGTGGTCGTATTCAATAAATCAATTATGAATTGATTAATTGAAATATTCAGACAATTGATTAAACGAGAAAGTAAATCTGAATCAATCACCCTTATTCAATCTATATATTTCTAGTTCTTAGGTTTTCCCTAATCCTTTAAGTTAAGTAAATACATTTAAATCTCCCTCCGTAAGAAGTTTTGAAGATTATTCTATTTTATCCCATTAGGTTCTAAAGTCAATAGTATACTTTTAAAAAACATTGACCCGTGTCGATGCAGTGTTGAAGGAGAAACCTCAATGAAAAATTACTGTAATAATCTTAAGCATAACAATAGGTCTTCCTAAGAAGTTAAGAATTATTCTATATAAGTGTACAAAATTATCAATTAAAATTTATGCCACGTGTTCTTTTACAAAATAAAAAAAAATTCTAATGATAATGTCACATTTAATTTAGGCATTGATTTTTATATCACACAGTTAGTTTATCAGAAGTATAATTCTATAAATCGATATGTATTATTAAAATAAATAATAATGGACAAAAAAATGGAAAAAATAAATGACTAATTTCAATATTCAATTGCACGTGATTTATACGATGATAATTTTTATTCGCTTCTGTTATTTTTCAATTTTAAATTAATTGTGAAACTGTAAATAATTCGTGTAAAATTCTATTAAAAGTTTCTGCGTTTGACGACGGTGAATTGAAATCGATCCGGTTATTTTAATTGATACAAGAAGCAGTAAAATTGTTGATGTTTTTTTTCAACACGTGCATCGATAATGACGCACTGTTTGATGAATTAGCAATTTATGCTAAAATTTCCAATTTTATTGGAATCGCCATCGCTTCTTTTAGATCACCACTAACTTAGATTTATATTTAGGTGCAGTGAATCTGCAATCGCTATTCTATTTCAGACATATCCTTGTCATATGTTCCCTAAGGTGAAGAAAACCTGTCAGGATACGTAGTCCGTTTCTTCATAGTTAGTTCTAGCAAGGCTTTTTTCCTCTATACTTGTTGTAGCTTCCAAGAAATATCCCCCAAAATTCGCAATGCATGGTACCTTCTAACAAGTTCACTAACAATTTCCTCGTAATCTTCACATTTTTTATTTCCTAAGAAATTCTTTATCATACTTTTAAATGCATCCCAAGCAGTCCGTTCTAAATCGCTCAAGAGTACGTCAAATCCTCGATCCTGTTCTAACAGATTAATCTGGAGTCCTTTAATAATCCCCTCTTATGTTTTGCCTCAGATATATTAGGAAATTTTTGTTAAAAGTATTGAAATCCTGGTCCCTCTTTGTCCAATGCTTTGACGAAATTCTTCATCAGACCTAATTTTATGGGTAATGGCAGTAAAAGTATTTTATGAGGCTTCACCAACGAATTATGGACTACGTTCTTTTCTCCAGGAGTAGATTGTATTCTGGTTGGCCATTGCTTAACAGTGTAGTGCAAATTTCTCGCTCGACTATCCCATTCACAAAGAAAACAGCAATATTTTGTGAATCCAAGGTGTAGACCAAGTAGAATTGCAACTACTTTGACATCAGCACTAATGTTACATTTATAGGTTTTGTAATTGATTTTATCAAGGAGACGGCATGATCAACAGGAATGGAGGGTGGATGTTTCCTATATATAGAAGGACAGCTTTCAAACTCAATTTAGAAGCATCTTTAAAAAGACACTATTCTTCCGGTTGGTGTTTGTAACCTAATTCTCGCATTAAACCGTCAACACTTTAGCAAAATGAAAGACCTTCTTCAGTTGAAAAATACTGTTTTTTCTGGCTGATTTCGATATAGAGTAATAGGGGTACCCGAAGCTAACAACTTCCATTCTTGCAGTCTTGATCCTAATATTTCTACCTGAATTTTTGATAAATTGAGATCTCGAACTAGATAATTTAATTCCAATTGATCTATTAACTGAGGCGTGTCCCCTTGAGATGGCAAATATTCTTCATTTGCGTCAGACAACTCTGAAATGTATTTTTCTATCTCGCTTTCAACATGTTCTTGGTTCGAAACATCCATAGGACTTGGTACTGGGAAAGTTTCCGAATGAGGAACTGGACAAGTGGCAGAAGGTAAATTAGGATAGGTAATTTTATCCTTATTTTTACTAGAAAACCCGAAGGTCTTTGTACATCAAAAGTAGCAGTCTGTCGAATGATCCTTTTGTTCTCGCCAAATTATTGGTCTACCAAATGCCATAGCTATGCTCTTAGCTTTTATCCAGCTCCTCAAAGTAACAGCACATCGTCCACAGGTCCACAACCTGTCCTGATTTGTAATTTTTAATTTAAAATATTTAATCAAGATCATAATGGAAGAAATTTAATTCGGCCTGTCCTGATAAGTTTCAAATATTATTGGCGCACAGTTTGCATAAGCAAATTGCACTCTTCTAACATCTTGAACATGCTACAATGAATGGAAATTATTAAAATTCACTACAAAAATGATAAAAAGATTTTTTTTAGAAATTCTGGCATCTCCGATGTATTAAAAATATTCATTATTATATTTGTATTATATAATGTTTAATTCTATTAATCTCGAATGTGTGTTAACAAAAACCAACGTGTCTTGAAATCTAATATCGGTCTCCATAATAATAAGTCAATACATAACTAGTTAGATTTTGATGTAAGAGACAACAGTTGGATATAAACAAAACAAATATAAAATACGGAAATTTATATACACATTCGTTGTAATCGAAGACTGTGTATATAGACATTGTTATTATGTCTATAAAAGTTATTTATAATATATAAAATTTATAATATACATACATATACAGCGTTAGTAAAAAGTCCCGGAACGGTCGAATAACTTTGTTATTTGAAAATTATGATTTCTGAAATTTGGGATGGGGGTATAGTTAATATAAATGCATTTTATGCAATACAGTTTATATTTTTTTCACTTCCGGTGTAATCGGCAATACGTCCAACTTTTCTTTTTAACCCTTTGCATCCTACTGGTTACTCCACGTAACCAACAATTTAAAAATTAACTGGCTCAATCCTAAACCGCTCCGTCAATATAACACTTATGACGCCATCTGTTGCAAAAAAAACTACTCCGCTTTATTTGATGGTAATGATGGGTTGGGTGCTGTACTACAAATGTCAACTGGTTTAGTGAGCTGGTGCTGAGCTTGCTGTTGATGTTTTCTTGTGCTCGTTGCAGGAAGAGTTGCTTGACTGGATTGGATTCCATACCAACTTATATGCTACGCAGATAAATACCAAAAAAGGAAACAAACTTTCCAGTCAACTACATGCGATGAAATGAAGTTGTTTTTTACAGTGAATTTGCTGATGGATTGGGGATTGGCTGCAAAACAATTTGCATTTACAAAACCGGTATCATAATTCCGAGAACGTAGTGACCACTAATCGGCGCAATAAGGATGGCTTCCTGCAAAAAATTGCTTGCCCAGCAGCTAAAACTAAAAAATCGTATCATCGCATCATATGGCATTTTTTTGACATGACTTCAGTAAACGCTTGCATATTGTTTCAAAAGAGATGCAGCGGTTCCACCCTCAGTTCTAGTTATGGGAGTAGGAAAAGGGGGCCTAAGTCTATTCTCCCTCTCTATTTTCTAAGTTTAAATGAAATATTTAAAAAATGAGTTAATTCCGGACTCAAAGGGTTAACGGAACGCCCAGATTTTTTTAACACTTTTGAATGCAAAATAAAAAACTACGCTCAGGAAATATTAAGATGTATATTTTTATTCAC